>JAUPFP010000006.1:2629018-3229018 GCA_036925085.1 Brachycybe producta
GGGACAGCGGACGAGGGGACGAGCGGACGAGGGACGAGTGCACGAGCGGACGAGGGGACGAGATGACGAGCGGACGAGGGGACGAGTGCACGAGCGGACGAGGGGACGAGATGACGAGGGGACGAGATGACGAGGGGACGAGCGGACGAGCGGACGAGAGGACGAGAGGACGAGAGGACGAGAGGACGAGTGGATGAGAGGATGAGTGGATGAGAGGATGAGTGGATGAGAGGATGAGAGGACGAGTGGATGAGAGGACGAGTGGATGAGAGGATGAGTGGATGAGACGAGTGGATGAGAGGACGAGTGGATGAGGACGAGTGGATGAGAGGATGAGTGGATGAGAGGATGAGTGGATGAGAGGATGAGAGGATGAGTGGATGAGAGGATGAGTGGATGAGAGGATGAGTGGATGAGTGGATGAGGATGAGAGGATGAGTGGATGAGTGGATGAGAGGATGAGTGGATGAGTGGATGAGAGGATGAGAGGATGAGTGGATGAGTGGATGAGTGGATGAGTGCATGAGAGGATGAGTGGATGAGAGGATGAGAGGATGAGTGGATGAGAGGATGAGTGGATGAGAGGATGAGTGCATGAGTGGATGAGTGCATGAGTGATGAGGCATGAGTGGATGAGAGGATGAGTGGATGAGAGGATGAGTGGATGAGTGGATGAGTGATGAGTGGATGAGAGGATGAGTGGATGAGTGGATGAGAGGATGAGTGGATGAGAGGATGAGTGGATGAGAGGATGAGTGCATGAGAGGATGAGAGGATGAGTGGATGAGTGGATGAGTGCATGAGTGGATGAGTGCATGAGTGCATGAGAGGATGAGTGGATGAGTGGATGAGTGGATGAGAGGATGAGTGGATGAGTGGATGAGAGGATGAGTGGATGAGAGGATGAGTGGATGAGTGGATGAGAGGATGAGTGGATGAGTGGATGAGAGGATGAGTGGATGAGTGGATGAGAGGATGAGTGGATGAGTGGATGAGTGGATGAGTGGATGATGGATGAGTGATGAGAGGATGAGTGGATGAGTGGATGAGAGGATGAGTGGATGAGTGGATGAGAGGATGAGTGGATGAGAGGATGAGAGGATGAGAGATGAGTGGATGAGAGGATGAGTGGATGAGAGGATGAGTGATGAGGATGAGTGATGAGAGGATGAGAGAATGAGAGGATGAGAGAATGAGAGGATGAGAGGATGAGTGATGAGAGGATGAGTGATGAGAGGATGAGTGATGAGAGGATGAGTGGATGAGTGGATGAGTGGATGAGAGGATGAGTGGATGAGTGGATGAGAGGATGAGTGGATGAGAGGATGAGAGGATGAGAGGATGAGTGGATGAGAGATGAGTGGATGAGTGGATGAGAGGATGAGAGATGATGATGAGGATGAGTGATGAGTGATGAGAGGATGAGAGGAATGAGTGGATGAGAGAATGAGTGGATGAGAGGATGAGTGGATGAGTGGATGAGATGAGTGGATGAGTGATGAGTGGATGAGAGATGAGAGGATGAGTGGATGAGAGGATGAGTGGATGAGAGGAGTGGATGAGTGGATGAGTGGATGAGAGGATGAGTGGATGAGTGGATGAGAGGATGAGAGGATGAGTGGATGAGAGATGAGTGGATAGATGATGGATGAGTGGATGATGAGTGGATGAGGATGAGAGGATGAGAGGATGAGTGGATGAAGTGGATGAGAGGATGAGTGGATGAGAGGATGAGAGGATGATGAGGAAGAGTGATGAGTGGATGAGAGATGAGTGAGAGTGGATGAAGAGGATGAGAGGATGAGAGGATGATGAGGATGAGAGATGGAATGATGAGGATGAGAGGATGAGAGGATGAGAGGATGAAGGATGAGTGGATGAGTGGATGAGTGATGAGGATGAGTGGATGAGAGGATGAGTGGATGAGAGATGAGAGGATGAAGGATGAGAGGATGAGTGGATGTGGATGAGTGATGAGAGGATGAGTGATGAGTGGATGATGAGGATGAGAGGATGAGTGGATGAGAGGATGAGTGGATGAGAGGATGAGTGGATGAGTGGATGAGAGGATGAGTGGATGAGTGATGGGATGAGAGGATGAGAGGATGAGGTGATGAGTGGATGAGAGGGGATGAGTGATGATTCATGATGGATGAGATGCAGAGATGAAGAGGATGAGTGGATGAGGGATGAGAGGATGATGAGAGGATGAGTGGATGAGTGGATGAGTGGATCAGAGATGATGAGTCATGATTGCATCGAGGCATCGAGTCGGATGATCCTGAGAGGATGAGTGCATCGAGCTTGCATCATCTATTCATCGATTCATCTGAGAGGATGAAGGATGAGAGGATGCATCTATCATCGTCTTCAGCATTAGAGGATGAGCTGGATGAGGATGAGTGATGAGAGGATGAGCTATCGATCGATGCATGATTATCGAGATGATCATCGATCGATGAGCGATGAGTGGATGAGATGAGATCTGATGATCAGTGATGCGATCTCGTCTGATCGGATGAAGATGATGAGAGGATGAGAGGATCTCTCATCGATTCAGCTGCTCGATCTCTTCATCTATTCATCTCTTCATCGCAGGATGATCGTCATCTCTCGGCATCGATGATCTAGTGGATGAGTGGATGAGATGAGATGAGGATGTGGATGATGATGCATCTGATCGATGATCGATTCATCTCTTCATCTATTCATCCCTTCATCGATTCATTCTTCATCTATTCATCGATTTCATCTCTTCATCTATTCATCTCTGTCATCCCTTCATCCCTGATCGAAGGCTGAGATGCTCTTCATCGATTCATCTCGTTCATCGAGTCATCGAGTTCATCTATTCATCTCTTCATCGATCAGCTATGCTTCGATTCATCTATTCATCGCTTCATCGATGCATCGGCATCGAGGCATCGAGTTCATCTATCATCTCTTCATCTATTCATCCCTTCATCCTTCATCTCTGCATCTCTTCATCCTTCATCTATTCAGCTATGAGTTCATCGATTCATCGATCATCTATTCATCTCTTCATCCTATCTATTCATCTCTTCATCTCTTCATCTATTCATCTCTTCATCTATGCATCAACTCATCGAGAGCATCTTCATCTTCATCTATTCATCTCTTCATCTATTCATCCTTCATCTATTCATCTATTCATCTCTTCATCTATTCATCTATTCAGCTCTTCATCTATTCATCTCTTCATCTATTCATCTATCTTCTATCCATCTATTCATCTATCCATCGATTCATCTATCCATCTATTCATCTATCCATCTATTCATCTCTTCATCTCTCATCCCTTCATCTCTTCATCTATTCATCTCTTCATCTCTTCATCTATTCATCTCTTCATCTATTCATCTCTTCTATTCATCTCTTCATCTCTTCATTTCATCTCTTCATCTATTCGATCTCTTCATCTATTCATCCATCATCTATTCATCTATTCATCTCTTCATCTATTCATCTATTCATCCATTCATCTCTTCATCTATCATCTCTTCATCTATTCATCTCTTCATCTATTCATCTATTCATCTCTTCATCTATCCATCCTTCATCTATCCATCTCTTCATCTATCCATCTCTTCATCTATCCATCTATGCATCTATCCATCTCTTCATCTATCCATCTATCCATCTATTCATCTATTCATCTATTCATCTCTTCATCTATTCATCTATTCATCTCTTCATCCTTCTCATCTTATTCATCTATTCATCTCTTCATCTATTCATCGTATTCATCCTTCATCTATTCATCTATTCATCTATTCATCTCTTCATCTATTCATCTCTTCATCTAGTCATCTCTTCATCTATTCATCTCTCATCTATTCATCTCTTCATCTCTTCATCTCTTCATCTCTTCATCTCTCCATCTATCATCTCATCTCTTCATCTATTCATCTATCCATCTATCCATCTCTTCATCTATCCATCTCTCATCTATTCATCTATCATCTCTTCATCTCTTCATCGCTTCATCTATTCATCTATTCATCTCTTCATCTCTTCATCTATTCATCTCTTCATCTAGTCATCTCTTCATCTATTCATCTCTTCATCTATTCATCTCTTCATCCCTCATCTCTTCATCTATTCATCTCTTCATCTCTTCATCTATTCATCTAGTCATCTCTTCATCTATTCATCTCTTCATCTATTCATCTCTTCATCTCTTCATCTCTTCATCTCTTCATCTCTTCATCGCTTCATCTATTCATCTCTTCATCTATTCATCTCTTCATCTATTCATCTATTCATCTATTCATCTCTTCATCTAATCTATCATCTCTTCATCTATTCATCTCTTCATCTATTCATCTATTCATCTTCATCTCTTCATCCCTTCATCTCTTCATCCCTTCATCTATTCATCTATTCATCGATTCATCCATTCATCTCTTCATCTATTCATCTCTTCATCAATTCATCTCTTCATCTATTCATCTCTTCATCTATTCATCTATCCATCTATCCATCTATTCATCTCTTCATCTCTTCATCTATTCATCTCTTCATCTATTCATCGCTTCATCTATTCATCTATTCATCTCTTCATCTATTCATCTCTTCATCTATCATCTCTTCATCTATTCATCTATCCATCTCTTCATCTATTCATCTATCCATCTCTTCATCTATTCATCTCTTCATCTATTCATCTCTTCATCTATTCATCTATTCATCTATTCATCTCTTCATCTATTCATCTATTCATCCCTTCATCTCTCATCTATTCATCTCTTCATCTATTCATCTCTTCATCTATTCATCTCTTCATCTATTCATCTATTCATCTCTTCATCTCTTCATCTATTCATCTCTCCATCTC
Organism: Brachycybe producta; assembly: GCA_036925085.1. Lineage (NCBI taxonomy): Eukaryota > Metazoa > Arthropoda > Diplopoda > Playtdesmida > Andrognathidae > Brachycybe > Brachycybe producta. The sequence goes on from JAUPFP010000006.1 coordinate 2,633,877, forward strand.
TTCATCTATCCATCTCTTCATCTATCATCTCTTCATCTATCCATCTCTTCATCTAGTCCATCTCTTCATCTATTCATCCCTTCATCTATCCATCTCTTCATCTATCCATCTCTCATCTCTTCATCTATTCTATCTCTTCATCTATTCATCTCTTCATCTATTCATCTCTTCATCAATCATCTATTCATCTCTTCATCTATTCATCTATCCATCTATTCATCTATCCATCTCTTCATCTATCCATCTATCCATCTCTTCTTCTCTTCATCTATCCATCTATTCATCCCTTCATCTCTTCATCCCTTCATCTCTTCATCTATCATCTATTCATCTCTTCATCTATTCATCTCTTCATCTCTTCATCTATTCATCTATTCATCTCTTCATCTATTCATCTATCCATCTCTTCATCTATTCATCTATTCATCTCTTCATCTATTCATCTCTTCATCTATTCATCTCTTCATCTATTCATCTATTCATCTATCATCTCTTCATCTATTCATCTATTCATCTCTTCATCTATTCATCTCTTCATCTATTCATCTCTTCATCTATCATCTCTTCATCTATCATCTATTCATCTATTCATCGATTCATCTCTGCATCTATTCATCTATTCATCTCTTCATCTATTCATCTCTTCATCTATTCATCTCTTCATCTATTCATCTCTTCATCTCTTCATCTATTCATCTCTTCATCTATTCATCTCTTCATCTCTGCATCTATTCATCTCTTCATCTATTCATCTCTTCATCTCTTCATCTATTCATCTATTCATCTCTTCATCTATGCATCTATTCATCTCTTCATCTATCCATCTCTTCATCTATCCATCTATCCATCTATCCATCTATCCATCGCTTCATCTATTCATCTATTCATCCCTTCATCTATTCATCTCTTCATCTATTCATCTATTCATCTATTCATCTCTTCATCTCTTCATCTATTCATCTCTTCATCTATTCATCTCTTCATCTATTCATCTCTTCATCTATTCATCTCTTCATCTATTCATCTATTCATCTATTCATCTCTTCATCTCTCATCTATTCATCTCTTCATCTATTCATCTCTTCATCTCTCCATCTATTCATCTCTTCATCTATTCATCTCTTCATCTATTCATCTATTCATCTCTTCATCTATTCATCTATTCATCTCTTCATCTATTCATCTCTTCATCTATTCATCTCTTCATCTATTCATCTCTTCATCTCTTCATCTATTCATCTCTTCTATCTATTCATCTATTCATCTCTTCATCTATTCATCTATTCATCTCTTCATCTATTCATCTCCTCATCTATTCATCTCTTCATCTATTCATCTCTTCAAATATTCATCTCTTCATCTCTTCATCTCTTCATCTAGTCATCTCTTCATCTATTCATCTCTTCATCTATTCATCTATTCATCTATTCATCTATTCATCTATTCATCTCTTCAGCTCTTCATCCCGTCATCTATTCATCTATTCATCTCTTCATCTATTCATCTCTTCATCTATCCATCGCTTCATCTATCCATCTCTTCATCTATTCATCTCTTCATCTCTCATCTCTTCATCTATTCATCTAAACCCCATACTTCACAACCCCCTTACCATCCAAATTCCCATTTCTGACCCCCTTCACTCTTCCTTCCCCCCCCCCATTCCAACACATGTACCCCAGATCACAGGCGACATTTGTGGACCCAGGTGCGTAAACGCCCACCACGCCCGTCGATCCGCTCACGCCCACAACTCTTAGGCCGCTCCTGCATACTGCAGGAAAAGGTGCAGGAAATGAATGCCATGACATCCCACAAAAAAACTCCATTTCACCCTTTCATAATGTCATAAAGTTTCTTTTGCAAGAAATCATCACATCATCCAAAACACTCAACATTTTCACCAACTATCTAGTTACCTAAAACCTCATTTGTTGTAATTATTCTCCTGAAAAAACAAACTTTAGAAGAACGTAATTTCCTCAAACCCGTGAGTTTTTTTTTGGGGGGGGGGGGGGGTGATTTTTAAAAATAAATTCAAAAGTTTGTTAGAAACTAGAAAGGTACATTTTTGAAGCATATTGGTAACCATTGTAGGTGGTCTGCCCCCAAACCATTCATTTCACCCCTCCCCTTTAATTACCCCCTTTCACGTTCATCATCACGTCTAATAGCAAATGTTTTTTTGTGCTCTTTAATTACCTATTTTCAAGCGGCAATTTTCTATTATTTTGAACCAAAGGTGCTAATTAATGAAATTATTACCCTCTAACCGTCTCCCCACTTTTCCATATCAGGACGTTTTTTCTTCATTCTTTTCATATATTCATTTTTCCTTAAATATTAAATAATAAAACAATCTTATGTTATCTTTTTTTTATACAATTAACGGAGGGATCTTTTTTATGTGTCCAATTAATTAATTGTTTGCCAAAATCTATAATACTTAGAGAGAGGCTAAGGGGGCGGTCGGTTTAATATTGTTATCGTCAATCTCTTTTGTTCTAATTGAAAATAATAAAAAGCCAACAAACAATAAAAAAACCTCCTGAAATAATTATTTCCGACCCAATTGATCTTGAGCCTAACATTAATAATTAATTTAAGGTTCTGCTCTGTCTTTCAGAAGAGCAAAATGAAAAGAAACTTCGTGTTTTAGAAACTAGAAGAGTTGTTCAATCACTTAATAAACTATATATAAACCATAAATTAAAAACATTGCTGGCTTAAAGGCGTCTTTAAGTTGCCCTTCTAGTTTCTAAAACATTTTCAATTTCTTCTTAACGTTTTCAAATTCTGGTTATTCTGTGTTTCAGAAGAGCAACACTACGATAAAAATGTATGTTAGAAACTAGAACGGGAAGCTGAAATCACTTATTTGAATTTGCATGTTAATATAATTCAAAATAAACTTTTTATGGGCAAAAATTTTAAAAAAATATCGTTCCCACTTTTAAAAGTTGGGCCATTTTTAAACTTTCATAAAAAGTTTATTTTGAAAAATATCAACATGAAAATATTCTGTGAAGTGATTTCGTTACCCTTCTAGTCTCTCTTCATAATTTTGCAAGAGTTCGAGAGGCCCCCGTTTACATGTACACAGCATAACCACCAACTTAACAATGACAACTTTCACTAATGATCACTGCAATTACGCGAGTAGGCGGTTAATGAAGGTGGTTCAATATCAAATTGGTTCACTTGGTCACGTGTCTCTTGGTTTCCAGTTTAAAATTGTAAAAATGTAAGATTCTTTTTGCACGTGTTGAGAATGGAGGGGGAAAATATAAACAAATGAGGGGGGGGCCTCCTTACGAATGGAATATTAAATTTCCATTAGCTTAGTAAGAGGGGGCCCCCTGTAGGCCCCTTTTCCTCGTATGATGATGATGATGATGATATCATTTACAAATGAGGAGAGATCATTATCATTTATTGTCATGTTTTTTTCTCCCATATTAACTTTATGACTCGCTTCTCCTTCTTCTAATAGTCTTCTTGTAACTGAGAGATCGGTAAAATGATCGTCAGGGTAACAATATAATAACAATGCATCTATTTTTAAGGGGGGAATTGAGAGACCGCGTGCGTGCATTCGTTTGCACGTGTCTGGCGTTACTAAGATCAGGGTCTTATGTGCCGAAAATAGGATTTCATTGTCATTTTGGATTTATTAACAGTCGAACTCTTCATTGTTTTTTTGTTTTTTTCAGGTGAGGCAAACTTGAATGTGTTTTAGAAACTAGAAGGACAGCTCAATTACTTAAGGGCTCATTTTCATGTTGTTATTTTTTTTAATAAAAAAAGCTTTTTATGTCATTTTGAAAATGACCCAAATTTAAACATTTCATTTTTTACTTACTATTTGAATACTTAGTGTACATTTAGATGAAGTGACGTCACTGCCTCATTAATTACAGGTAAATTACATTTGTAACTGACGTTCCCTCAACCCACCCACCTGAGGGCCACCTCCTTTAGAATCATTTCTATGTTTTAAATTGGAACATAATATGATTAATATTATAATAGGCTTTCATCAGACAAAAGAAAACAACCCCATTGGGTGTGAAATATTACATTTTTTTTTTGGTTCTCATTTGTCATAACTTTTGTAATTTCTTATCAGACATAACATGTAATGTATATTAGAATTAGGTGAACTTTAGGGCTAATTTAATTAAGTAGGGAACCGTTCTCAAGTGGGCCACCTTCCCTCCTTCCTTCCCATCTTCAGCAAGAAGAAAGAACAAACCTCATTCCAACGTACTTAACAAAAGTGTGTTTTCTTTAGTGGGGGGGCCTACTAACACCCTGTTCAGAGGTTTCAAGTTTAAGTGTCAAGTTTACTTTTTGAATTTGGGCTCAGATTTTAATTTCAACCGCTCTTCATTGAAACTGAATTGAACAAAACAGTGGAGAATGTGGCGCCCTCCATTGTCAAAATAAGAAATTCTACTTCATGAATGGAAATTTGCACAAAACCCGCCAAATTTGAAATTTTGTAAATCCAATCCTCAATATTATAATACTTAAAATAAAGCTAAAATTAAAACAAAAGTAAACGACGTAGTTGAAGTGTAACTATGTTTCCTCAAGGAATTTTAACTTCGAAAATTCATTGCAATTTGCATTCTTTGAATTTATGGGTTTTTATGGTCCTCCGAAGTCTGTTGGGCCCTCCTGACTTCATTTCAGTGCTTTTCAGGGCATCTAGAAGGCTTTCATTTTTGCCAGTTTATGAAAATTCTCCAAGAGCGGGAATGGAACAGTTAGAATTAATGCATTTCCCCCGAGAAGTCTGGAATGTCTTCAATTCTAGAAAACTTCATTAAGAAAACTGTCCTATAATACCGCCACTCCCTCTAACATTCCAGCAAATTTTGAATTTGGTGCCATATGTTTACTCTGCGTTACCTATAGTCTCCACTAGATGGCCGACTAATCTCCATTAAATTAATTATTAGGCACATAACAAGAGACATTATTGAAGCAGCACTTTTGCTCATAGACGGCACTACAAACACACTCCATGCCACTTAGGTGGTACCACAAGTCACTGTAGAGAGCCTATGGATTGGCAAACCATTTTAATTTTTAACAAGTGTTTTATTGGATTTCTAGAATCCAGTTTAATTCTACGTATATAATCCAGTAAAAAGTGATGTAAAACAAATCCAAAAATCTAAAAATGTTTAAAGTTCTTAAAAATTAAGTTCCTCAAAGGGGGTGGGGGTGCCACGGGGAGGAAGACATGTTTTTTTTTTGTTTTTGGGACTAGAGGAGTGTTATTTTTTATTTTTGTGTTTTTTTTTTGTTGGTGAAATTGGTGTTTTTCCTTTTTTTTAGTGGTGATCTGTAAATAAAAGTATTATTATTTCACAATTCGATAAATTACTAATTTCCACTTTTACTTTTTCACTACTCACTTAACTTACACAATGTTAAGAGCTTCACTGAAGACGAAATCCCTTCCGTCACGAAATAACTCCTTGGACTGAATGGACTTAATGGCGTGATTTTCTTTTATGTCGTCCCTCATGGTTTTTTTTTTGGGGAGTGTGAAAGCAGCGCCTCCATACGATAATTTCTTCCTAATCTCAGATTAGAAATGCAACATTTGAGTAAAGCGCTCTTTTGTAAACCACCATGATAACAGCGCCACCTATATCTGGCTCAAAAATGAACATTTTACATTTTTAAAGAGAATCATGAAAGTGTAATTAGAAACTAGAAAGAGTAAAACCCAAACACTTATTAATATTTTCCTGTTAACATCTTTCAAAATAAGCTTTTCATGTCAGTCTGATAATGACTCAATTTTAAGCTCATTTTCGTTTATAAAAGTTTGTTTTAAAAGAGATATCAACATCAAAATATCATTTTTCACTTCATTAAGCTACCCTTCTAGTTTCTAAAACACTTTCAAATTTTTCACTTCATTTTTTACTCTTCTGAAAAATAGAATAATCAAAAGTTCGAATCAAAAAACAGCTGTTTGTAAACCACCTAAAGAATAAATTCTAGTTTTTAAAAAGTATCTCCAAACTACGATAAAAACTTGAAATGGCAAAATAAAAACCTCCCCTGTAATAATTATTAGAGGTCGGATTTTTATGCAAAATTAAAACAAATGTTCCTCAATTTGTGGCCCCAAGTACCCAATTGTGAATTATTCTTTTTTTTTTCTAATCCAAAGGTTGGTTAGAGGCTAGATGTCTCTGTTTACTATCAGTTATTAACAAGACAGTTCTAGTATTTAAGAAGATGTTTTATAGATTTAGAAAAAAAAAACGTAACTGTTGGTTGATCTAAACGGGGGATTTTGTTACTTCAAAATTGGCTCTTGAGGCACAAATTGAGAAACATTTAAGTTTTTAATTTTCCCCGCATAAAAATCCGAGCTCTCTATAATCATTATCATCAATCCGGTTAAGAAATTCTTTCAAAATTGCATTCAGCTAAACAAAAGAAATACACAAAAAACTAAAGGCGTGAGAGACAAAAAAACAAAATTGAGACATCATCATCATCATGAAATGGAAACAGGTTACAAAAAAAAAAAAAAAAAATGGGCGCCAAAGTGTTTTGAAAAATTCAAAATGTCAATAACATCCAAGTCAGTGTTGTATAATAAATGTTTATTATGAATTCAAACAGATAAGTTCGGTGGCTGGCGCACGCGCCTGCGCACACGCCCGACTAGTTTTTATGTGCATGTTTCTGTGACGTCATCGTCAACGGTAAACACATCGCTCGTCTCCATTCCCGAGGTAACAATAACATGAGCCTACGGATCATTGCAAAGAACACCGCAAGTGATAAGGAGGGGAGGGAGGGAGGAAATACAACACGCAACCTTCATCACGATTGGTCAATCAATATCTAACGAACTCAACTTTTCCTTCTCATTGGAGAAAACCGAATCTGATTGACATATGATTTCACTCCACCCATATTTCTAAACCAATCAGTGATCGGATAAGCAACAAATAACTTTGCGTGATAATGTTGATCCACGAGGTAGTTGAAACCCCGTCTCTTGATAAAAGCCTTGTCACGGATCCGGGCTATAGTTTGAACCCCTCCTCCTCCTCCTTCTTTCAGTTCTCTCCCCATTATCATTATCATCCACCCCCCCACACACATACACCTTCTTCGTATATCCGTTGTTGAGAAACTTTGTTACGCCTATAACGATACGCCGAGGGTTGCCTTATGACTGAAAAAATGTAATGATACCCCCATTCTAGTCTCTATCTATCTCACATTCGGGCACGCATATATGCATGAGAAGGACACAGATAACTTCCAACCCATCTTTTTTTTTTTAATATATATATCCACCTCCTCCTCCTCCTCCTTTTACCCCGTAACCGTCTATGAACAAGATTTACGAGGTTTTTTACCGAAGTTCGTCCGCGCCGCAGCCGCTAACACCGTTTCACTAAGGCGCGCCTTTTATTACCTACACACATACATACATATTGACATTATACGGCCAGCGATACGGTGAAGAGAAGGGAAGTGCTAACCGTGATGATACCCAGCTCAGTATCGGACAACTGAACTTCCCTCTTTTCATCCTATCTCATCTCATCTCATAAATAACGACGGGAACAATAACGGACAAACAAATTTCATCAACTGTTTTTAAGGACACCTTAATAAGTTTGAATTTTACGCGGAATAAGTTTTGATTTTTACGCGGAATGCGTTCGGAATTTTAACCGATATACGTTTTAGTTTTTTTTTTTTTTAGTTTTGTTTCTGTTTAACATTTTACGAAGAAAAAAGTTCGCAAATGAAAAATCGTAAAACGACGGATCGCGGTTCTCATCGACAATTTTCAACTTATTTCGAGGTACAGAAACTGATAAATAATAATCGATCTGGGGAAATGTTCGCCGAAATAACAACAAAGTGAAGAAGAAAAAAAAAAGTGTCTAATTTTTTAATAAAGGAAACTTTTTTCCTTTTTCCGGTCTCAAATTGGCGTCAATCGAACCAGAAGACGAAGAAGAGGAAACGACGATAATAACGAAGAAGAAAAAGATCAGCAACAGCAAAATTGTTCCCGGATACTTGATGGCGTTGGGGCTCGGTGGGCTTGGGCCCGGTACACCGCTGGCCCCAACACCCTTATTCACATTACCAACGTTAAATTTTACTGCAACTCAAGTTGCAGCCGTTTGCGAAACGCTCGAAGAAAGTGGCGATATTGAACGTCTCGGTCGTTTTCTTTGGTCTCTTCCGGTCGCTCATCCTAACTGTGCCGAACTCAACAAGAACGAATCCGTTCTAAGGGCTCGTTCTCTGGTTGCCTTTCATACGGGAAATTTCAGAGACCTTTATCATATTTTAGAAAATCACAAATTTACCAAAGATTCTCATGGTAAATTACAGGCAATGTGGTTAGAGGCTCATTATCAAGAGGCCGAAAAATTACGAGGAAGACCATTGGGACCGGTCGATAAATATCGGGTTCGTAAGAAGTTTCCTTTACCGAGAACCATCTGGGATGGAGAACAAAAGACCCATTGTTTCAAAGAGAGGACCCGTAGTCTACTCAGAGAATGGTACCTTCAGGATCCGTATCCGAATCCAACAAAGAAACGCGAGTTGGCCATGGCCACGGGACTTACACCCACGCAAGTGGGGAACTGGTTTAAAAATAGACGGCAAAGAGACAGAGCGGCAGCCGCAAAGAATAGGTCAGTACATATATACCAATCATATATACTCACTCACTCACTCTCTCCTTATTTCGGACACTTTTCCCATTCTTTTCAAACTTTATAAGTGGAAATATTACAAGACCCAATAAATATATATATGGAACCCCAATTTCATAAACGTTATTTATACTTTTCGATAAGTTATGTCGCGTTTATAGTTCGTCATCAACCGTCTTCCTTTCTCTCTCTCTCTCTCTCTGATTGTGCGTATAATTCATATACAAAAATCTGCAAGAGGACACGACTATAAATGCAGCATTATAATAGGTCCTATATATAGTAGATCTATATGAAATAGTTGCATTGGGGCCCATTTCGAGCTTATTTTTTTTTGTTGTCCCGTATTAAGATCATTTATGAACAGCTGATTTTCAAACTCTTTGGTTGAATTCCTGTCTTTGAGAAGAACAACATTAAAGATATACACACACACAGTGTTTTAGAAACTAGAAAAGGTAACAGTATATACTGGCTCAATCAGTTGAGAACTTTCACGTCGATATGTCTTATCTTTCAAAATAAAACTTTTAAATTCACCACAAATTAGTTGACTCGTTTTCATTTCACATAAAAAAAACTTTATTTTGAAAGAAAAATATACAACGTAAAAAGTAGGCCCCCTTAAGTGATTTGCGTTACCCTTTTTTTTTTTTTTTTTTTTACTAATTTCTATTAATTTCAGTTTATTTATAAGTAAAAAAGTTAAGAATGTTTTATGAACAGTTCTATTTCGAACTCAGGTTAATTCTATACATTATAAATTGAAAAGTGTTTCAGAAACTATAGAAAGGATATATCGATCTATAAGGTTGAATTCACTTAATAGTATTTTCGTGTTGATGATACATTCTTTTGAAAAAATAAACTATTAATTTGCGTTTGAAAATGAACCAACTTTAATAAAACTAGAAAGAAAAAAAAATAATTTTCAAAAAATATCAACATGAGATTTAGTTTTTTTTTTAGCAACTTTTCTATAGTTTCTCTAAAACACAATTTGCATCTATTTTATAGGGCGCCGCCGCCAACTGTGCGCGCGCCTTTTATTTTATGTAACCAACACAATTTAAAAGTTTCCCAAACTGAGCCTATTTTATATAAATTTGCAGTCTTTTGGTCTGTTTTTTTTTTATATAAATTAATCAAACAATTATTCCGAAATGTCAAAAATAAAAACTTAATTTTTTTGTTTCTTTATCGTCTCAAAAGGACCCTCCTCTCTTTTCATACAACTATATATATATTTTAATTTAAATTTCTTTAATATTTGGAGGTCAATAAAGTGAAAGAAATAGAAATACGAGACATTTGTGGTCCCTCTCCCCCTTCCTTCCTTAATAGAAGCAGCAACTATAATACGATTTATTATCATTTAGATATAAAATCAATATAAAAACGTTAAACGTTTCAGTAATAATTAATTAATGATGTTGGAAAAAAGGTGAAACTATTTATTAATGAAATAGTTTCCACCTTTTTTTATTAGATCTATACATTGTTATATAAAATATGAAATAGTTTTCATATTATTGAAAGAGAAGCAAAAAAAAAAAATAACAAAGAGAGGTGGGTGGTGGTGGTGGTTGTATGGGAAAGGGGCCTAAAATAGGCCCCTATATAATACATATAGGAGGTAAACACATAAAAATAATTCGCAATCGCTATTAATTAGCGAGAGAAGTTAATTTGTTGCGAATATTTGTTTTATTTGTGTACCTCATTTCCATATTTAGAGTTATTTTGACATTTTTTTTTTTGTTTCTCACAGATTTTTGTTGTCAGAGAGAGGTTGATGATTAAGGGTGGGAATCAGGTGGGGTGGGTCACCCATATGTATAAATATATATATAGAAAGGTCCCAACATATTATTTTTAGTGTCTATTAAATGACATTTTGTATAATCTACCATTATTTCTATAGGGAAGACGAAAAAAAAGATAACAAGAGGAGGAGGATTTTAGTTGTTTTATCCGAAAACTCATCTCGTTGAAAATGACGAAAAGAATTTCTATTAAAATCTCTTTTCCTCCGGTTCATCATAATATTCATAATCATTATTATTATTATTATTATTATTGTAATAATGCGTCAAATTCCATTTAGAATAACATTTGTCACATACATTTGTCGCATATACATACATGTTCTACATTTTTTTCCGGTTTTTTTTTTGTGATTTATTTCTGAACTTTTTCTTTAAAATAAACAATTGTTTATTTTAAAGAAAAAGTTCAGAAATAAAAAAATTAACGCTTTTTAAATATAGAAACTTTTAAAAAGAACTGTTTACTAGAAGAGTAAGACATAAAAATTGCTTTTAATTGTATTCATCTTATTAAAACATAGACATTTTTTTATGGAAAAATGTTACCGAGTTTTTATTTATTTCAATAGAAAATAAACTGTAACCTAAAAAAATTGTTATTTGTTTAAAAATCAAGTCTTATTTAGAAAAAAAAAGTTAAATTTTATTTATTCTGCAAATTCTATTCATTTTTCTAGTTTCAAAATAGCGTATTGCGTTTCTTCTAGTCGGCAGCGACATTTCACGATGACGATTCCATAATTTAAATTTAACATACACTGAAGAAACACCAAAAATTTGGCACTTATTCAGTCCGGTTCTTATTTCATTTGGCGCTAGATCAGCGCCGAACACAACAGATAGATTTAGGTCTACACGAGGAGAGTTCTTGTTTACCAAATGGACGCCGACTATAAATGCAGCATCAATTTCGTAAAACCTTCCGTAAAAATTGCGTTAAAATTTGCTGAATCAATCAGGGTTGTTTTGGGCTTAAGTTGATCGAACTCCGATTATTCTGTCTTTCAGGAGTAGAAGAAAAAACTAGAAAATGTTTTAAAAACTAGACGGGTAATTAAATCACTTAACTGTAATTTCACGTTGTTGATATATTTTAAAATAAGCTTTTTATGATCAGCCTGAAAATGATCCAACTTCAAGCAAACATTTTTAAATTTTTAGTCTATTTAAAAAGTTTATTTTGAAACATTTCAATATGAAATTGCTACTATAGTATAAAAATGATTGAGCTGCCGTTCTAGTTTCCATAATATTTTACTTAAATTTCTCTTCCATTTTTCAACCTGAAAGACGGAAATAACCAGAATTTTAAAAAAACACAGCTGTTCATAAAACATTTAAACTTTCATCAGCTAAAAAACAGACCCCTTTTAAGTATAGATGGTCGGCTAATAGAAGGTCCTCAGTCATTTTATAAAGAAATCCTTATTCGATTACGTATTATTTATATAATAGATCTATATAATAGATCTATATATATATATATATATATATATATATATATATATATAAAAATAAGTTATAAAAAAATCCATTTCTCATGAATCTAAATTGTCATTCGATTTGAAGACTAGAATAATCACAATATGTGACAAAAAAAACACAATCGTATACTATCCATCCAGACTAGAAATAACCTCTAAAATACACAAATAAAAGGAAAGATCGATCAGAAAATATATAGAGAGAAATAAGAGGAGGAGGTTATAGGAGGCTATAGAGAGAGAAGGAAACTGGTGATTCTCCCTGTTTTGAAATAATCAAATTTACTATAAACTTATAATATAAAATAGGGTCGTCGTCCAAACTGTGGCCCACGAGCCTTACTTCTAATAAGCATTAGAATCGATTAGATCAATGAAACAAACGGCCCTTTGCCTCAATCGACTACAGAAAAAAAATCTTTCAACTCGTAAATATATAAATGTGGGGCCACATCTGAGCCCCCTCTATATTATAACCTAGCCCCCCTTCCCCCTTTTAAGCGGGTGATACTCAAACTAGGCCCTTTGAAAGGGCCACCCTCATGTATATGTATGAAGAAAGCGAGATAACTCGTACAAAAAAGATGGTTGCCAGTAAAATGTGACAATAATAAGATCTGTATCATATGTAGTAATAATCTATTTGTGATTCATGGATATTTTCAATGTGTATCGTGTCCTCCTCCTCTTTAAATATAATAAGCATTTTTTTCTTCTTCTTTCTAACTTGCAATATAGATGAAAATATCATTTCTATAACCACACATGGGACCAATGTGATGTTATATTTATCTACGAGGATGAAGAAGAAAAAGCACATCCCATCACACAGATGCGCAGCGCAAATGATGAAATTGCGCTTTATTCAATCTCAAATTGAAAACAGAGAGAGAGAGAGAAATTACAGAATGATTCAAAAAAATAAGTCCTCGTCTGCACGTCTCTCACATTAGAAGGTGGCTTAATAGATTACTTCTTTGGTTTCATCCCCCTCCCCCAGATGGCGCACTTGCAGTGACTATTATATTCCATATACAGCAGGAAGATTCTATATAGACTAATTATAATTTATAAGTCTGTTTCGCTTGAAAAAAGTTAATATATTTTTCAAGCGAACGTTTTCCACGAGAAAACATTACAAAAAAAAATCAAAAGTGTTTTAGAAACTAGAATAATTGGTGATAATGCTAAAATTTCTTCATGATGACATCTTTTTTCAAAATAAACTTTTTTATGACAGTTTGAAAATGGTGAAAATAGTTTTTCATGAAATTTTGATATTTCATGAAAAACTATTTTCAACACGGAAAGAAAAAACAACAACAACAAAAAAAAAAGACATTTTCAAAATGAACTATAAAATGTTTTATTTTTTAAGCTTTTGGCAATGTAAACATTTACACATAGGCCTACATCTAATATTTTACCATCCTACTTTTGAAAACAATAATTTGTTTTCCATTATGTTGTTTCTAAAAAAAAAACGTTCGCTTCACGTTTTTGCGTCCAAATTTTATAATAATTTTATGAAGCATAGCATTAAACACTGCAGTGGCGCCACCTGAAAAAAGAAAAGAAAAATAAATATATAATTAGCCACCTTCATGAAGCAATTGTCTCTCAAAAGCCGCGTTTACAATTTTCAAATGTTAATTCCTCGTTTCCAATATAAAACCTAACTTCAGTTTTATAACGAACGTTATATACATTAGACCTATTATAGTTAGTTAACTGTGCTTAAATTAAACCACAATAGTTTAACCTAAAAACTAACTACGGTTAACTTTTAATAATAGAAACGATGTATAAATTCACCATATATAATGTTACTGAATGCTAGTTTGTATTTACAACAGCGCCGCCTATGATGTGCATGGAGTACCTATCTTTTATATAGTCTAAACTGATAAATAATAAGAAAAAAAGGGGACAGCAGCAGCAACAAATGAGTTTTGTGTGTTTTGAGGCATGTGGGATTGCAATGTTAGAAACAATTCATTTAAAAAAAAACCTCAGCAGACCATCTCACCATTAGATTCATCATTACATTATAATGTATCTGTTATTAGGACGGAAATGGAGCTCCACAATCTGAAAAGGACTCAAAACACCCAACATCCAAACCTACACCCACTGCCACCTCTATACACACATCACTATCAGAAGACATTCATGCAGCATATAGACATAACACAAGGGAGAGCTAAATACGCGCCACCTAGCGGACAGTTTACAGAACAAGTTATGAGTCACAGAAAACTTTACTTACTGACAGTCAGCAATTTGACCTACTACTAGCCTCCACCTTGAAGACAGTTATTAGGTTTAGTGATCAATAAAGGGCATAAAGGCTATAGCAGTAAACCAAATAGCTAACTTATCTGAATAACTATTTTTTCTTCGACATATACTGTATATTGGTGCCCTTAATACTCTCTCTCTCTCTCTCTCAGCCCTGATTTTTCAAAAAAATCAATGAGTTTTGAATGTGGTTTTAAGTTGAGGCAGGTGTTCATCATGCATGTTGCGCCCTCTATAGAGATTATAAAAATGAAACTGCTGCAATATTATACACACACAGAAAACCCCCATCCAAAAAAGGTTGAAGAGTCCTATGTAAATTCTGTTTGGGTCCCAACGAAAACCGCAATCAAAATAATAAAAGGGGCAGAAATTATATTCAATCGTCTTTTTATAAAAAAGAAAAAAACTGCAATTTGTAAACCACTAGAAATCTTAAGTGGATTCTCCTTCTGTGGTAGGCCCACTCATATTTAGAATGAATTTAAAAAAAAAACCACACAAAAATCTGTTATTCTGTTCTTCCCTCCTTCAAAATTCACAAATACAGTGAAAACCGTTTAACACGAAATTTATGTTCGGTCAGAATGAAAGGAGAAAAATAAAACACAAAATACGTTTAACACGAAAAAATAGTGCGGTTGGTTCCCTATCATTTCGTGTTAAACTGTTTCCATTGTGCAATAACGTAACTATCGATATTTGAGTTCAGTTTTAAAATCGATACACAATTTTTACTATTTTTGGGTCAATAATAATTACGGGAGCTCGGATTTTTATGCAAAAATATCAAAAGCAAAAGGTTTCTCAATTTGTGGCTCACGTGCCCGATTGTGAAGCAATCAACATCATCATTAGAGTAACTGCAATTATGCTTTATTTTAATCAAAAAGGCTGGTTAGAGGCTAGATGTCTGGTTACTATGAGTTGTCAACCAGAGGTGTAGCCTCTATACCCAGTCTTTTTTTATTGTAAAATGCCTACATCTTTATATCTTTCCTGTCATTAAACATAGATCTAAACGATGCGGTGGCCGTTTCGAAAAAAAAAAACACCGGTTAATCGATTGATCTGTTTCGTTGGTATCGTCAGTTTTGACGTCACGTATATTTTTTTTTAACTAAAAACGGCACGTAATACAATGATAATTGCAATCAATGGATTAATCATTGAGTTTTAAAAACGTCCTGCAACAACTGACTTTGCTAAAGCGAATTGGTTTCAAAAAATAATCTCTCCCCGGTCACCCGTCCCAAATCGCTTAGGAGCCATATTTGAGGCTAATACTCCTCCTCAACGACCCCCCTTGAATGATCTATAGAAAGGGCCCCAAAGGGAGATAAAAGGGGGGCCCCAAAAACCAGCCAACATTTTGAAATTTAATGAAGACGCAGACACTCGAAAAACTAAACTAAATAAACATTAGAGAAGAAGAAAAAGAGGTCCCTTAAATGTGTATATTTCGAAATATATAGTCAGACATAAAAGAAAAGCCTTTTTCACTATGTAAAAGGGCTTAAGGGCCTTTTTATAGAGAGGGGAGTTGGGAAGAGAGGTTAGAAGGAGGGTGAAATCGTGAATAATAAAAGATCTTATAAGAGAGAGACGTCAATGAATGTAATTTGTAAAAAGGGTCCACAATTGAGTGACACTTATTATCCGGACCAACAACGAAAAAGAATCCAAGAGTAAACCAAAGGACCCCCTCTTCTCTTTTAAACCCCACCCCCCCTCTCCCCTCCCCCCAATTCGTATAGTCATTTGATCAAATTGAGGGGTGGTTAGTTGGGAGGGAAGTTCGAGACCAACTGAACCAGTCAGTTGTCCACTGTTAACACCAAATGCTATAAGCAAAAGTAAAGACTAGAACTCTCTGAATTCATGGAAGGGGGGATTTACTTCTATGTTAAGGGGCACCTTAATATATGGAGTAAAGGGAAGGGGGAGTAGGGGGTTAGGTGGGTGGTATGTATCCCCAAACGATACATCTGGTATTTTTGGTCAAAGAAGAGCCCCTCGAGGAGGAGGTTAATTCAATGGAGGTATCAAAATCCACATCCAGTCAACTACCCCCTTAGCCCTCAGCCCCCCTTAGACTACCGTTCCAATAGATGATGATGATGATGATATTATTATTCAAATTTCCTTATATAATCGAAGTGAAATCGGATAAGTTAAAGATCTTTTCTGTCATTTCTTCTACAAAACAGATAATCTCAGTTATTCCCTCCCCTCCCCACATTCTGTTATTCATCGATTTACTCAACGGTGTCAACGTCACATGGTTTGGGCGCGAAATGAAGAGAAACTAGGAGGGCATAGTTAGTTAGTTGCATATTGATGATATCTTTCAAAATAAACTTTTTATATCAGTTTCTAAATGGCACAAATTTAAATTTTTAATTTTTGTTCTATGAAAAGTTCATTTTGAAAGATATCAACATGAAATCGCCCTTAAGTGACAGCGATACCCTTCTAGTTTCTAAAACATATTCAATTTTCTCTTTAATTTTGTACCTGGTCTTACGATTAGGATCCAATTGCTTCCAAGCCGAGGTTCCAGAAGTGGCAAAAACAGCTGTAGGAAATCGAACTTAAGAACCTAGAGGCTATTTTTTAGGCGAAATGATTTCAACGTTTTCTTACCTTTTCAGCCGAATGGGTCAAAGTTCAGATCACTGACATCCACTTATGACGTTATAAAGACGATTTTAGAAAACGATTTTTCCTTAATAATTAAATAAATTAACACGGAAAATTAGACAAATTAGCAAAATTTACACAAGGCCGCGGACATCTTGAAATGACGTCATACTTCCTAAACAAGCGCCACCTGATGGTTAATAGAAGAAAGAAAAAACTGACGCTTAAGCTCCAAGACTTGCAAAATCGTATTTTTTATTTAAAAGAAACTTACTTTAATCAATAAGAGGCTACATCATTAAATTACTTCGAGAAATCTCCACAAACAGCGCTAGCATCGTTTTTCTATTGACCCCATAGACCTGATGTTAAAGAAAATACGTTAATTTTTAAAATACACAGTCGCGGTGGCAATATGTTCATTTTTCATATTTAAAGTTGTCCAATTTTGATGGTTCAAAATACAATATGCACTTTAAAAATATGTTCATCTAGTGATAGAATGACAAAAAATTGGTAAGTGTTGTTCTATTTTTAAAAACTATTTCAAAATCGTGAATTTCTAACTTATGTTAAACTCCATTGAGTACATAAGCAAAAAAACATACATTAAAATGTTCGTAAAAATACGTAAAAATAATTTTAAAAAAACCAGAAAAAAATCAGGTTTAATTGTGGTTTTAGAAATTTGCGATTTTGAAATAGTTTTTTTTTAAAATAGAACCGCACTTACCAATTTTTTGTCATTCTATCACTAGATCAGCATTTTGAACCATCAAAATTGGACAACTTTAAATATGAAAAATGAACAAACAAAATAATATATAAAATAAACATATTACCGCCGCGACTGTGTATTTTAAAAATTAACGTATTTTCTTTAACATCAGGTCTATCGGCTCAATAGAAAAACGATGCTAGCGCTCTTTGCGGAGATTTTTCGAAGTAATTTTGCGATGTAGCCTCTTAAAATATTAATTAAAATGGTTTATAATGAAGAGCGGATTTTCAAAATCTTTTATTATTCTATGAAAACAAACTAGAAAAGTGTTTTAAATTAAGTGTTTGAAATTGGGTCATTTTCAAACTGACATAAAAAGCATATTTTGAAAGACGATTTAAATACGAAAGATGATTTAAATATCCATAAGTGATTGAGCTAACCATTCTAGTTTCTAAAATATATTCAAGTTTCTGTTTAATTTTGCACCTGCAAGACTGAATAATCAAGTGGCCCACCAGTGGGTCAATTTACACGTGAAAACCACCTGAACCAAAGTTTCTAAATAAGATAATAAATATGCAAATTTATGATTATATATTTTAATTTTTTTTTTTTCAAAACAGTCGGCTACAACATCAACACATGCAGCAACATTCACACGGACACTCTCACGGCTCGTCTAGCCTGAAAAGACTCCACGACAGCACGGAAAGCAGTGTGGGGAGACCAGATTCAGAGGACACGAGTACTCCGATTCCACCTCACAGTCCAGCGGCCGTTTCGACAACATCCGAATCAAGTAGGAGTTCGACACCAATCAACCGATCGTCGACTCCACCGACATCCACATCCTCTCATCATAACCACCACCACCATCGTCATCACCACCACCACCACCATCATCATAACAACCACCATCACCACCACCGAACACATCGGTCGACGGCTGCGTCGCCACCGTTATCGACATCTTCGTCGTCTTCGGCATCTCCTCGTGGTGGAGATACTCATGGAATAAAGGGAGGAGGAGGAGGTGGTGGCGGCGGTGGTGGAGTTGGAGTCGGTTCAGCGGCACTCGTTCTTGCGTCGCTTCCACCGTTACCTCTTGCGCCACCTACGACTTCGCTGTTTGCCTCAGCATCTACCGCTCACGCTTTGACACTTATGCCCTCAGTGGCACACTCAATGCCCCTACACCTTCATCATTTGCATGCTAGACTCCCATCGCACTCACAGTCGTGAGGCCTCCTCCAATTCTATATATAATAAGCCCTCCCTTTTACCAGGCCCCTTCCCTTGCCCCCACTCCACCCTTAAGTGAGGGAAGGTGGGAGGAGCCTATAGGCTCCATACTAGAACCACCTTCCCGGTTTCATTTTTTTAAAATCTTTCCCATAAGCCTGGTTCACACAAAAGTGACAAGTGTCAACATGTCGAAAAAAAAAGTTGCCATTAAACTTGAAACATGTAGCAACAAGCAGGAATCATTGTGTACAAAACAGGAGACATGTTGCTGACACAAATCACTCAGTAACTAGTTGCTTTATGTGACGCAACAAGTGGAAACAGTGTGTGCGAAACAGGAAAGACATGTTGCTGACAGCAACTAGTTGCTCCATGTCTCTAATACACATGTCCACACACGGGGGAGATGCAACAAAGTTGTCCAAAAAATAAATAAAAAAACTAACTGTAAACAAGAAGCAACAAGTGGCAACTGTCTACACTAGAGGTAGAAACATCCCAGAAAACAGTTTCTCACATGTAGCCGCCGCTTGTTGCCTATTTCCTCCTTTTGCTGTTGTCATGATCCTCGTTGATCAATGAATGAATTCGCTTAACCGGAAAACCTTCATATGCGAGCAACGCGAAAAACGAAAACAAGCAACAGAAACATTTGATAACATGCAATCAACCTGTAGCAACTTTTGTTTCTGAAACTACAGTTCAGTTTAAAACATGTCGACACATGTTGCCTTTGTGTGGACCGAGCTTTACATGTAATATATTTTCCATCTCAATTGTGGCAATTTCTGGAAGAAGAAAAAAAAAACAATATCAAACATGTTTTCGAAACTGTTTTAAATGTGTGAACACAACTTGTTAAACAAAACCCAAACGCAATTATTTATAGCCGTTTTATTCTTTCTCTCTTTTTTCTCTGTATAAATTACAAATTAAACTGAAACAAGAGGCAGGGGTTTTCCCCTAAAACGGGTTCTCACTTCACCGCTTAGTTTGTAAATTAAACAAAAAAAAACCCTTTTATTCCCCCAAAAAATGGTTACCCCCCCCCCCCCCCCCCCCCTTTCCCTTCCTCTAAAAAAAAGTGACATCCAATCTCTGAAACATACTGTCAAACCCGTTTTACGTGAAACCGTTTTCAAATAGCAAACTGAAACTGTGCCCTACACAAACGTCAATTTTGTTAAGGAGAGTGGCGGCAGTGAGTGAGAATGAACGGTGTGTTCCTTAAACCAACTCAAGAAACCCAACTCAAAGAAGATAGCGGAGGAGGAGGAGGAGGAGGTAGGAGCAAATAAATACGAATTACGTATTAAACAACAAAGTTAAAAAAAATTAAAATTTTGTGTTTGTTCATTTTCCCCCCAGGATCAAATTCCTTGTATAAAAATACATTTTGTAACAATTGTTTTGCAATTTTAAAAAGTTAAAATGGAAACAAGATTTTTCTTATTTTCTTAATCAATCAGAAGGAAAAAAAATTGTCATTTGTAACATCCTCACTGTTCCTGACTGCAAGCAACGTCACGCAGAAAGGCCGCATGTGTCACAGGTGATTGCTGGAGTGTTTTTGTTCAGTTTCTAAGCACTTTTGAAATTGCTCGAACTAAGCAAATACCCTGCTCGAATGGAGGGAGCTGCTCAATGCACTCGTTGAGCTCAGCAAGCGATAAAAGTCGTCGCTCCACTGAAAAAAAAGTCGCAACAAAATTCAGAAAACAAGCTTCAGTTGCAACTGAAATGTGAACTATGCGTTCAATTCATTTTCTAGCACTTATTTGCAAGTGGCTTCAAGCGAAGAAAAAAAAAATAAGCGCTTAGGAACTGAACGCCCCCCGCTATGTCACATGTTTGCATGTCGCGAAATGCCTAACTATAAATGCAGCATATATGAGTGACATTGGCAATTATTGTTTCCGATGCAATTGAATAAAAAAAAACAGCGAAAAATCTGTTTCCGTTTTCACTTAAAAACAGAGAATTTCACAATTAAGGGGAGGAGGAGGGAGGGCGGGAAGGAGGTCCTATAAATAAATTTTAACACAAAACACTTTTTTCTGATCCACCCTGTATAAAGTTATTTTTAAAATTATTATTATTATTGACTTATTATTTAAATTAAAAACAAAGTAATTTTTCTTTTCTCCTATAATTGTATAAAAAATTTTGTTTAACAAAAATAATGTAATTGAATTTATATAAAAAAAGTTTTAATTAAAATTATCAATGAAAAATGATATATAAAAATATGAAATTTGTTTTAATTATTGTGTGATTTTATTTAATTTCGGGGCTCTTGTGACCCCACTCCACCTCGGAAGGTGAGATAAACATATTGGGAGCGGGGGGGGGGGGGGGGAGAGTGCCCCAGTTCATTATATGAGCCCATTAAAAGCAAAATTAGAAAGTGTTTTTAGAAACTAGAAGGGTAGCTCAATCAACATATAAATCAGCATTAAGTAATTGAGCTACTCTTCTAGTTTCTAAAACACATCCAAATTTATCTTTCAGAAGAGCAAAATTAAGGAAAAACTAGAAAGTGTTTTTAAAAAACTAGAAGGGTAAATCAATTACATAAGGATACATATTATTGTTCATATTTTTCAAAATAAATTTTTTATAGACAAAAAAAGTTTAAAAATATTATCTACTTACAAACTGACATAAAAAAAATCTTATATTTTGCAAGATATCATCATCATCATCAACATGAAAATATCCTAAAACACATTCAAGTTTCTCTTTTATTTTATGCTAATCAATGTAATTGAATAATGAGTGTCACATTTCCATATGAAAGGAAGAGAAAATAATAAGAACCAAAGTGTCAAATTAATACAAAATCAATTTTTTTTGGGGTTCTGGTTCCTCTCTCTCCTTGTTTCTTGAAATCTTAAACCGCGTTTGCATTTATTATTATTATTATTATTATAATAAAATGTTAATATTATGTGATTAACACATTTAATCCAAAGATTAAACGGCTTCAAAAAATGGATCAGGTTTGGAAAGAAGAAGAAAAAAAAAATAAGCCATCAAAATTCAATTAACTCCACCACCACCAGACAAATAAACGGGAGAAAAAGAAAATCCTGACAAAAAAGAGGAGGGACCCCCCCCCCCCCTTTTTTGTAAGGTTCGGGATGACTGTTTTGTATACCAATTGACACCTTATTTACTCTCATCACAGTCTCAGGATAAGATTTGTGCAAAAATTCGCGACACCTTTTTTTTTTGCACTTGAAAAATACTGAGGGGAAAATTACCACGAAAAAAACTATAAGGTGGTTGGTTTTAAAGTGTAAACACACACCTCCACCTTTTGATTATTCTGTGTTTCAGGTGCAAAAAAGAGAAACTTCAATACGTTTTAGATCTATACTAGAAGGGTAATTCAATCCCTTAAAGTTATTTTCATGTTTGATATCTTTCAAATTAAGAGCTTTTTATGACAGTGGGGCAAAATTACCCCGGGTTAAGTGACTCCATAAAAAACATGGAAGCATAAAAAAATATCAAGAGATGATAATCAGTGGTAACGAACTTCACACAAGTAGGTGAGGTGGCAAAGCACAAAATTCTCCACCACCCTGTATATTCTAAATGTATTATTATGAGACATATTCCTTACATACTTAACAAATGATAAATGATTTTGTTGGTTGATATGAAGAGGGTTTTTATTATTAATGGAGACATATAAAAAGGGGGGGGGGAGGAAAGTGGTTTAAATAATAATGGCTACCAATACAAAAACAAAGATGGCCGCCATGACCTTTTCCTGCTTGAATCCCCTCCTCTTTTTACCCTCCTCCCTATCTTTTTTTTTCTTCCTCTGTTTCTAACTTATATCAATTGTCTACCTCTGTAAAAAAAAAAGTTCAAATTTCAAAATGTCAAAACTTTTAACAAAAAAAAAAGCTCCAAACAAAGAAAGTAAGAAAAAAAATGGCGTGTGAAGAAGAAGAAAAAAGCCTCGTCATAATGCTCATATTTATATATGAAACTGATATGTAGGCTATAGGCCACTTTAACACACACTCACACACTTCTTGCTTATTTAGCCTCAAATCCGTTTTTTTAAAAAACCCACACACACATTTTCCAATGACTTTGCATTCTCTGAAAGAATCCAAGAGAAAATAATTTTCATCACATATCTGAGCATGCGCACTTCACACTCACATTACTCTCACATGAGTAGAAAACTAGATTGTACAAATTGAAATAACAAACGTGGTAACAACAACAGCACAAAATAAAAGTGTGAAAGAAATGTTCACACATTATATAATGATGCAAATTGATGGCACAGTGTAAACACACCACACATTGGGGAAAGGATGGGCTTTTTTTTTCAAAACAAGTCACTCTTTGAGCTTTTTTAAATCCGACTGAATTCGACTTTTGTTTGGTCCTTTTTCAGTCAAACAAATTTTATTTAACTCAGAAAAAATAAACGAACATACTGAATTTATTTTCACAATTATTTGAAATTATTTTCGATTACATTTTGTAATTTTCTCTTCTCTCTCTCTCTCTCTCTCTCTCTCTCTCTCGTGTTAATTCTCATAGATAGAACTTTAAAATCTGACTGTGAACTCAATTAATGAAAATGTATAAAATTTCAAAATCACTTCCATTAAATTAGCCAACAGTCCATTTCTAGAATTTATGAAATAATTTTCGTGATGATATCTTTCAAAATAAACTTTTTTTTATTCTATTCTTCGTTTTTATTTTAACCGAAAAAGTTGAAAATTCGATCATTTTTAAACTGTAATAAAAAGTGAAAATTCTTTTCATGTGTTGTTCATTTTACTCTTCTAGTTTCAAATACACGTCTTGAAATTATTTCCTAACATAATTTAAACCTCACTTACAAGCATATCAGAGGAGGAGGCTGCAGCCCCACATATATTACCCAATTTAGCCCACTTAAATAATTGAACTGAACCTAAAGGGTGCCGAAGGTTTAAACCCAATCATAGTCTAAACACACAGACGGAACACCCTGTATTGTGTATATTATATGCATTTGAATGCATCTAATTAATTAATAACATCATTGTACATAGAGAACAGAAAAGAGAGAAAAAAAACTGAACCTGACTGAATTTATCTCTTGAATAATACAATCCACATGTAGATTGGATATAATAATAATAATAATATAAAAATGTATCCAAAAAAAATGAGAAAAAAGCAACAGAATATTTTTTTTAATTAAAGCCGAAAATCGACCCCCCTCCCCCGGTTTAATATACATTATATATACATAAATATGCATGCAATTGAAATTTCTCTCTCTCTAGTTTTTCTGTCTGTATATGTGTCTCCATATAATAATGTGTGTGTGTAGTTCCCAATTAAAAACAACCTCCTACAAAACTGTTGGCTGAAGATGATTAAATCAGAGAAAATAGATGCCCCATTAAACATTATCCTACTCAGTTTTCATGTCAAATGAAACAAAATTGCGACCCTTTTCATTCAACATGAGAAACAAAAAAAAAAAGGTATTTATCGAGTTTGAAAATCAAGTCCTCAGAAAAAAAAAAATCCACACGCAAAATCATCAAAATAACAATAATAACAACAATAAAAGTAGTGAAATATTGTAGTATAGTGAGCGACCTGAGAAGAACACTTGAACCACCACCACAATCACCACCTCCAACCGACATCATTACTCTCTCTCTCTGATCTCACAACAGACAATTAGAAATCGGGACGAACAGAAGTTGGCTCCGCCCTTTTTTATGACGACCGGCAACTTCTAATTGGTTTGTTGTGTGGTTCGACATTGAAAAGGGCGGAGCATGTGGCGTCAGACTACATAACCAACCAATTAGAAGTTGCCGGTCGTCATAAAAAGGGCGGAGCCAACTTCTGTTCGTCCCGATTTCTAATTGCCTGTGATCTCACATGCTTACAAAATGGCCTCCAAAAAAAAGCTAATACTGTACATGGTCAAGAGTCGAGTGTGTGGCACGCGAGCCAAAAGGTTGCTCATGTCTCATAATAAAACCACTTCAATTTGGAACATATATACAGGGTGGTACACAAAATGGACACTTCGCAAATTTGTGATCTTATTAATTACGATAGCATTTTGCATATAACTTCAAAAAGTATTTTGCAAAAGGATTTTTGCTAGATTTCTTCAATTTTGTTCACTTTTTAATTGGTGCAAAGAATCAGATTTCGTCGCAACCCGCGGTTTTGAGAAAATTTATATTTTTCAAGTAAAAATTTTTCAGGAGAAAACATTATTAAAAAAAATTCAAAGCGTTTTAGAAACTAGAATAGTTGGTGATAATGCTAAGTGTTTTTTCATGATGATATCTTTCAAAATAAACTTTTTATAACAGTTTGAAAAAGGAAAAACCAAAAAATACGGGTCATTTTCAAACTGAACTATAAAATGTTTATTTTTTAAGATATTGTCATCAAAAATCTTTTACCATTCTAGTTTTGAAAACAAACTCAACTTTAACAATGTTATTTCTAAAAAAAAAAAAAAACGTTCGCACGACGTTTTTGCGTCCAAATTTTACTAAAAAAAAAAGTCTATGAAGCATAGCATTAGCAACTGCAGTAGCGCGCCATCTGCAGAGTGGAATAAAAGCAAAATAAGTACCTATTCAGCCACCTTAAGTTAAAAATCAACAGATTTCAAATGATTTTTTTTGTGTTGATGCCAATTGCAACAACAAGAACAACAAAAAAGAGGAGCATGGGACCCTAAAAACAAAGATGTGTCATTTTAAAACAATGGATAATCTCCCATACATTGGATTAAGGTGTGGCCTGTTTTGTTTTTGGGGTCTGTGTTTCTCTCTCTCTCTCTCTTCTCCTGTACCTGATATCAACCCACCGCATTTCATCTCATTCATTTATGAATGAATGAGATGAAAACTATTTTTTTTTTTGTTAACATTAAAAAAAAATCATCCTAAATCTAAACAAAGGAATTAACAATAAAAATGAAGCTGGGTCATCAAAACATTCACCATTTTCAGATTGATAAAAAAAGAGAGAGAATAGAGGAGGAGCATCTGCAAACAATTTTCATATAAAATAATCTAAATAATTTCGTCATGGGTCAAAAAAGGAAGTTAAAGACAAAACAAAAAGATAACAAAATCCGGTTTAATAGCTGCTTTTTTATTTCACTTTTTTTTTAGAAAGCGCTCACACACAAATGAAAATCAATTAAGATTATTTCTTCTGATCATCCTCCTCCTCCTCCTCCTCCTCCTCCTCATCCTCCTCATTCTAATTATCATAAATATAAGAAATCAAAACATCTGCAACATCTGGATGGAGTTTTCTCTTTTTTTTTATCAATTCTTCTTTAATATACAAACTGAAGAAGAGTTTCTAGTTTTTTATTGTAGAAACATCTTTACATAAAGTGTATACTTGAAACTAGAAGAGAAAATGAATGGGTAGCCATATTTATGATGATCTTTTAAAATAAAACATCTACACTAACTATTCTAGTCTACAATACCTTAGGATCTGCAACTAAAAAGTTAAATGCACTTAACACTTAAACGTGTTCTACAGTGGCCTGTTATACCTAGTACGCACACCTGATAATTTAAATGCATTTAAATAATAAACGTGTTCTACAGAGCCCCATGAAGGACAAACAAACAATATGTCGTCGAATTCAATTTATTCAGTTAATTAATCTGAAAATATTGAGTTAATTGACTTAAATATAAACTATTGACATTAAAATATTGATTTAGTAT
Organism: Brachycybe producta; assembly: GCA_036925085.1. Taxonomy (NCBI): domain Eukaryota; kingdom Metazoa; phylum Arthropoda; class Diplopoda; order Playtdesmida; family Andrognathidae; genus Brachycybe; species Brachycybe producta. Next base: position 2,660,604 of record JAUPFP010000006.1, read on the forward strand.
TTCAATTTAAAGTATTAATAATAAAGTGAATTTTTATTTGGTGTTCATGTCCTTAACTGGATTCCGTATAATTCAACCTAAACACATTTAATTTGAATTCATTTAACTCGTGTGTGTTGAAGGTATTAAAGGACAGACAAACAATATGCAGAATTTTCTATTTACTCATTTAATATTTCAACAAAGTGAGTTAATATTTTAAAATATATTAAATTTATATTTCAATATAATGGATTAGTGAATTTTCAAAATATTGATTTAGTATTTCAGTTTGTTTAGATATTAAGCAATAATGTCAATTTTATCTTGTTCATGTCTTTAACTGGACTTCGTATTGAATTCAACTAAATACATTTAACAAGAATGCGTTTAACTCATGTGTAGAGACAAGTTATAACAACATTTTGAATTATTCTTCAATTTCCATAAGAACAACATCTTTAAAAAATTAACTTTTTTGTTTTCAATTTGACTTTCATTCACTTCTAAAAGATATCATCTATTTCACAATCCGTTCTACGCTTGAACACACCCTGTACTCTCGATGTTGTACCCCTGGCAACTTTATCTATGGACGACTACTCCCAATAGAAATATATAAAAATTAAGAGATATACACAGTCGATCTATATAGACTTATATGTATCAATAAAATTTCGATATGTTCAGACTAGAAAGAGAGAGAGAGAGAGAGAGAGAGAAATTGGTAATGTCCCAGTTGTCCCATTCTTCATTACTATTTGCCCCATGGTCATTTGAACTCATTTTCTTTCATTTTTGCTTCTTTCATCTTTCTTCCTTCCCTCTCCCTCTCCTCCCCAACATCACAACACCTATAAGACCTAAAAGATGATTGACAGTACTTAATCATAGTTAACTTCATAAAGGCTAAGAATACCCTCAACAACAGCCCAGTTAAGTCCGAGTTGAGTCCAATAAATATGTCCAGACTATAATCTAAAAATGTGAAGAAGCAAAAAAAAAAAACTATCTTGAACCCTCAGAACAGGGTTCCAACATAGCAACAGAACTTTTACTTTATCTGTAGAGGTGTTGATGGTGGTTTTAGTTTCAGGTAAATTCTTTTCCCAGGTCCACCTCTTCTTTATTAAAATATTATTGAACAGAAATTCACCTCCTCCATTCCATACTGGAACTCTCTCTCTGCTTATACAGGCTACAACTACCAAATTCGTTTCTTGAACTTCTTTTTTTTTAGGCCTTAATCATCTCTTCCTCTCAAGGTATTACCATGTATTAAATTGAATATATTATTTACTTTAATAATGCTTTGGTCAGATATTTACTGTTGACCCCCATTGACCCTTAGATTTTCATAAAAGGGGCTTTTTTCTCCTTCTCCCTTTTTTTAAAAAAAAAACCATTTCTATCTCTCATCCGAATTGTTCTCTCCAATGAATGGTCCGGATCAACTGTACTCTTTTTTTTTTTACTAAACAAACATAGGTTTCAGTAAAATGTATTAAGATAGATACAAATCTATCTAATGCAAGTAGTATTAAGACCCAGGTTAGGGTTCTCTGATGTCTGTATGTCATGATGAACCTTCAGTTGTGTTCATTTTGCTTTTCAACTCTCTCTCTTTTCAATATAAGACAAAATCTAATAGAGACTATATCAATTGACGTTTGATTCACCATAAAAAGAAGAGGTTCAAACCCTTAAAACTGTGTATCAAACCCCCCCCACCTTTTCTCCTTTTTCCTTCTAATATACAATGGTACTATTTTTCTACCCCAGCTGTTGTTTGTGTATTGCCATTAGAGACTAGGAGGGTTTTTTTTTCTCCCTATATATTACTAAAGATCATTGACGCTATCTTTCGAAGGATATGTCTAACTAGCAGCTTTTCACAAACTGGGGTCTCAATGGTGACCAAATTGTATTGTGCCTAAAAGCATCCATATATACACAAATAAAAAGGGATCCAATATTGGGAGCCAGCAACCTTCTCTTTTATTATCTATTGATACATATACACACACAACACAAGAACAGAAAGAAATCTTTCTTTTTGCACTATAAGTTTCTCTCTCTCTCCTTCTATCTACACCTTTCCAATGATCCATCTATACTACGATCTCCTCCAATATACATAGCTTTTACCTAAACATAGAAACCTTTTTAAAAAAGGAAAGAGAGAACCTTTTCCTAGGAAGAAGAAGAAGAAAAAAAGGTTTCTATTGGACTCTTTCTTTGTAGAATATCCATTCCCATTGTAACATATATAGTCACTTATGAACTACATACACTACACCACTCGTTCTCATACTATTTTTTGGCACACTAGGCACACTAGTGAGCCACAGCACACACACACACACACACACCTTGGAAGCCACTGATTTAGTGCATATTATTATTATATGTGTAGTTAAGAAAGTTTTCTTTATTTTGATTATTTTTCCAAATAAAATTAAAATTCATTTAAAAATATTAAATTATATTAATTCGTTCAAATATAACATCCAAAATTTCGTCACTGATTTAGCAAAACTGATGGGCCAGTGATGGCACACTTGTGTGCCACAGCACGCCCTTTCGAAATCACTGCAATATACAAAAATGACCAGCAATATAATAAATATTATTGGTTGAAATTGAACCAAATTTGTTGATAAATGATAACTTTATAAAGGAACCATTTAGAAAATAAAGCAAATAATAAGGAACAATGGAGAATAACTAAAATTATGGTTATTTCTACAAATTCAGAAATTCTGAATCACATGTCAATATCGTTCAAAATAAAACTTTTTTTAAACAACAAAACTAAATATTCGATTTGATCTACCTTTCCTTATGCTCCTTGAAAAATTGGGATACTCAAAAGTTGAAAGTGTTATTAATATTTCATATCTTTAAAAATTAAACTTCTTTCAGAAATTTTAAAATTTACAATTTCATTTTTTTTTCACTTCCAAGCTGCGCTTAAACGTTGGTCACTTTCTAAAACACAGTGCTTAGTGATTCAGTTACTCTTCTAGTTTCTAAAACAAAATTCAACTTTATCTCTTTTAAAGTTGTTTTCATAAATATATCTCGCAGTTTCAGTGACATTTTTATTATATCTGTTTTCCCTTTTTTTTTTCAATCTAGATTTTTATAGATGTTTTTTTTTTTCTTTTCCACATGATCTGGTTTCTTTCGTGATATAATATTTTATTGGATTTTTGTATTTTCTAGGTGTCTATCTCTCTATATATCTATATATATCTATATATATATATATCTATATATATATATATATGCCCGTTATGCGCCATTTTTTGGGGCAATAACAATAACAACAACAACAACCTTCACAGAAAAAGATACCTAGATGATAACCTAATAGAATACTGTGGCTACTTTTTTTTTCTAGCCCTCCCCCCCCACCACCACCATTTAGCCTCTGGGTTGCAATCTATATTTATGGCATTTTATATTATATCCGTGTAATACACTTTCACTCACTCCCATAATATAAGTAATATCTCTCTTTCGTTACCAGTTACTATTACTTGAACCCCCTTAGGAAGAAGGAAGGAAGGGAGAGAGGAGGAGGAGGAAGAGGCTAACATCAAAGCGTTTTGAAACACACACACAAAACAGCCAACAAACAGATCTACAACCATATAACATACAAATGTCTATTTAAATAGACCCATTGAACACACAGATTGACTTGTGTGCCTCATATTTGTATTCCTTCTTATTCATCACAAGAAACACACACATGTAGATCATACACACAATTGATTGCGGGCTACTTTTATAAATATTGATTGATTGATAAGGCTGTTCTTAACAGTTGTGTATACACTATTTTTACTTTTCCTTTTTACTTGTGTTTTTCATCAAGTTCCTCATAACTCTCACCTATTTCTTTTATTTTCCATTTTTAAGAGGAGGTTCGGAAGGAAAACTGGTCCTAAAACTGTTACTAAAAAAAACGGCACTGAAAATAGATCTCAAAAACTAGTCCAGTAACTATGGGACGACTGAATAAGCGTCAAATTGAACAAACGCCAAACTGAATAAGCGCCAAATGGAACAAACGCCAAACTGAATAACCGCCAAATTTTTGGCTTTTATTCAGTTTGGCGTTTGTTCCATTTGACGCTTATTCAGTTTGGCGTTTATTCAGTTTGGCAGTTATTCAGGTTTTTTGTAAATTCTGATGGTCCAAATATTGTGAGCTTTTATAGATGTCAGACTATGCAGATTTACAAACAGAACATGCTAACCTAACCTAACCTAACCAAACCTAACCAATCCTAACCTAACCAAACCTAACCTAACCTAACCTAACAATATGTTTATCACATTTTGGCGGTTATTCAGTTTGGCGCTTGTTCAGTTTGGCGTTTGTTCCATTTGGCGCTTGTTCAATTTGGCGCTTGATCAGCGCCACCGTAACTATTACCAAAAAAAAACCTGCCCAGAAACTGTTTCCGTCACTTCCTTGTAAAAAATAAATAAATGGAAAGTGTGGTAAAAACTAGAAGAGTAAAATATACTTCATATACTTTTAAAATATAACTGTAGCTTTCATCAGCAATTTGTGTGAAAATGTCAAAGTTGTTTTAAAAATTTACCCAAAATATTCTCATTTTGCAAACAGTGAAATGATAAATGTTTAATGATTGAAAATGGTTGGATATAACATCGATTATGATTACGCTAGTTTTGCAGATTTCAGACACTAGGTTCGCTGAATGATGAAAAAATTATTGAAATTGTTGTTGGGTTTATATCAATGGGGTTTTATATTTTCTGGTTTTGACTCTATGCTGCACTTGGACTCTTGTCCCTCTGCCATAGGCCTTTATGGCTGCTAGCAGAGTAATTTTTCAAATTCAAAATGATGTTATCGTATGAGAACTTAAATTTTCAACAAACAGCGCCATCTATATGTGATACACAGCTACCTATATAAGCATAGAATTCCAAAGTGATAACAACCGTGTGTATTTGATAACTTTACCGCTGACCACTGACCAGAGAGACGTTAAAAAAACGCTTACTTTTCTAACATTACATAACACTGATTGCTAAATTTGAAAATGTTGAAGCTTAAATAAAACCTGGTCTTTTAGTTAATAGGGGCAGGTGTTTTTTTCTCTCTCAAACATGGTGTAGCAAATGCTACTACTACTACCTACAATAGTCCAGAGTTTAAAATGTAGTTTGTAGATAATAATAATAATTCCTTTCCAAGTTGCCTTCTGTTTTTCTCCATTTTATAATCACCAACCCAACCAACCTTTTAGATTTTCAACTATTATTATTATTGTTTTATATGTATAAGCACCCCCCCCCCCAATCTCTGATTATTAGCTTTGAGTATAAAAATTGATAAGAGTTTGTTATCAATATTTACGAGCCTCCATTAAGCATCTATATAATGTATCTACTTTCACACACACAGTATAGTGTATTTTGTAAGATTTCAATTGTGTGTGTCTCTTTTTTAGTGTAATTTAATAGGTTTGAGCGCAATGTGCACAACAAGATAAAATCTTTAAAAATTTACATTCCTATTATTAGTTTCCAACCGGCAACTTTTTATCCTCAAATAAAACACATGCTACTGCTGCTCCTGCTGCCCCCAACCATAGAAAAAAAATAAACGAGCTTTCACTTTCTAATATACCTTTTATCTTATTATTTAATATCCTTTCTCTTTTTCTTATCTAATTGGCAGCCATCTTAAAGGTGCAAATATTTCACTTTTTAAGATCTTTTTTTTATTAACAGCTGATTGATTGTTTTTTTTTTTTTTTCAAATCTTCATTAATTTATTCAACAGTTTTCAGAAAGAGCAGCAACAACACACAACTAAGAAGAAATTAAAAATGTGTTTAGAAACTAGAACAGTAGCTGAAATCGTTTAAGGTGGCTTTAAAGTTCTAAAGATGAAAGTGTTTTAGAAACTAGAAATGTAATTCAATCATTTTAAAATATTCTTATGTTGAATTTTTTCATAAAAAACGTCAGTGTGACGTCCAACTCTCCAATCCAACTTTAAGCAGCTGATAAATTTTTTTTAAAAAAATGTTGTCTATAAAAAGTTTATTTTGAAAGATATCAACTTGGAAATACCAAAGTATTTAAACTACAATATTTGCATTGGACTAAATAGTCCCTTCTGTCTTAAATGGCAGACAAATTATCACATGACAGGTTAACAAGGGTCCAACACACATATTTTATGGTTAAAGCTCAGTGTCAGTATACCTCATTATAGGATGGACACAAATCCCCTTGAAACACGACAAAATAAAGAAAAGGGGGGAAGAAAATGGAAAAGAAAGGGCCTCTCATAATAAGAGTAAAAGGGGTGTTCATAAAAGAAAAGACAATAACAATGGACCTCTGAGTCCCTCCCTCCTTTATGTATTTAAAGTAATAAGGAGGGATTTTACAAAATGAAACACAGAAATGTTCAATAGGTTTGAGGGTAAATAAATGGACAGGTGAGAAAAAAAAAGGAAGGGTTTTAACAAAAAAATAGGAGGGGTAAAACCAGGAAAGAACAAGTGATAAGACTTGAAAATCCCCTCCTTTTTATTGTGTTTTAGGATTAAAATGTGTTGAAAAAGAACATTTTCATTTTGGAATATAATATGAAGAGATCTAACTAATTAGACATCATTGAGTCTATTTTGTCGTTTATTTTGAACAATTGGGGGTCTCCTAGGGTCCCAGAGTGCTAGATCATGACATTTTCAAATAATTACCCCCTTTTCTTCTTATTCACCAATGAACAATGGCCATAGGTCAATTTAAGAGACATTATTTCTAATTCTATGGACCTTCTTCTTTTTTGAGAGAAGAATCTTGAATTTTCAAAAATGAATTTTGGAGTCCAGAGTCACCAAGTCACTCATGTGTGTGTGCGAGGTGAGTTATGAAATTGGGTTGGAAACTAGAAGAGTAAAAATTCATCAAGAGAATGTTTCTGTTAATATATTGAAAAATAAACTTGTTACATGGCAATTTTAAATAAATTCATTTAAATACAGATTTAATGTTATTTTTTGTACTTTTTCTACTTTTGGACCAACGTGAAGTGAAAAACGAAAATTCCTCATTTGAAACTGTCATAAATCTACAAGTGTTTTTTTTTAAACTCTTCTAGTTTTCTAAAACACTTTCAATTTCTTCTTTCAGGTCAGTTTTAAGGATCTGTGTCTAAGATTTACGTCAATCTATATTTTAGAGACTAGAAAGAGCCGCTCAATCACCTTAGGAAATTTTCACGTTTGATATATTTTAAAATAAACTTTTTTTGTCAATTTAAAAATGACCCAACAATAAGCAGACTATTTTTTTTTAGTATTTTGTTAATAAAAAGTTTCATTTTGAAAAACGTCAACATGATAATACCTTTATGTGATTGAGCTACTCTTCTAGTTTCTAACACACTTTCCAATTACTTCTTTAGAGCTGAAAAGGCGGGCCTGGTGGCCATTTTGTTAATGACGATAATAAAACTCATTTGACAAATATAAACTAAATATAAGGTGGAAAAAAAGGCTAAAAAGAAGGTGTCCAAAGTCTTGTCTCTTTATATTATTTATATTATTTTAACAAGTGATCAAAAATAATATAATATTTAAGGGGAGGTTTAGGGGGGGATGGGGATAAAAGGGAAAGGGAGGGGGTCCTGGTCATTTTCATTATGAATGTCATTAATGGAATGACTGAGTGGTTTGTTCCATATAAAGCACCTGGCAGGAAGTGAATCAAAGAGACTAGAAGAGTGCAAATTTTACAGATCAACAACTATACACAGTGTATAGAAAAGAAAAAAAGCAACAAATACAAATAAAATCATTTATTTTGCATGATGGTGACGTCACGCACCTGCTTTTCTAGTCCGCAAGCAAAATTGCAGCTGTCTGCGTCCTTTGCAAACCTTACCGATACCTATAAGGGCTGAAATTCAAGAAGATTAAACTTGGAGTTTGAACTTCAAATCTGAACAGAGGATTCCAATATTGTATATTTTAAAATGTTTTATTCAACATCTGATTTTGAAACTCTTGTGGTTATTCTACAGTTTCAGAAGACTTAAAAGAAATTGAAAGTGTTCAATACTAGAACGGGAGGATGAATCACTCGATGTTGGTATCTTTTAAAATAAACTTCTTCTATAGCCAAAAATTTAAAAAATATCAAGTTAGAACATTTTCAAACTCGTATAAAAAGCTTATTTTGAAAGATCAAAATCAACATGACTGAATCATGTTGAACACTCAGCTACTTGTCTAGTTTCTAAAATACATTCAAGTTTCTCTTAATTTTGCTCACCTGAAAGACAAACTAACCCAAATTCGACTTACACTTTAAAAATCAGCTTAAGTGCAGGTTCAAGTTGGAAGTTCCAAGGGCCAAGTTTCATTTCTTGAATTTGGACCTTATTCATTCTCCCCTCTCCCTAAACAACCCCCCCAAATTGTATATGCATATAATATAAAAATACATATTGCATTAATAAGTAATTTCTCATTAAGAAATAATTACTAAAACGATTTTTACAACCCTCCAAAAAAAAAACGGTTAGAAAAACAGAAGACTGAATTTTAAGATGTTTTCAGTTTATTACAAATATACAGATTAGGCCTTTTACATAATATATTATTTGCAATATATGTAGTAGAAAACTTAGCTATTCAATAAAATCAGCTATTTGGCATTAATGCTAGCCTCTACATCCAAGAAACACGCGTTATGTTCGGCTCAGAAGCACCAATACGACAAAAGAGGGGGTTGTATACATGGAGGAGGCTAGCAAGTAGGTGAAATAGCTGATTTTACTAAATAGCAACATTCACTTCCAAACATACACATATATTATCTAAATATAAATGTAATGAATCAAAAATGATGATGAATTTCCAATTGAACAACCTTAGAAAATGCAGCTGCTTCCATAGTTTCTCAACTGAGGGGCCGAAATGAACTTCGAATTTTGTTAGAAACTGAGAATAAAAGGCATTTTATCTTTTAGTATTAATTTGTAAAATCATCATAGAAATATTCTGACTTTTTATTGTTATTTCTGTTTTCTAGAGGTTTTTTTTTTCAGTGTGATTGATTCTTCCCTAACTTCTCATAATATCTTCAAAAAATAAACTTTTTATAAAAAGTTGTTTTGCATCAATATTTGAAGTCAAGTTTAATTAGCATTTTTATTTATTATTTTTTTTTAAATAAACTTTTTTGTTTTCAAAAACATGGTTCCTTTCTTTTAGCTTGTTATGAATATTTTTAGCCCCCCCCCCCCCTCGGGCAGAATTCCTGACCGCGCCGCCACACTGAATGTAGGCTCACTTCTTCAATTAGGTTAAGAATCCATTTGATAATGAATAAATACAGAGACAGAAAAACCACTTCATGATCTCTTTTTCTCTCTATTATTCTATATATGAAATATATTAGAGAGAGAGAGAGAAACATTGTTCAAGAGGCTAACTTAGAAAAGTCATTTAAACATTAATGAGAAACCATTACACGAAAGTTCCACCCACGCCATTCTACAATTTAATATCATCATCATCATCCGAATCAGAAGTATGCGTGTGGCTCACATTCTGAAAGAGAGACACACACATATCAAACAACGTGGCACACACCACAAATGACGTCACACCCACATATATGTGACAAATACACACCTGTCATACATACAGAACATTGTTTTACTAAAAATAATATGTAATATACTAATATATAAAAAAATGGAGGTAGCTCAACTTCCATCTAATTAATTCTAAAGGTGACTGAATCCTCCCTTCCTATGCTCTAGGACAGCGCTCGCCAACAGGTGGTCCGTGGACCACTGGTGGTCCGCGAGAAATTTTTGATGGTCCGCAGAAAAATCTGAACAATATTTACATTTTTTTATTAATAATAAAACAAAAAAATAATACTCTTAATAAATTCTTCTATTCTGAAGGATAATTTTCGCCTTTCTATTGCACTAAATTCACGAAACGTACTCGAGTCTAGATACAGGTTCTCGTAAAATACGGCGGCACGCGAGAGAGCCCTTCACATTTCGTTCAGTTTCCCCCATCACACGTAACGCTTCTCTTCTCCCCTAAACTTCAATTATTTTCTAATTTAATTTAATTAACTTTGTTACAATTAAACAACCTTTAAAGATTTTCTATTAATAAAATGGAAATTCTCTGGTCATTATTTGACAAATGTATTTATCTTTTTTAAAAAATTCATATTAGTGGTCCGCGGGATTTAAAGTTATGAATTTAGTGGTCCGTGAGGTTTAAAAGGTTGGCGACCGCTGTTCTAGGAAGTGTCTCTTCCCCCCCCCTCCCCCCAAATCCGCAGGTTTTGAGAAAATTTATATTTTTCAAGCGAACGGTTTTCAGAAGAAATATTACGAAAAAAAAATTCTAAATGGTTTTCGAAACTAGAATAGTTGGTGACAATGCGAAAAGTTTTTTCTTCTTCTTGATTATATGTTTGAACAGTTTGAAAAAGGTGAAAATATTTTTTTATGAAATGGTCAATGGAAAAACCTAAAAAAAACGGGAACTTTCAAACTGAACTATAAAATGTTTATTTTATAAGATATATTGCCATGAAAAAACTTTTAGCATAATCTTTTACCATTCTAGTTTTGAGAAACAATTGGAATTTTATTCCTTTTGCGTCCGAAGTCTGCATTGGCGCCATCTGAGGGACAAAGGCAAAATAAATATCTATTCAGCCAACTTAAATTGTTGAAAATATTTGTTCCGTACCCTTTTTATCAGACTAAATAAAAAATCCTAAACATTTACGTCAAACCCCTCTGACGTCACAAGCTTCATCTAGCGATGTGGCAGGTATATTATTATGACTATATTAAAGTTAAATCTATTTTCATGATGATGATAATTATCTTTAAAAAAATATCATTTTATAGAAATATCAAAATGATCCAATTTTCACTATTTCACCATTGTTTTTTTTGCACGATAATAAACGTTTTAGTGAAAATGATTTTCAAATTGTCATAAAATGTTTATTTTTTAACTATATGTTTTTTAAAAAAAATATCGTCGACTTTTAAAGTTGGATCATTTTCAAACTCACTTAAAAAAAAGTTTATTTTGAAAGATATCGACACGAGATATCCACCACTAATGCACATTCAATTTCGCCTTATACCTATAGTACACACACCTGACAATTTAAATACATTAAAATAATAAACGTGTTCTACAGAGCCCTGTGAAGGACAAACAAACAATATGTCGTCGAATTCAATTTATTCAGTTAATAATCTAAACATATTGAGTTAATACTTAAATATAAATTATATAAACTATTGACATTAAAATACTGATTTAGTATTTCAATTTAAAATATTAATAATAAAAGTCAATTTTTATTTGGTTTTCATGTCCTTAACTGGATTCCGTATAATTCACCTAAACACATTTAATTTGAATTCATTTAACTCACGTGTGACTACAAGGTATTAGTATCATATATACTGTTCTAAAATGCAAATATATATATATATATATATATATATATATATATATATATATATATATATATATATATATATACATATATATATATATATACATATATATATATATACATATATATATATACATATATATATATATACATACATATATATATACATATATATATATATACATATATATACATATATATACATATATATATATATATATACATATATATATATATATATATATACATATATATATATATATATACATATATATATACATATATATATATATACATATATATATACATATATATATATACATATATATATACATATATATATACATATATATATACATATATATATATACATATATATATATATACATATATATATATACATATATATATATATATATATATATATATATATATATATATATATATATATATATATATATATATATATATATATATATATATAATATCCCAGGTCTGTGTATGTGTGTGTGGAGTAACAAAAACCATTGAGGCACGTCAGAATTTATATAAATTTGAATAAATGAACCGTTTTTTTTTTCTCAAGGTCAACTACATGTTGAACTCTTCCTTTGGAAAGTGTAGAAGGAGAGAGAGAGAGAAAAAAGTGGGAGGGGGTGAGGGGAAAAGTTTGGAAAGTGCAGAAGGGGGAGAGAGAAATGAAAGGAGTAAAAAAAGGAAAAAACGACGCGCATGCGCACAATTGCCTGTGAATTTTGCTCCCGTCATTTATGACGGGTTACCCCACTAGTGCAAATATAATAAGTATTAATAACCAACGTTCCAAAATCTTAAAAGTTTTAAAATAAATGATGAATTTTAAAAATTGTCATCTCAGATATTATTTATTAATAATAACTTTAATAAGGTTGAAATTAAAAACATAGTAAAAATATTTTATCTTCCTTATAAGTTTTTTTTTATTGCTGAATTTTCTAGTCTTTTAATCCTTTTTGTTTTGAGACAACGAAAAAATTTTACAAAATGAACATCGTTAATTATTCATTACTAAAAAGCTACTATAATTATCCAAATGATTTTTTGTTTGCAGACACACAAGCAAGCAAAAAAAAAAAATCCTCCCAGTTGTTGCTCCTTTTATCTTTTCTACGTAACAACATTTCAAATCGATGGTTATGTAATTTTCTTGCAAACTGGAATTCCCCTCCTCCCTCCTATAAATCTCTCTCCCCCCCCCCTTATAACAAAAAAAAATCTCTCCATGTAAACACAACACCTTTTGCCTTTTGATATTCATGGATATCTAACACAATTAGTTCCAATTCTATGTGTGTCGTCTCTCCATCTATATACTTCCTTAGAAGTTATCATTCTAGTCTGTAACCACCCCCACCACCCCCTTAAAGCAATATCAGAAAGACCTTATTGTCTTGGGGGTTCCTCAACCCTCAAATCCAACCCCCCAAATATTACTTTCAAGTCAACACATTGTATATCTTCATCATGCATGATCCTATATGAGATTATTTTGAACTTTTCTCTCTCACCCCCCCCCCCCCTTAAATTTCTCATCTTCAGAAGAAGAAAAAGAAAAAAAAAAACCCTTTCATTACCCCCCTTACAACCCCCCAGTAAATCTCTCCTGTTCTTCAATCAGCTTCTCATTTTGTTATCAAATAATCGAAAACATGAACCCATAAAACTGATAATCCCAGTTGCAGTTTAACTTTGTATCAATTTTAAAAGGCAAAATAAAACACACCAAAAAAAAAATATTCATAATTCCCCATTGAGTACCATTTTTTTTATTCTTCCCATTATTAAAATATATATAAAGTTGTATTATTGATAATAATTAGGGATCGGATTTTTATGCAAAATATATCAAACGCAATATGTTTCTCAATTTGTGGCCCAAGTGCCAGTTGTGAAGTAATCCTCATCATTATCATTAGAGCAACTGCCACTTATGCTTTTCTCTAATCAAAAGGCTGGTTAGAGGCTAGATGTCTGGTTACTAATATACTATCAGCTGACTACTAGAAAGTTATAGTCTCTAGCCTCTAACCTGTAAATGCTTTTGATTGAAAAAAAAATTCATAATTCTTAGTTGCTCTAAATGAGATTCTTACTTCAGGAATGGATGGCTCTTGGGCCACAGATTGAAAAAAAAAAAAAAACATTTGCTTAATATTGCATAAAAATCCAAGCCCCAAATAATTATAAGCTACTGTCAAAAGGCAAACTAACTGTGTGTAGGGTAACAGGTTCTTGACCTTTACTATAAACAAGGGCAAAGGACCTCTCCCTCCCATAAGCAATGCTCCAATTTCACTATAAAATGAGAAATGGAAAAATTATAATTAATTTAATTATCAGGAATTCAAAACCTAAATGTCGAATCAACATTATGAGAAACATGACACTTTTTTAGAAACTAGAAGAGCAGTTCGATCACTTAAGAAGATTTTTATGTCAGTTTGAAAAATATGTAGACAATTTTTAAATTTTTGTCAAAATAAAAAGAATTATATATTTTGAAAGTTGTCAACATAAAAATACTATTGAGTCAGTTACCATTTCTAGTTTCTAACACACCCTCCTCTCCTTCCCATAAGTAGCTCGCGAGCCACACTATGCCTATATATTTATTTCCAGTAGAATATATAAGAAGACAGATCTTTTAGAATGTTGCCATGGTAATTGTACCACATGTATCATTCAACATCATCATGTGTTTAGAACCAGACAGAAATCCAGATCAAATTATTTCCACGCAAGAAAAGGAACCTAATTTGTATTTGGGGCCCTTCTTTATACCCCTTTTATTCCCTTCAATTCCACTCGAGAAAAAAAAAACCCTTTTAGAAGAATACACTTTCTATCATATTTACTTTATGTATTATAAAAACAATCTCCTCCACCCCTTTTACCCCCTAACTAATAACACAAAAACCACCCTTTATTTCTCAGTTGACACCATATAGTAAAACCGGAAGTATTAAACAACATTGCACGAGTTAAAACTAGAAAGACACTTTTTTTCCCTAAAATTCCATCAATTCAAATATAGGAAAAAGGGGGAAGGGGGGAATAAAGGAGTGTGTCTGTCTATAATATAATAATTGTGTGATATTATGAATTTATAAGGAAGAAACTAGTTTTCAAAATCAACTTCCGCAGTTATTAAAGTGTATTTTGAGCTTTTAATAATAATATATACGAAGAAGCCATCAGTATAGAAATGAGAAAAAAAATTGACGATTTTGCTAAACACTATTTTCATGAGGATTATTTTTCAAAATAAAACTTTTTTTTAATCGTAACCCGTGTTAAGAAAATATTTTTCTTATACATTTCACCTATTATTCTAGTTTCTAATCCACTTTGAAGCTTTTATCTGTAAAGGAAACTGAAAAGTAGGAACGGGTTAAGTTGTAAAGAGAAAAGTGTCCGGAAACTGCTAACTCCGCCTAGTTTTTTTTCTAAAGAAAGCATCTCAATCATATAAAGCATGTACTTTTTTCTTGAGAAGCACCATGGCCTCCAGAAACTACTAACTCCCGCCTACTTTTCTCAAGAAAGCATCTCAATCATATATTTGCTTTCTCCAGAAAATGTCAAGTTTGCATCATGGTCTCCCGGAAAGTATTTTATATAATTATTTATAGGAGGTGGAACATGACAAGTTTAAAGTCAACAAATGGACATTATTTCTTGGCACAGACTGTGACTTTGTGTTGTAAAAAATTACCAGTGTGACCGCGGCCCTGTTTTAATTCAGTTTAAAATTCAGACAAATGTTTACAGCCAATTTTCAGCAAATACTGTAAATCCCTTTTAGCTCTTTTAACGCATTATAGAGAAAAGAAGAAGAATCCCAATTTCCATTTATTTAACAGAGAGAGAGATATCTGTACTAATAATTTAAGCCTAATTCATATGGTAGATTGCGTCCGGATAAGAAATTAAGAACAAGAAAACAACACAAAATGAACTTATGAAACCAATTTAAATATCCCACCCACCAATATAAGTAGTCAATACAAAATAATAAAAAAAGAACCCAATTCTGAATAAAAAAAAATCGGCTTCTTTTACATGAACCTGGGCTAATTTCCCCTTCTTACCCCTCATCTTCCTACTACCCCTGAAAATAACTAACCCTTTTTCAAAATAAAAAAAAAGTCTTATTAATGTCTAAGTTACACGGTGACTGAGTTTCATTTATAAAGGCAACAAAACACATTCACATTATAAACAACAGGGTCTTAAATAAGCTGCTAATTTCTTCCAAAACTCTGGGGTTTGAATCCGAGCTTTCTCTCCCTCTCATCCCCCTCCAAACTCCGACTTGCATTTTTAAGGCGGCCGCCACAATGTAAACTATAGGCACAATGAAGAGTAAAGCAATTTTACGCAACGAAGATTCCAATCAACACCTAATTTTATTTATTGTTATAAAAGCAAAAGAGAAATTTAGGTGGGAGGAGGGGGGGGGGTTGCTAATGATTGAATAGGAGTAAAATACACACGAATATATATAGGGCCCCCATTTCCCCCCACCACATATATTTTTCTATATATAGAAAAATATATGCATATAATAATATATGCAATACTAAAAAAAAGAGGAGCAGCTAATCTGTAAGCCATTTATTAGTCAAATGTCAGAATGGCGTGAAATATGCTAATGAGAGAGATTTCCTAATCAAAAATTGTGCAAATGACAACCTTTAATAATAACCACTTTTGCCTTTTTCACTTTTATACTGCATATAAATATATATATGCCCTTTATTATGTGTGCACATTGGATATATATATTTTTAGATTTACATTTCTAGGCTCAAAATTGAGTCATTTTTTTTTCAAGTTCTCAAGGAACTTATACTAATTTATTATACCTCAAAATGTTTGGAACTGAGCCTTAATTGAGATCTTTTGTTCAGTCGTCCTCAAGATTTTCGATTTTTGGCCGTTTTTTATAGGCCTAGTCACTTAAAATTTTGTTTTCCATTTTGCAGAAATTTTAGAAAAAAAATAAGGCTTTCAACTGTTTGAGGCTTTTTGGCACTTATTAGCGCCAGTTTGAGCTTTCCTGAGGCCTTTTAAAGTGATTTTCGGGACATTTAAAAAAAAATTTCTGATTTTGGCCGTTTTCTTAAGTTTTCCGAAATCTGTAATATTCTTAAATGTTTCAATTTTTGTATCCACTTCTAAAGCTATAGTTGAGCTTTCTTGAGGTTTTTTCAGTAATTCTAGCAATTATGTAAAATCAACAATTTCAGTAAATTTGCACCTTCGTTTAAGATGTTCAAAAAAAAATGAGAGGGTTTTTCTCTTCTCTCCTTGAGTTGTTGTATTTCTAACAAGAAAGGAACCGAACCGTCTGTTCCGTATTATGGGGTTGACCACAAGATGGACATTTTCTCACGCGTGTCTATCTAAAAGCAATCGGATTTTGATCATTTTTATATGAGCTAGCCTCCTCCCTCCCTCCTCACCTTAATGAAAAATGGGGGAAAGTCTAAAAATAAGTCCTTCTTTTTTGTTATCCCCCCCCCCCCCCTTCCCTTTAAAAAACATTCAAAGATCAACTGAGAAAAAAAGGGCATTTTTATTTTGAAATTGGGATCGAAACCAACTTCGTATAATATTAAAGACACACTTAAGTGGCAAACGAAATCCTATTGTTTTGTTATACATGACGTTCCATAAGTCTCATTATTGTATTGATTCAATACAAAACGTGGCAAAATGCGTGCTCAATGTGACCACCACTCTTTATTTAATGAGACCATCTTCAAAAATCTTGCAAAATTATGAAAAAAAATATGAATTTATAATTTATTCTTCATGATATCCAAATATTCTACTGCAACTTATTTCTGATACTTTTGTTGTCTCGGAAAAGATGTCGAATTTCCCATCCCTGCTTATTAAACACACCCTGTATATGTAACAAAACAAGTTTTAAGTCTTTGGGATGTAATCTGGGATTTTCATTGGGCCCCCAATAATACAGTGAAAACAACACAAAACCTCATATAGACTATAGGGTTCATGTTTGAAAACCTCCACCTCACTTCAACTAAAATGCACTTAGACTAATAGCAATGACTACACCACACCTTTCTCTGCTGACGAGGGTTGGAGGTAGAGGCTAACAATAGGAATAATTCTAGATATTAGTGGTTAGAATATCCTGGTGATAGTAGAGGAAATTAAATTAGTCTTCTGCACAGAGTATACTGCGCACACCGTGTATATTCTATTAACTAGCCTCCACCTCCAACCCTCATCATAGTGTGAGATGCTTACAACACCAAATGAATGGTAACAACCACCTGACAATTTCCTTCATTCAATCTATACCTCACAATTCCACCCTCCCCCCCCCACCAATCTCTCAAATTCAAATTAAAGACTTGCTAAAATAAATTTGCATAATCATAATCCTTCTTGCCATCATCGCCTTTAACTCTTTTTCTTATTAAATATGTTAATTTAAATGCGATTACAGATTTAATGTCATTTAAATTCCAACCATATGGAAACTCACTTTGAAAATTTCATCATCAAAAGTGAAAGTTGTAAGAAAATAGTTCATTTTTCCGAGAGAAAAAGAAACTTGATACTTTAACCCTCTAAACGAGATAGTTCAACAATGAAAACCCCATTTTTAATTGAGTTTTCTTGAACAGATGTTATTTTTCTTATGTTGGTTCTCTGATCAGAGGGTTCAAGTGTTAAGTTTTCTTCTTAAATTTGAGCCCTTCGGCAATCAATGGCTGTTAAAGGCTAAAATTCAGAAGCTAAACGTCAAACTGTGATTACTTGCATCTAAAACCATTCTTGCTCGTAGTAGAAAAATGCGTTTTTCAATGAAAGAACCTCGTTTGAGGCTAGTTATAATCTGAGCAAGAATAGTTTTAGATTCTAGTGATCTTTAGCCTCTGACCAGGTTCTTTGACTAAAACAACGCATTTTTCTGGTTGCCTTGCTTACAAAGTTATCAAAACAACCACAGATTTCCTTTTTTTTTCATCAAAAAAAAAACGCTAGAATAATAGTCACTATAAGATTCTAGCCTCTAACCAGGTTTTCTTATTAAAAATGACAATTATTGTTTCTCCATTAACTTATTAATATTTTACTGCCAAAAATGAGATCCCTCTCCATCCATAAATCTCTATCAGTAAACTGTCATAACATTTCACTGCTACTTGAAACCCTCCCCCCTATCGTAAATTGCTTCAATCGGTCAAACCAGTAGTCAATAATAATGACCACACCGCCGGCCCCCCCCCCCAATATTCTACTGTGTGTGTGTCTAATAATAATAGTCTGTTGTTAACCACCTTTTTATCATCATCCTCAATAAAAGAGTAACAACACAGATGATAATATGTTTATGACTTGTCGTAATTCTTTTCTTTACGTAATGGCAACTGTTATTCAATGATCAACCGGAAGTTGTTTTAATTTTTATAATGATCAATAAAAGCATAAATATATCCAACAAACATAATATAAGCCCGAATGACGTCAAGGGCCACAATGTCACTATAGGTTTTAAAAGCCCACTTTGCCTAAAGGTTTTAAGCCCCTGTCATACAAGCAATTTTTCATTAAACTTAAATGCGATAAAACTTGCAATGAGACAATGCAACTCAAGAATGTGTAGTCAATCAACTTGATGAAACGTTTTTTTTAAAAAAAAAAACTTGTGTGATATTTAGTCTCATGAAGTTGTCATAACTTCATGAGACTGAATATCACACACGTTTTTTTTTAAAAAAAAACGTTTCATCAAGTTGAATCACACGTGTGATATATCGCCTATAAACGCAGCCATTGTGTCGCTTGCGTCATCCTCCTTGTAGTTATTACACTACAAAGCGACATCGTTCAGAATCGCAACTTCATTTTGCGACACACACACACACACGGCACTCAGAAGACAAAAAAGTTGGACCAGAGACATAAAAAGAAATTCTGTTGGGCCTAAAAATTTTGAAGCAACCTCTGGCGACAACGGGTGCCACAAATCCTACACCTTTTCCCTCATTCAATTTCTCTATGAAGCAGCAGCTTCTTGTGACAGTCACACACACACCCTCATGAATGGGGCACCCTCCTCCCTCCCCTCTTAAACTCTCTATTTTTCAGAGGTGTAATTACGTGAGACTTGCTGAGACATACACCAAATGTCACAGCATATACTATAGTAAAAGAGAGAGAGAGAGAGAAAGCAGCTTAAGTAGTGCTTAACACCCTCCCCCATAGTTTGAAGCAGAAAAATACTAAGAGGGGATTTGTCACCACAAACTACATCAAATTCCCCCCCTTTTTCCATAGACACACATCCCATCCATCTCAACACCAAAAACTCAATCTACCACAAAATCGCTTCTTCCGTTCGATCACCTTTATCTTTTAGGATTTAAAATTTAAGCGTCTCAACTTCTCTTTTTTCCAGGGGCCTCCCAATAGACTTTTGCTTCTTTTTTGTGTGTGCGCAACACATACAGTGTAGGCCTCTTTCTCTATATGTTATTGCTAAAAGCATCTTTTTATTTCCCCCCCTCAACCCCCCCCCCCCATACTTTTTTGCAACACCCAATGTCTTTTTATGTTTCAATTCAAACTCCCTCCCCTTTTACATTCACACCAACTGAAATCTGTTGTTTTCCTACTAAAGTGAAAAAAATATCACAGACTGCATATATTTACTAGACAATGTACAAAATCACCAGTAAATCTGTGTAATTGAAATTGGGACGTCACAAGAATTTTTGAATACAGTAAGTAGTTTCGCACTTTGAGAACTTTAAGAAGAAATCGAAAGTGTTTTTTTTAGAAACTAGAAGAGTAACTGAGTCACTTTAAGGTGGTTTTAAAGTATGAAAGTGTCTCTCGAACTCTCTGATTATTCTGTCTGTCAGTCAGGTGAAAATGAAGAGAAACTTGAATGCGTTTTCAAAACTAGAAGGGTAGCAGCTCACTTAAAGGTATGTTGATATCTTTCAAAATAAGCTTTTTACATGAGTTTGAAAATTACCCAAATTTCATCATCATCATTTCCTGTACCTTATCCCGCAAGCAGCAGGGTCGGCCTTGCTGGTTCTAACTCTCCACTCGTTCCGATTTTGCACCAAGCCCCCAGTGACCCCACATGCCTCCATATCCCGTTTTACTACCACATCCCAGGTTTGCTTGGGTCTTCCTCTACCCCGTTTTATTCCCAGGTCAAAAAATTACCCAAATTTAAGCAAACAATTTTTTTTTAATTTTTATCTTTGAAAGATAATCGACATGAAAATACTAGTAAGTAATTAAACTACTCTTCTAGTTTCTTAGTTTCTAAAACACTTTCTAGTTTTAATTAATTTCGCTCTATGAAAGACTTCGAAAATCAGCTATTCATAAACCCACCATAATTAAGACTGCAGAATAACCCGAGCCTTCATTATAGAACCAGTCACATGACAATCCTTACCATAATAATATTTTGTAATTTGTTTTTGTGACTATTACAAATGTTATGAGCTAAATATGACAAATTACTGTTAGATCTATATGACAGTCTTGTTAGATAACAGTAATGACATCCACAGCGTTTTATTTTTGGATTCCTCCTTCAATTTGCATAGTTCGCAAATGGCTGACTTCCACATAATTTCCTGGAAAACTAAATAGTGTAGATTTTCTAATCATTTTGTAAATTGTCTAGTAATTGTGCAAAATAACTAATTATCTCTCTTAGACAGTTGCACTTATACAATGGAGGAAAAAAAATCAGTTGCACCAAAACCCAAGTTGCAACTCCAACACTGAACCTCAATGGCACAACCTCAACCTCCTCCCCTCCCTTCTGAAAACCCCCTTAAAATCCCCTCAGAAATAATATGGTTGGCCCCTTTTCTCTCTCTCTCTCTTTCTTCATCAAAACCAACCGAGCATTATTGAGTCGACGACTTAAAAGTTAGGCCCTGACTAGTGACGCGTCAAAGATGAGGTACCCTTACCACCATTTGTACTCCCTCCCTCCCTCCATAAACCCCAATTCAATCCCTTCATTTACCCTATGGTCTCTCTCTCTCTCTCTCTCTAAACTGTAATATCTTCTCTCTTTATTGACATTGGTCAAGTGGTTTTTTGGTGAAGGTGTTTGACGCCTTTTTTTTTTGCCTTATTTTCTACTGACTTTGACTGTTCAGGAATCAGGAGGCAACTTGGTGAGGCTCGTCACTCAGTCACTTGGATGGATATATTATGCACACGCCTCATGAGACCGCTAAGAGGCTCCTCTCATCATCAGGCGTGCTCATATTATTACTGTAGATACACATCCAAGTCCACCCCCTCTAACCACCACCAGAGAACAATCAAAAGGCAAATGTGTGCCCCCTCCCCCCCCCCAAAAAAAAAACAAATTCCACAGTGTATACCAAATTCGGGTTTCCAGAAATGTCAATAAAAGGGCCAACTGAAATAAAACGACTATTTTTAAACCTCACTTTTTATGTGCACCGAAAGTGAACGTTAGAAACTAGGGCCTCATTACAAAACAAGTTATAAAATTGTGACAATCATACCTTATGATGACACTGTTTGTGCGCTCTTATTCTATGACTGTCTAGTTTTTTTCTTTGTCTAAAATTTTGATTTAACTTCATAGAAGCAGAGAGAAATTTTACTAAATTTTCATAAAAATAACAAAATGATTTCTTTTGGCGATAATTAAGGGCCAGTTGCGGCACAGTTGGGCTCACAAGCCCTGGTTTTGAGAACCCCTCCCTTGATTGTGTAATCTCTTGAGATAAAGACAATATAAAAAAGACCTTCTTCAAAACATTTGATCAATTTGTGATGAAATTGTTCATTTTTTGCTTTTCTTTTCTCCAAGAAAAAGGACTTAACGTATCGATTCTTTCTTTTTTTTTTTCATTTCTTTTCTTCAAGGGCACATTGGCATCTTCTGAAGGGCCACCACTTCCACCACAAGTGACACCCTCAAAAGATGATGATGATGATGAGGTGGAACTGAAACACACCAAAAGGCGCCTTCAGGTCCAGACATTAGTCCCTCGAAAACATTCCCCAAATCCATCCTCTCTCTCTCTCTCAACCCATTGGCCCCACCCCCTTTTTTCAAAGATGACCGATGATGATGAACAACAAAAACAAATCCCATCATGACCTGCGAGATTAAAGACAAAAATGGACGCCAAACAACAAAAGTAGACCCAATAATTACTCTTGAAAGCAAAAATAAATGTTTTGGGGAAGTCTGTAATGGCTGCGTTTATAGTCGGGTATTATTTTTGCTAACATGGTGTTATTTATTATCTGATGATATGTATGCAATTTGAATACAAATCTTGAGAAACATCACCATGGTGAAATATCATGACTATAAACGCGACATTAAGTGTTTGCGGCAACAAATGGGGATAGGTTGGGCCTGGATTCATAATTTTATGAAAATAAGCCTATATATCTTTGGACCTGGTTGGTTTTGTGGGCTTTTGTCAATAATAAAGTCCATTCGCTTGATGGGCTGTGCTCACTATAAGGTTTTGTGGGCTGAGCCTAGGTTCGGATTTTTATGCAATTTTAAGCAAATGTTTTTTCAATCCCACGATTATTTTTTTTTTCAATCGTAAACACTGGTTAGAGGCTAGAACTTTCTAGTTCACAACTGATAGTAACCAGACATTTATAGCCTCTAACCAGCCTTTTTTTATTAGAAAAAGCATATACTAATTGCAGTTGCTCTAATGATAATGTTGACTGCATTCACAATTTGCACTTGGGCCACAAATTGAGAAACATTCGTTTAATAGTGCATAAAAATCCGATCCCTAATAGTAAGCATACATCTGTAAACTACATTGGTCATTTTCACGTGTAACATTATAACTTACAATGCAGTTAAACCTAATAGTTATGACAGTTGGTAAAGTTTCACGTGAAAACAACCAAAATTAGTAGTAGATATCTAACTGACCCATGTCCACATTTTGTAAGTTTAACACTTTTTTCAACCCCTAATTTCGAACAGAGAGAAAGAGAGAGAGAAACAGTGAAAATAAATACATTTTTCTTGTGTGTTTTTCTATTAATGAAGAAATTAAATTATGAAACAAATTTGTAAATTAAAATTATATAATTATTATGTTGTAAAATGTAACTAAACATAAAAAGATGCTTATAAATATTAATAATAAAACAATTTAAGTTTGAAATTTGAGCAGTTTTTTTTCTCATCTTTTAAGAAAGTTTATAAAATGATATTATTCGGATTTGGATGTTTTTATGCAAAAAAAAACATCAAAAGCAATTGTTTCTCAACTTGTGGCCCAAGTGTCAATTGTGAATGCTATCATCATCATTGAAGCAACTGCAATTATACTTTTTCTAATCAAAAAGGCTGGTTAGAGGCTAGATATCTTGGTTACTATCAGTTGGCAACTAGTTTTTCTAGCTATAAGTCTAAGCAGTGTTTTTGATTTAAATAATTTTAAAACCCAATTAATTGTTAGGTTGGATACTTCACAATTGGCACTTGGGCCACAGATTGAGAAACATTTGCTTTTGATATTGCATAAAAATCCTATCAATAGAATAGATATTAGACAAGCAATTAAATAACATCAAAATGGGGTGTATCACCTTCGCCATCAGAGGTCGCTTTTGCACCCAAATAATGAAATACTGTATAGTTAAAGCAAAATACCAAAAAAAAGGGGGGGGGGGGATGAGGGGATGGAATTACACACAAAAGGTGAAAAGAAACAGGGGGAATTTTTTTCTTGTGATACCCCCAGTGTTGTAATAAGAAGGAATCTGTGAAATTAGTTAAAGGAGAGAGGGGGGAGGTCTTTTATATATTTTTGTTAAAAAAAGGAGAACCCTGGGTCCTACAGGACACTGAACCCTACTTAATAGAAATATATTGTATGTGGAACCACAAATACCTTTTAATAGAGTACTAAATACACAAAAGGGGATGGAGAAGAAGAATCCATGAATAACAAGAAACCTCTCTCTCACTCTCTGATACAAAATGTTCCCTTTAGAAAGAAAAAAAAAAAAGATGGCTGAAGTAACAACGTCATGACGTCATCACAACCCTCCTCTTTCCATCTTACTTCATAGTGCCCCTCTAGTATTTTAGGCTAGCCACTGTCCACCACCACCTTTTCCAACAATAATATCTGTTCCATATCAATGTCTCAAATCATAAAAGGTGGAGGAGACACATATTGATCAACTTTGGGCCTCATTAGAGAAATAGTTATAAAATTGTGATAATCATAACTTATGATGCCATCTAACTTAGCTATTTTTTTAACAAACAGTTTAAAAATTGTCAAAAAAAAAGATGACTGCCAAAAGTCAAAATTTTCACTTCAAAAATGTCAGCACAATCTAACTTGCCTGAAATTTAACAAATTGGCCAAAATTGTGAAAAAGTCACTACTCTCATAAAGTAATATTTTTAAATGTTGCCAGCACTATCTTACTTGCGTACAATTAGCAAAAAACAAAGATGGCTGCGAAAAAAAGTAACAATTTTCACAAATCTTTAAAAATGTTGCTAGCACCATATTTAACTTGCTTCAAATTTCAGAAATGACTGGGTTTATTCTTAACATTGATAAAAACACAATATGCTTTATAAGCCAAAAATACTTTTAGCTAAATCTTCTTTCTGTAACAACTCCTACCCTCCACCCCCACCACCTTATCCCCTCTAACCAACCACCACCCTGAAAAAAACAACTATTGTATATAATATAATAGTTGTAGTGTGACGTATGTATATGTATAGCTAAAGGGCAAGAAACAAGCTGTGAATTCAATCTATATCTCACCACCATCGCTTGTTTTAAGATGCTTATCTAATTTGTACGTTTCCCGGTGGAAATTCATTCAATGGAGGGAATATAGACAGGAGAGGGGGGGGGGGAAGGAAGGGAGAGAGGGGGAAGAAAAATGGGGAGAAAAAATCTAAAAGATGTCGTCGCCAGAAAACGGCGCCAAAAACCTCCTCCAAAAGAGAGAAGAGAAAAAAAAACCCACTTTCATAATTTGGCGAGAATAATGTCGGTATAATATTTTGGCAATTGAAAGCCAAAGGGAACGTTTCTTATTAACTATTGATTTCTTCCATCCAACATAGAACACAATACACACAAAACGATTGTAATCTTTAGTGTTGTGTTGCTTAGACTTCAAAAAAGCTGACAGTTTTCTCAATCCATAGACAACAACTCTTTTTTTTTTTGGTTTCAGGGGGAGAAAAATAGAGTAGAAATGTTCAGAGAAGGAAGGGGGGAGAATGCCCCCCGCACAATCAAATACATTCTCCAATGTTAAGGCAATGGAAACAAACAAAAAACCGCAACTTCAATTTCATTTCTGTTATTTTTTTTTTTTCCATTTCTTTCTTGGGTTTGAAAATAATAAAAATGTAACAAATTGAAAATTCTAAAAAAAGAAATTTATCATCAGAAAAGGAAAAATCAAATTTGCATAAACTTTTTTCTCTTCTCAATCCGTGTATTTGACATTTAAACACAATTTATTGAGACATCCTGTAATTATTTTGTGTAATTCTTTGTTAATTTAAATAAATGAAAATGTAAATTATTTATTACTTTTTGATTTTTTTTTGTCTTTCAGATGCAAAATGAAGAAAATCTTGAATGTGTTTTAGAAACTAGAATCAACCACTACAACCAATTGATATTTTATTTTTACATTTTTGCCTATAAAAGTTTATTTTGAAAGATATCAACATGAAAATTGCACTCAAAATGACTGATAGAACTTCGCTTCTAATTTTTAAAACAGTTAAGTTTCTCTTATTTTGCACCTGGAAGACAGGACAAGTTCGGAAGGCTCCACCGTTTACACTTAAAAACCACCTTGAAGAGAAATTGAAAGTGTTTTAAAAACTGGAAGGATAACTGAATCACTTAAAATGAGTTATTTTCATGTTGGAAATCTTCCAAAATAAACATCAAGTCATTTTCAAATTGACATAATAAGTTTATTTTGAAAGATATCAACATAAAAATATAACCTTATAAGTGATTGAGTAATTACCCTTCTAGTTTTTAAAACACGTTCAAATTTCTCTTCATTTTACACTCGAAAGATAGAATAATCTAAAGTTCGAGAGTGCATGTGTCAAAAGACCTTTAAATTAGGGTATTTTTTCTACGTTGGAAGCTATATAGATAATAAGTGTTCAGAAAATTCAAACAAAAGTTAAAAGTTTTCCTAGAAAAAAACAAAGGTGCAACAAAACTACTAACAACAAACAAACAAACAAACAAATTTTGGTAAACATAATAGTAATAATAATGATAAAACTTGAATGTTTGCAGAACGTCCAAAAAAAAAAGAGAGAACAAAATGAAAAACTCACAAGAGATTAAATAAACGTAAACAAAATTAGAAAAAACGTGTTCCAAATCACAACTAATTATTTAAATCAAAACGTTTAAGCTAATATTTATGCAAATATGGGTCCAATTAGCTAACTTTACTTACTAATTTAAGCGTTTGCCAATTAAGAGAGATCACCCTTCCCCCCTTCTTTCTGTGTTTAGCCACAATAATGATGACCAATGGTCAAATCTGCAAAAAAAAAAAAGGTCAAGCAAATAAAACACACCACAAACCAAAAATCCTAAAAAGGTTTTTCAAACCAATACTTGACTTAAAAGCAAGGCTCAAGAGTGGACATAGAATCCAGGGGGAAATTTTAGGAGATTTTGGGGGGATTTGGTGGAGGGGGAGGAGAGGGGAATTGGTCACTAAAAGTCTGAAACAAATTCGATATTCTCATGAAGGACTTGAGAAGAAGAGTAGGAGGAGGAGTGACCATTCTAGTGACCAACACTTTTCACGTTCTGACCATTAAATCAGTAATCAAATTAGATAGAACTGTAAATTTCCCAACGGATACTTCAACGAAAACGTCCAAAATATAAAACTTTTGCTTCGAGAGAGAGAGAAAATGTCACCCAAAAAAAAAAGTTATAACAAAAAGCAAATATTTGATTTAACAATAAAAGATGGCTGACATATATTTTGAATTGATGACGTCATTTGCAAACCTCGATAATAAAAATTTGCATATTATACACAGCACAATCTGAGGCTTGACAAAAATAGTAATGCTTTTTTCAAAATTAAATAGGCTGGTTAGAAACTAAAATTAACCAAAAACTCAAATTCAGCATTAGTATAATTCTTAAGGCTCGGATTTTTATGCAATATCAAACGTTTCTCATTCTGAGGCTCAAGAGCCAATTGTGAAGTAACAATCCCCCCCCCCCTTAGATCAACCAAGAATTACGTTTTTTTCAATCAAAAACACTAGTTAGAAGCTAGAACTTAACTAGACATCTAGCCTCTAACCAGCCTTTTTGGTTAGAAAAAAGCATAATTGATGATTACTTCACAATTGGCACTTGGGCTATAAAAATTGAGAAACATTTGCTTGATATTGCATAAAAATCCGAACCCTAACAATTCTAGAAAAACTCTAGCCTCTAACCAGTCTCTTTTGATTGCAAAAAAGCATAATTCGTTTTTTCCTTATTGATAATTTATCTCCACCCTCTTTCGCCCCTAAAATTCGTCATCAATTGCCTCCCTCCCTTCCTCCTCCCCTAAAATGATCAGGAATTAACATAATGCCTGAAAACTAATTTGCACCTGAAAAAGTTGTAAAACAGCTTCATCACAAGTTGTCAAAATTAAAACATAAATGAGGGCAAATAAATCTTTAATAAATGTACATATTTTTAGGTTAGAAAATAAATGAAATATTTAACTTCATTTTGAACTTTTTCAAAAAGTGAATTAATTACTTTTGGTAAAAAGATAAAAAAAAAAGAGAAAGAAAAAAAAACACAACCAGTGGGCAATTTTGATGAAAGGGCCTCCAGAACAAAAGGAAAGGGCTTCAAATTATATTAAAGAAGACAATCAAAATTATTTCCAATTGGAAATTGCCAAAGAAAGTAGCATAATGAAATTCTATATTTAAAATGTAAACACATGACTCTTATTGAATTATCATTCAATTTAACCTTAGATCACAAAACTGTCAATTCCAAGTAAGAAAATAATGAAATTCTTCTTCTTCTTAAAATGATTGCAATTCCTCGTATTTATCTTCTTCGATTTTAGCTTTTAGCACATTTAGCATCAAATATTAATTATTCCGTTTAATCAACTTAATAAAAAAAAACCCTCAGGTAGTTTGAACAGATAATAACTACAGTGGAAATCGTTTAACACGAAATAGAATGGACGCGAATACTTTTTTGAATTAAAACGAAATTCGAGTTATAAGGTATTAAAAGAAATTGACATACAAGTTGTGTCTATAATCAATGGATTAAATTGAATTAAATCATTAATTCAAAAATAACACGATTAAAAATATTTAAGAAATCAGATTTTAATTTTTTTTTTCTTAATTATATACATTAATTATATAATAAATTAAATTGTATAATAAATCATATAAAATATATTAGATTTAGTTAATAATAATACGTGATAAAGTTCAGAATAGAAAGTGTTAAACAATTTCCTAATTTATTTTATTATGATTAATTATATTCTTATTTGAATTATAAGTTGAAAAAAAAAGCATTCTGTTGAATTATTTATTTTAAAATTATACCATTTTCAAAAACAAAAATTAAAATGTATTCATTTGCGTGATTTTTGAAAATTTATTTAATTTATTCAATTAAAATTAAAAAAAAATCCAAATTTAAATCACATAAATCTTATTTTTTATATATAAATTTCATATAACAATTTCGATCCTCATTCATGGATAATTAAAAGCTACAAAAAATCTCCGTTTTCAATCAACGAGTCTGTTTAGAGGCTACAATTTGTATAAAAATGAATCCAAGGGTAGGAAGGTGAAGCAAAAAGTACAATCTTAGCCTCTAAACAGTCCCAATGAATGAATAGATATTATCGAACACTTGACAACAATTCTGTTTGTGGAAAAAATGAACAAAAAAAAAAGATGGAACCTCAGAGTAAAATATAATTAGGAGCAACAAAAGAGGTTAAATGAAAAAGCTCTTTGAATAATAATACAATAAGGTGTCAATGACACAAAATAGTGACACCATTCACACATTTACAACATGATTATAATGATGAGACTCAAAATAAAATTAAAAAAGCGCAAAATTTTGAAGAAGAGATTTTTTTAAACCAAAATATGCTTTAATTAAAGGTGCATTCAGATGAATAGAAAAATTATAAACAATAAGAAAAGATTTTTGAAGATTCATTTATTTAATAAGAAGATTCAAATCTCTTTTTTAATATAATTTTGAAAATATTTTAATCAGCATTTAAAACAAATTCACACCTGTTCTAACAATTGACATTAAATTACCTATACGTTGTTTGAATAGATATTTACTTTGCTTTTGTTCCCCCCACCCGCTGGATGGCGCCACTGAAATGGCTAATGCTAAGCTCCATAGTGTTTTGTGAAAATGTGGACGCAAAAACGTCAAGCGAACGGTTTTCAGAAACAACATTACGAAAAAAAAAAGTTCAAATTCTTTTCAAAACTAGAATGGTAGAAAATTATGCTAAGTTTTTTTCATGGCCAATATCTTAAAAAAATAAACATTTTATAAATTCTGTTTAAAATTTAGAATTTTTCATAACCATTTCATGAAAAAAAAAACTATTTTCGCCTTTTTAAAACTATCGTAAAAAGTTTACTTTGAAAGATGATCATCATTATAGTATTATGACCAACTATTCTAGTTTCTATAACATTTTGAATTTTATTCTAATGTTTCTCCTGAAAAAAACGTTCGCTTGAAAAACAAATTCTCTCAAAACCAACGGTGGTCAAATACATACAGGCAGTTAGAAATCGGGAAGAACTTCAGTTGGCTCCGCCCTTGTTATGACGACCGGCAACTTCTAATTGGTTTGTTGTGTGGTTCGACGTTTAAAAGGGCGGAGCATGTGACGTCAGACTACATAACCAACCAATTAGAAGTTGCCAGTCGTCATAAGGGCGGAGCCAACTGAAGTTCTTCCCGATATCTAACTGCCTGTTGGTCAAATAGACCTTCTACAGCCACTGCAGTGGCGCCATCCGAACGAAGGGCAAAAAAAAACAAAATAAATATCTATTCAGCCACTTTAAAATGATTATTACAGCCCAAATGCACCCATATATGATAATCATAGGTGTTTAGGTATAAGCAAAAAAGGGCAATTTATTGGGAACCCCTTCATTTTGCATTTTACGCATTTTATTCAAAAATTTAACCTTAATTGTTTAAATATATCCAAAATTAAAGTTGTTTTTTAATAAAAAAAAAAACTTTTATTTTTGTGAATAATTTTTAATCCACTTGTGAACAAAAAGAACTTTTGGCATGAGAGATCACACAAATTAATACTAATCATAATAAAGCCAACCAACAATAATATCCACAATTAAAATAATTGTTTTATATTCTTAATTATTATAAAAAAATTAAAAAAACGGTTCGTTTGAAGAGAAGCACGGAAATCATTTTAGGTGGATCTTTTTTTAAGTGAGAATATATTATATGATTTTATATTTTTCAAAATAGTATCAATTTTAAGCTATGATTATCATCAAGAAAAGAAAAAAGAATTAACTTTAAAAATGTTGGTTAAACTGACAAAAGCCTTTTGTTTTATTCTCCAACTAAGTGTGAGGTTTTTTTTATTTTGGATTAAAATCAGTAGAGAAGAGAAAAATAAAAAGACGAAATCCCTCTCATTATAAGCAATAGCAAAAAAAATATACAATAATAAAAAATACCACCAGATGAATTTAATCAGAAGAAACCATCAGGAAACAAAAAAAAAAATAACAAAAAAACCCACCCATCTAATAATAAATGTAGTTTAAGCAATAACCAACCCCCCCCCCAAAAAAAAAGCAAACCAATTTATTTTAGTTGAGATAAGTTTCTAGTTTTTTTCTTCTTCCATTATTTCTCATATGGAAATTATATTTTGTAACATCTTGTTTTTTTTACAAGTTGAAACAATAGGATTTTTAACAAAATTAAGCAGCACGTGTTTATTGGTGGCTGATTAACTTCTTCTGATAAAATTAACAACTACTGAAAAACCTAAGCTAAACCGCTTTAACATCCGTCCACTTTATAACTTGAAAAAAAAAAAAAAAAAAAAAAAAAAAGGTTGGTTTACACCCTTCGAGAAAAAAAAGAGAAACTAATCTCTTATTATCAGTAATAAACCTGTAAATAAATATAATTGAGTTCCCTCTGCACACAAACCTTTGTTAAACTAACAGGCTCTACGCAATGATTCCATTATTATTATTAAGGCTAGGAATTTTATGCAAATATATCAAGTAAATGTTTCTCAATTTGTGGCTCCAGGGTCAATTATGAAGTAACAATCCCCCGTTTATAAGATCAAATAAACAATTATGGTTTTATCAACAAAAAACACTATAGTTAAGAGGCTAGAACCAACTAGCCTCTAACCAGGCTTTTCTAACAACAACAACATCATCATCATCATTTTCTGTACCTTATCCCACAAGCAGCAGGGTCGGCCTTGTTGGTTCTAACTCTCCACTCGTTCCGATTTTGCACCAAGCCCCCAGTGACCCCACATGCCACCATATCCCGTTTTACTACCACGTCCCAGGTTTGCTTGGTCTTCCTCTACCCCGTTTTATTCCCAGGTCTAAGTTCATTGCTTGCCTCAGCAGCCCATCTTCCCTGCTCCTGAGGACAAGCCCAAACCACCGCAACAAAAAGTATAAATTGTTTGTTGCTCTAATGATGATGAGGATTACTTCAGAATGGGCTCTTGGGGTCAGAAATTGAGAAACATTTGCTGGATATTTTGCATAAAAATCCGAACCTTACTGATAATATATAGAATAGTAAAATATGTAGGTCCT
Source organism: Brachycybe producta (assembly GCA_036925085.1). Lineage (NCBI taxonomy): Eukaryota > Metazoa > Arthropoda > Diplopoda > Playtdesmida > Andrognathidae > Brachycybe > Brachycybe producta. Next base: position 2,693,131 of record JAUPFP010000006.1, read on the forward strand.
AAAATATGGGAAGATCGAATTAAAAAATCAACAAAATTTTGGACCACTTCCCGCTCCGAACGAATGAAACTTTAAATAAAAATCTAAAAGATGCACAGAATCTACAAATATAACCCAAGAAGAAAGTCTCTCCGCGCACCTTCCAGTTTTTAAATAAAACCTCAACTCTCTATACAATTATCAAAGGAATATCTAAACAATATTTTCTAAAAATTAAACTGCTGTGTATAAATGAATGAAAATCTACAAGAAACTAGAAAACCTATCCATAAATATAATCTGAAAAGGAAGTTTTCATGTACCTTCTAGTTTTTTAAATAGAATATTAAACACAAGAGTGTAAAAAAGTGATGAAACACACTCGAAAATAAGTCAAAATTCTCGTCTATTTCATATAATTTGTGTTATCAGAAGAAGAATGAAAAAAAAATACAAACAAAACACAAAAGAAAAAACTTAAATTATAGAAGAGAACAATTGAAGAATTTGTAATTTTAAAGAAACGCAAACAGCTTGTATTTTGTATAACAATTACCATAATTAGATACAGCGATCAGGCGTTAAATAAAGACATTTTCCACACACAGGCATGTATAATAATAATAATAATAATAATAATAATAATAATAATAAGAAGAAGAAATGAGAAACAAAACAAAACACAAAAAAAAGCAAACAATGTAACACCTAAAACTAGTTTACAAAATGGCCGCCATTTTTTTTTTGTTAGTTTCCTCTCCTGCTGCTTTAAATAATGGCCGAAACAGAAATCAGAAGAAAAAAAAACGAAAAGCAAAAGTGAAAAACTTAAAACATTTCAAGAGAAAAATAAAAGTTTCATTCTCCTTTTATTTTGAATTTTTTTTTTCAAAAGGAACAATCATTTTTTATTATAACTTTAATCATCATATTTAAGGTTTTGTTGCTCTTGTACACATTTATATCATAAGACACATGGTGAATGAAATTAACTTTTAAATGTCCATTAACCTCTTCTTATTATTATCTTGAAATGTGAGTAATAACTTTGGTAAAAGATGAAAGGAGTTAGAAATAAAATAGTTCAATTTTAACAATTTCTAATTCACTTTTCACGTGGCCCGTATTCACGGTTCGCAATGACAACTGCGCCAAGATATTTATTGGATTTCATCCTTTTTAAATGCATGATACTTTTGAACTTGTCCCTCTGCCACAGGCCTCCATGGCTGTGCTTGCGGAGTAAATTATCATCGGCGGCGTAGACCCCTACGCCCATCAAAAATCGGCGCCACACTATGAATTTACATGAAAAAGTAATGGTGGCGCACGGCGGAGGATCCGACCTGTTTGAGGGGATGGAGGCGGCGTTTGCAGCACCACCTTGGCGTAAATGGGCAACAACAGAAGCGAAATATTTTCAAAGTTTCTATGGGAACTCTGCCAAATGGGTATAGGCCTTGTTGTCTTCTTTGTAGGCCATGCCTAAGCCTACTCTTGTCACGGCCCTGGAACCTACCCTTAAGAAGAAAACCAGTTCCTAACTAATTATTGCCTGAATAATTTCAAACATCTTCAATAACAAAAAAAAAGGAACCGGTGGTCCGGTACCAAAGTTGTACCACTACCAGTAAGTACTAAAAAAGACACTGCAGCACTTGAACTGCAGTTATCAAACACGACAAACAGGACGACAACAACAACAACAACCGAGTCGTATACCTTTGCAAAAACCTAGACACAAACTCTCTCTATGTAATAATAACAGTGTACACGCCTACACGTGCAATGACTGTAATTTACAAAAGGGAATTGGAAGATCAATTAGGCAAGTTTTTGGACAAAAGACCCAACGATGCATCCCACTGAATCAAATTACGTAATTAGTCCAAATATATATAAGAGAATGCAAACTCCCTCCACCCCTAACCTCCCTATAAATGTATTGAAGTCTAAATACATGTAGAAAGGAGGCGGTGGAAGAGGAGGATTTTTGTCCAAATTAAAGAGATGTGACATCCACCAAAATGGCTTTTTTTTTCTTTCTTTCTTCATCTTCTTCCTTCAAATGTTTGGAGTATTTAAGGGTCCTTAATATTTATCCTCAGTGCACCAAAGACATCATCATCATATTTCTTCAATTACAGCATTTTACCCCCAATAAACCTAACCTGAACCGCCCTTTTCCTTTCAGAAGATGATAACATTAACATTTGTTGCGTGTTTTATCACAATCTCATTGTTAAGCCTACTATCTCTCTCTCTCTCTCTCTCTCTCTCTCTTGCTATTCCTTCTTGGCTGCGATATACCTAGTTTCCACTAGAAAAAAATAACGGCAGTTACATAACCATGGTTATAGTTAACTGCAGACAAGTTAGATGTGGTGCATTAAAACCTGTTGTTAAATGATTTTGTGTCAATTCCTCTGTTCGGTTTCACTTCCTGATAAACAGTTGTGCATTTTGTGAAATTTTCACACCTCATTTCAGTCAAAAACTGAGGGCTCTCACTATCCGCCATGTTGTTTGTAGGCGAAATTTGTTTGGAAACACACGAAGTTACATTTAACCAATTTAAAAATGTGGGTTAACCACATTGTGTTAATGCATTTGAGTTAACTTCAGTGCTCCGAAATTTAACCATGGTTAATGGTAACCACATTCGTTTCCAGTAGAACATTAACTGTGGTTAACTTTTTAACCGCAGTTAATGTTTGTAGTTAAAACGAGATATTAGAGTAAATTTTTTAAAAAAAATTCAAATCTCTGTGTCTGTTTTTTCTCAAAATGTCTCAGAAACAACGACACTAATTTTATTACTACAAAAGTATAATAGAGTGACTGCAGCTAAATCGTTTAATATTTATGATCTTAAAAATTATAAACTTAATTAACATGATTTATGTACAGCTGATTTTTGTAAAAAAAAATTATTATTCTGTGTTTTTCAGTGACGGGAGCAAAATGAAGAGAAACTAGAAAGTGTTTTTAGAAACTAGAAGGGTAACTCAATCACTTTAAGGATATATTTTTATGTTGATATTTTTCAAAATAAACTTTATATGTTAAATTATTCGATTTATTTTCTCTCTCTCTCTCTCTCTCTCTCTCTCTCTCAGTCTCCCTTTCCATCTTTATTTCTTATTTCTCTCTTTATGAAACTTCTTTTTGCAAAAGTAACTTTTTGTTTTTACTTATTTCAAAGAAGAATAAGAAAAAAACAATCAATGCAAAAAGCAAAAAAAAACAAACTCAAATTAGCTGGGAAAAAAAAAATACGAAAAGAGAAAACAAAAACCACCTATTTGAGGGTTTTTTTATCTTTCTGTGAATTTATTGGAAATACAATACAGTAAATACACATTTACTTCTATGTAGTCTTGAGTCCTATAATCATAATTTACTTCCAAATGAGATACGAAAAATATTAAGAAAAAGAACAAAAAAATTAATAAAATGAGAGGAAAAAAAAAGACAAAAAAAAACAAGCAATAAATCGAAAAAATCCAATCGAAATTAAATTACACTGTGTTTCTATATAGATGAACGTATTATATAGGAGTTATTTCTATCAGACTATCAGCTATCAATCAGACTGTATTAGGAGAATTTTGCTCAATAAATGGCAACATTAACAGTGGGAATCATTGGTAAACCGTAGAGCAGAAGAAAACAATGCATTGTTAGATGGCATCCTGACTAGAAATATCCTCGTATAAATAGGCATCACCATTCAAAGCCCAATCAAAAATTGCAAGCAAGAAATGATGCATATTTTTGGTCCTTTTTTCCCCCAAATGTATTTAGACTATGGAACACTCTTCCTGCAAAATTGTTCCGTGTTAGGACGATTTCAATTTGATAATAATGATGATGTCTAAACGTTGTCTAAATGACTATCATTTGTGATCAGGAATTATCCTCCCCCCCCCTGCCAATGACTCTCGAGCTGATCGCAAGTGTACTGAATTCAATTGAATTAACATGAAAAATAAATGAAAGTGATTTAGAAACTAGAAGAGTAAATCCAAAAAACGTTAAATGCTGTTTTTTCAGTCATTGAGACTGTTAAGAGACTAAAATTCAAATAAACCTAGATCTGTTAGCCTTGTAGCCTCTAAACAGTCTCAAAGACTAAAAAAGCACAATTCATCATTTTGAGCATTATCAGAAATAATTATTTGAAATTTTCTTAAAATCTTTTTTTTTTTAAATACAACATCTTTAAGTGATTCGTTTGCTAGTCTAGTTTCTAAAATACCTTAAAGTGATTCACTTACTCTTCTATTTTCTAAAATACTTTCAATTGTAGTTTTTTTTTCTGAAACTACAAAATAAACAAGGGTCTCATTACAGAAAAAAAATAAGACTGTCATATAACAATCATTTATCATATCTAGCTCATAACTTTGTAACAGTCACAGAAGCAAATTACAAAGTATTATTACAGCTATTGTTGTCATTTTACTCCCATTGACTGGTGTACAGAGTAACATGACATACAAGCACCGACATCATAAGGTATAACTGTCACAATTCTATGACATTTTCTGCAATGAGGCCACTGAGTTCTAGTCCATTGCCGCTTTCTTCATTTGCATATTTTGGTTACTCAAAAAAAAAAAAGATGTGCTTAAAATTAAAACTCCCATGTCTTACCTTAATAGTTTTAAAGCTTAGCTTTATTTTTTGTGAACCACCAAGGGTGGTCTTGATCACATCATCATAATCATAATTAAGTTTTATATTAAAATCTATTAAGAGACGCCAACAAATAAACCATTTCGTTGTAACGTAATACAACTTCCACACGGGATTATTATAATTGCTTTTTGTAATTCCTTCATCATTCCGTCTATCCCCATTTACATAATGTTAAATACGGAGGGAAAAAGAGGGGGGGGGGAGAGCCCCTCATAAAAAATATATGAGAGACCAACTGTCATAAAAATATATCATCACAACTTGTTAACTGTGGTTATTGCCACAGAGATCAAGAAGATTTCTTTTAGTAGTTAACAGGGACATTCTAATGGTTAATGTTTGTTTAAACTGCACCAACCACAACCCATTATTATTAATATATACACAATTACAGACTGTCTCAAAATCAACCAAGCCATCAATCTACACTTACTTTAAAGTATTAAATGAAATTGTTTAAAATTAAATATCTAAAAAAAATTACAAATACACATTTGAAACTTAAGGTGTAACCGAGGCATCTCGATGTCTTCATTATTCTTGTCTCCAAGGTGCAAAATGAAGAGAAACTAGAAAGTGTTTTAGAAAATAGAGTTGCCCTTGTAAAGATATATATATCTTTCAAAATAAACTTTTTTGTTTGTTTGAAAATGAGTTCACTTTATGAAGACTATTTTTTTCTAACCATTTTTCTATATAAGAAGTTTATTTTGTAAAATATCAACATGAAAATGTGCTCTTAAGTGAATGAGCTACCTTTCTAGTTTCTAAAACACTTTCTAAATTCTTTTCATTTTGCTCTTCGGAAAGACAGGAATAATCAAGAGTGAAAAAAATCAGTTTGTTTATAAACCTCAATGTTTTTGAAATGTTTCTGAGATATTTCATTTTAAACAATTTGTCTACACACGACTTTTGCTATTGGTTCTGATACATACTGTATTTAATTGTATTGAAAACGGTTGAAAATTCCATGTATACCTTTTTTTCGAAATAACTTTCGCAACTCTCGTCGTCATCATCATCATCATCATTCCTATTTTTTCTAAATCTTAAAATATGCAATGTTTGAAGAGATGTTTTTTTTTGCACAACTTGATAAAACAAATACATATTTTTATGACATGTATCACCTTCTAGTATTTTAGGTATAAATATCACACACCATTGACACCTTCATGAAGAGAGTGAGTTATTAAAAAAGGAGGTTTTTTTAGAGGGGGGTGAGTGGGTTTAATATTTTATTTAAGTGGCCCACCAACAGTGACTCAGGTGCAAAATTGTACTTATAGGTGAAATCATAAAACTTACTCATAAAACATAAAAATAATGACTATCATATAATATATAAAGAGCTAAAAGAAAAGTTATGTTTGCATTTTACACAATTTATAACCGGAAAAATTACAAAATCTGATAGAAAGAGAGAGAGAGAGGAATGCAAATTTCCAAATAACATCAACATGTTAATGGAAAACCAAGAATATCTATGAATTATAAACAATAATTCTAAGCAAACAAATAAGTTTGAATCTGGCTTCAACCAACAGAAAACGTCATCTTGAAATTTTCAAGTTTTTAAAGTCGGTTTTAAAAGTGTAAAAAAAAACGCCTCCAATCTTTCAAGAGAAACATTTTGTGTCAGTTTGTCAATTTAAAAAGTTTATTTTAAAAGATATCAACATAAAATTACTACTAACTGATTCAGTTACCCTTCTATTTTCTAACACACTTTCAATTTCTTCTTTGTTTTTAAGGTTTCATAAAAAAATGAATAGAACCCGGAAATGTTTTAGAAACTAGAAAGTAACTCAATCACTTCAGGGGTATTTTTTATGTTCACATATTTCAAAATAAACTTTTTTTTAAGTGAGTTAACCCAACTTTAAGTACATGATGTTTTTAAATAAATGTTTATTTTGAAAAATATCAACCCTTTAAAAGTTTAAAAGTGATTAAGCAACCCTTCTAGTTTTCTAAAACTTTTCTAGTTTCTTTTAATTTTGCTCTTATGAAAGACAAGAGAAAAATCAAGAGTTCGAAAATCTGCCGTTCATAAAACATCGTTTTGTTAAGTGGCCAATTTGCAGTTGCCAGTTAGTCATAATATCGATTATAGTTGTGATTTTTAAAAGCGCTTTCCAGACGCTAGGTGCGCTTTTTAACGTTATTGCATGCAAGTTTTAATTTACAACCAACAGCGCCCTCCCTCCCTCTCTCTCAGGCATGAAAATTGTGACATTTCTAGTCGTTAAAACCGCTTCAAATAAACAAACATAAGCTTATATTTATTATTGTTTGACACTTGCGAATAGTCATCATAAGCTTAAGAGTCGTTTTTATTACTTTAAAACATTTTAATGGTGTTTTTCATATAGGTATCAAAATGGCTGTTTTGATATTAAAATGACCGGATTATCCGGAAAAAGAAAAATCCCTTCTAAAAAGGAGTGAGACGGGAGGAACATTTGTTTTTTTTATCAGAACCAATAAAATATTATTTTAAAAATTAAACTCTCATTTATTTTATTTTTGAACAATAAATTTATCAGTTCAATTGTATTCTTTCAGCCCTGTTTCCACTTGACGAAAATGAGTTTGAAAATGCATTTTAGTCATAACTCTGTCGTCCTTCCATAGAAAATACACAGTGACGACAGCCGAGAGCAACCTTCGACTTCTTTTTGTCGCCACGAAAAGTTTTTCAAAAGTCGTCCGTGTGAAAAGGGTCTTAACTACACCACTTTGCCTTTTTAGAGGCTCAGATATCACAATTACTTCAAAAGGTTTGAAAAGTAATTTCAGCCCAACACTTCGCTAAAACTCATGTTGTGGCTGATAAAACACACCACAGAAACCGGAAATGTCAACAAAACAAGACTTTTGATTTTTGTTTGACATCTTTACAAATATCAACAGTTTCCAAAGTAAAAGTCTTGCAGAGTTGGGTACAGCATGTTGACATCGACATTCCTTGAAATGTCTCACAACTGCTGCTGACTTGTGCCATATTTGGCAAACAAAACAGAAAAAGTAAAAAAAAAAAAACACGGCCCACATGTGGCTCTTTAATTCTACTCTCTATGAAACCCTTGAAAGTGACAAACGTAAAGAAGAAACCACCCCAGTTGGTGCCCATTTCAAAAGGTGGTTGGGTTTTGATTTTACATCAATACTGAGTGGTGACTATGAGATCTTGTACCATTATACAGAGTGGTGCAAATACCATCTACGCAATTGCAATGCCACATATCGACTAGCTCTGTAAACGCAACAACGGAAACCTCCAGAATGAAAATTAACTACGAACATTAAGAACTTAAGGAAAAATCACACATGCTGAAAAACAGCCAGAGAATTAATAAAAAATGCGATGTTCCTTTGCACTCAAAAGATAAATGGCGCTTCTAATAAATGCCTTACAAAGTGATTTTTTTCCAGCTTGTGTGATTCTTCCCTTATTATATTATCAAGTTTTATAATGTATTTTAGTCGTTCTGTTCAAAAGACTTTTGCAACACTCAGTATAAGAAGAAATTTAGACCAGCATGAAACTAAAAATTGCTAGAGCTAGAAAGAACAACTTTTTCAGGTATAGAGCAACAATTTTCACCCGAAAAACAAGTTAATTGTCGGAAAGAAACCCCTTACTGTGAGAAACTAATTGCTTCAAACCCCCCTCTTAGTCCTCCACCCCCACACTATTCTCTTTTAATAAGTGCCCCTCCCCCCACCTTTTCATATATAACAAGATCCAAAACATTGGGTATTAAAAAAAAGTCAACGGGGGTCAACAATTCAACCTGAAAAATTCAAACAAAAAATAAAAAGATATCTCGGAAGCAACAACAACAACAACAAATGGCATTTTCATCTTCATCTTCATTGAAAAGTGTTCACTCCTCCTCTCACCAGGAATCATTTCTGAGTGAAATGACAAAAACCTTTTCTTTTTCATGTTTTCTATGCGTCAAAAGTTACACCTTTACTTACACCTTACACACACAGCAGCACGTCATCATACACCAACATCAAAAAATATATACCTCATACCCTTGTATTGACAATTCTAGTTTCTTTGCAGAGTCACTCTGTCTTGTGTTTGTTACTGAAATGCTGTAAAGCACAACAACATATCTTTAAAAGAAAAGAATTTCCGGATGTGCTTCATTTTTTTTGTCTCTGCCATTTTCTACTCAAATATGAGGCCTTAGAAAGCCTCATATGGAGGAGAAGGCAATGGATAATTCTCACCTTCAACCTGAAGGTGGTTAAAGTGTAAATGGCGCCACTTTATGTTTCAGAAGAGCAAAATTACGAGTGTTTTAGAAACTAGAAGGTTAGCTCAATCACCTGAGGGTATTTTCATGTTAATATCTTTCAAAATAAACGTTTTTACAGACAAAAATTACAAAAAAAAAATATCGTCTGCTTAAAGTTGGGTCATCATTTTCAAACAGAACAGAAAATGTTTATTTTGAAATATAACAACATGAAAATATATTTAAATGACCGAACTACTCTTCTAGTTTCTAAAACATTTGAATTTGTATTTTGCACCTGATAGAACAATCAAGAGTTCGAGAGGCGTTTACATTTTTAATATTCAATTGAATTTGAAATGCAGTTAAGCACATTTATAATTTGGATTATTCGCGTAATTAATAATTTTAATTAAAAACTATACTTAACTAATCTTCAGTTTTTAAACCTGAAAATTTATAAAATAATTGAAAGTTTAAATATATTTTTTTTAAAACAATGCATATTTAATTTTAATTTTAATATGACGTCACGTAAATATTATAATAAAAGTTATTAATGCCTGTTATCTCCACGGTCAATTTAAGCTGAAGCTGCTGACTAGTTTTCGGTTTTTTTCTTCAGATTTTGAAATATTTCACTTTGTAAAATTGTATATGAGATAAGAGATAATATAAGAGAGTAACACAACAATCACACACAAAAAAATAATTGAATCACATTGTGTTTGCAACAAAATACCATTGAAATAGAGGCAGGGAGGCGCCTCTTTTTTTTTCTTCAAGACAGTATGGGATAAATGGGGTCACGACCCACCTAGTAAAAACACATACACCTATATGGCACACAAGGTAAGCCTATCTTTCTCACCTGTGTATTTATAAATTCCGCATTGTCATAATAATAAACACCTCCACAAATCATCACTCCTACTAAAATTTGCAAAAACTAAAAAAAAAGGAATAACTGCAACGCCATCTGTTGACTGAAATATACATCACCGAAGCCAACTATATTATCATTTCCTTCTTTTAAAACGAACAGTCTAGTTAGAGGCTAGAATTCTTCTTTAGTTAACCCTCATTTAATCTAAAAAAGCCTCTAAGTAGTCCTTCTGACTGACTGACTTTTCAAAAAGAAATTATATGCTAAGTTATGCACAAATGACAATAGCGCCCTCTAATGTTTATTTTAATCATACATTTTGGGGTTTGAACAAGGCATGGGTAGGTTGAATTGTTTGCCTTAGTTAGAGGCTAGACTTCTTCTTGAGTTAACCTTCATTTAGTCTAAATTTATCATACATTGATGATTGAATGAAGCCTCTAACTAGTCTCTCTTAAATTATTTTCACAAAAAAAAATGATATGCTAAGTTATGAACAGAAGACAATAGCGCCCTCTTCTGGTTACTTCAATATATTCATTAATCATATATTTTTAAGATTTCAACAAGGGAGAAATGGGGGGGGGGGTGGAAATGTTTGTAAAAATAATGAATAGAGAATGAAGAAAAAGAGGAGAGTGAAATGACCCCCCCCCCTTGTGGTCAATACCATAACAGTATTTTGGAAGCTATTCTTTTACTCATAAGTGCCTTTATTATAGCACCTGGATTTTTAAACGGCCCCTTAAAAAAATTAAGGGCAACATCAGCGCCCTCTATATATTTTTTAAATATATTCAATAATAAAGAGGACATTCACTCAAAATCGTGACTGGTGACTTTGAAATTTTATCTTTAAAAAAAAACGACCTAACAAGAATACAAAATTTAAATAAAAAAATTAATCATGGTTGAACTTTTCAATGTTTCATATTTAATTTTAAAAAATTACAATATCTCCTCCTCCTCTCCCTTAATCTTCTTCCCAACTTTCATTTTGTCAAAATATGACAACTTATAGAAATTAACAAATGAAGAAAAAAAAATGGCTCTGAGTTCGTCACGATGTATTAGAGTAAGAGGACTGTGAGGTTAGAATGGAGTGACACTGACAAAAAAGTCTGGATAATCCGGAAAATCTTCCCTTTTTTACTTTTAATTACATGTATCTTCTTCACTATCCGGAAAGTTAAAAAGTCAAAAACACAGATAAACTAAAAGCCAGTCCGAATTACCCGGAAAACCTGAAAAATACCGACATCCGGATAATCGAGATTCTACTGTACATATGATTAATTACTGAGGGTCATATGGAGGAGCCCTAATGTCAACTGAAGTGTGAAATGGTTCAAAATACATAATGTGTACTAGTTGTAATAATCTCTTAATACAAGAAACAACTTCCAAAAGTGTAATTTTAACCTAAAAGATCTTTAACAGCTAAAAGAAAAATATTTACCAACTAAACTGTCAAAAAAAAACTGGATAAAAGAAATGGATATTTAGACAGATAGAAAGAGAGAGAGAGAGAGAGAGAGAGAGAGAGAAAAGTTGAAATGTATCCATCAAACAAAAAAGCTTCCAAAAACTTGTTTTCACATCTCTAAATATGAGTGAAGTAACTTAACAATTTGAGCATTGGAGGCTACGTGTGTGCGTATATGTGGAAGTGTCTCTCTCTCTCTCTCTCTAAAGTGGACACAAGGATTCCGGAAGTGCACATGCTGCAAGCCAAACATTAAACCCAAGCCTTAATAACAATATAAAAAATAAACCCTCAACATAACTTCCAAATAACAGTATGGGGGATTTGGGGGGAAAAGTTGAGTCTTTTTTTTTAAAGTTGAAAAACAAAAAGATCAGCAAATATCCAGAACATCATCATCATCCACTGTAAAAAGTGTCCAATTACTGAACCAACTTTTACTAGTGTGACACTGAGAGAACCATATGGCACACATCGAAGACACTTCCTCTTTTTCACTCTCTAAAATAACAAGTTTCAGTTAGTTTTGATAACATGATAAGCTTGTTATTTTAGTGTGGTTAGTTACCACATACTGTACTCTTGAGGTATGTGTCACAATTTAGTTTTAAGTTAGGTTTGGTTTGGTCAATAGAATAGGTTCGCATCGCTGACTTGAATAGAGGTGATTAACAATGTTGTCATTTACAAAAATCACTTTTAAAAATATTAATTAAAAACATATCTCTCATGATTTACGAAAACATTAACGTGTCTCCATAATTTGTTGTATCCCCATTTGAACGCTCAGAAAAAAGAGAATAAGCCACGATTGCACCTACAACCGGCAAACTCATTTCTCAGAGAAAAAAAATTGCAATTTTTTTTAATAAAAAAAATCATCAATAATTTAATTAAAATCCACAATCCAGATAGAAAATGAAAATTCACAAAAAAAAAACAGTGGAGAAAATAGTCGATATTGAAAAACTATCAAGGTTTAAAGTTAAGAAAAGGATTTTCCGAACAAAATCTTAAGTATTTTTTTTGTAAACTTTTTCAATGTGGAGTAAAAAAAACCCAAAAGAGAGAGACAAGAGTTACTTTTAATAAGAATAAGGATTGAATTTGTTATTTTTCCCTCGTAAATTCTCAATTCAAGAATTGCATTTGAAAAGTCCGATCCAATTTGTTTCGATTCCCAATTTACAGTCATCCCTATGCCAATCTCATGTCATGCATCCAATCAATCGGAAATATCCGATTGAAATAACAAGTGTTTGGTATTCATTTTACTCCAATACCTCCCTCACTCCTTCCACCTCTACTCTCTCCCAGCCTTCCACACTTTAAGGCATAAGTTTAAGAAAGGAACTTCAACTTGGACCCTCTGGATGTCATGGTTTCAACCCTATTAAAATTACACTTTTATTGAGTGCAATTTTAATAGGACTGGAATAATACACAGACGTACAGACAAGAGTTTTTCTCTGTTTTGAGGGTTCAAGTTGACGTTCAAGTGCCCAAGTTTCCTTCTTGAATTTCAGCCTTAAAACCCTGCTTATTGAAATAAAATCTTCACAAGAAAATATCGCAAACAACAACAACAAAAAAACACTAACAAATTATTTTGTTCTATATAGCAGTGTGCGAAATGTTGCCAATTGCAATATTGTACTGCTTGAGGATAAACACGTAACCTAACCCTACTGCCATGACTGCTGACTGTTATCACATAATCAATAGGGTTCGGATTTGTATGCAAAATATCACAAGCAAATGTTTCTCTATTTGTGGCTCAAATACCAATTGTGAAGTAATCATCATCACCATTAGAGCAACTACGATTATAGTTACTTAAAACAAACAGGGTGGTTAGAGGCTAGAAGTATGGTTATACCATCAGTAGTCACCTAGAAGTTCTAGCCTCTAACCAGCGTTTTTGATTGAAAAAACATAATTGCTGGCTGAGTTGATCTAAAACGCGAATGTTACTTCAAAATTGGCACTTGGGCCACAGATTGAGAAACGTTTTTGCTTGATATTGTATAAATATCCGAATCCCTTAAATGTTCTCTTTATAATGAGAAACAAAACCCTAGAAGAGAGGCTATAATAGCAATTAAAGCTCAGTTCATAAAGAACATTTTTCTCTAACATAAGAGTTGAGCTACCTCTATGTTGATCATTAACACTATACAATGCAATTTAATAGTGTTGTTGCCTTCCATTCTCTTTTCATTCTAATAATGCAACACACTTCAACATTGTTGCTGACACTTTCACCAACAAATGATGATGATGATGAACACCAAAAGTGTTGCACAGTATTATTAAAAAAACAAACTTAAATATGGTTCAAGAAATATTTTCATGATGATGAGATTCAGACAAAGAAAAAGACCAAAATTGGGAGAACTTCGATTGACAATCAAAAATATACAAACCAACCATTAAATGTGTTTTTTTGATTGAAAACTAGAATCCCTCAAAACAACAAGAACACGCAATATATATATATTTATTATTGCATATGTTGCATCAGTGGGCTCGCTCGCAAGACCATTTGACCCTAAAACAATGCAAAAATCTAATCAAAACCAAAACTATTGATCTTCAAACTCACATTTTTAAAATCTCACTTGTACAAAAATTTTAAGTAAAATAAAATGTGTAATTTGTTTCAATCAAATTAAATGAAGTTGTATACTATCAAACTGGATAAATCAGTCATTCTACAGAATCACTAGGCCATATTCAATAACTAACAATTTGATATTAATAGGAGTTTTTAGGTAGAAACTTGCATCTTAAAAAAATCGAAGCCCAGCCCACCAAACTGCACAGTGAGCCCAAGTCACAAAACCCATGCGGCCCACTAAGCTCAACAAGTCTACGAAGCAAACAAATCTTCCTGATCCTCGTGGCTCACAAAACACGACAGGCTCATGCGGTCCACAAAGTAAAAATGGTTTTTTCCCCCCCCATGAAATTGCAAGCCTAGGCTCAAACCCGGCCCATGTAGTTTCTATTTTTAGGCAATGTGCAAAACGAATTACAACATAAACTATACCTGATACCGTCATCCATATCTGACTTTACCATGTTAGGCATTCAACACATTGCATAAAACCCCTATTCATAGTTGCAAATATGCTTTGGTGTATTTTGACACATTGCCTAACAACTCCTACACCTCAGTTGTTGAATTTTGTAGATTTACAAGTGCAAAATGACTGATTTTTCACTATATGTATAAAAAGATGGAACTTGAGTGTAATTTCCCTTCAAAATACATACAAAAAATGAAGGAGAGGAAGAGATACAGGGAATGGAAGGAAAATAAATAGGAAGGCGGAGAAATGAAATGTCCAATTTGGACATGGGATGATGATTTGTTTCACCCACACATTAATATAAACACACAAACCATATTATTTGATATAAAAAAAAAAAGAAACGAAATTCAAGAAAAATTAATTAAAGTTTTTTTGTGTTTGTTTCATCTGAAAACGCGATTTCAACAAAATTATACGTTTTATTCTGTTGTTTGCGTTAATGATTTTTCAAACAGAAAAGGAGGAGTAAGTAGGAGGTGGTAGGAGGAGATAGGTGCAAAAAAACCATGAAAAATATTAATAATAATAATAAATCATATGAATTGTGTTTATGGTTACCTGAATATTAAAGAGAAAATCGTACAAAATACAATTTAATCTTCAGACAAATAGATAAAAATCTAAATTCAACTTTTAAAAAAAGAAGGGCGAAAATATATATTAAATAATACATTATATGAGAATAGATTCCAAACTGAATAATCATTATTATTAATATTTCAATGGATCGGATTAGAAAGAGAAAACTTTTAAAATTAATTATATAACTTTTAACATTGAAAATGGAACAACATTTCCGGAAATATCGAGAGGGGAGAAAATTTATAATTAATTTTATTTAATTAGTTATAAGAAATAATTTTATTTATAAATCGTAAAGATGTTTTATGAACAGCACATTTTACAAATTTTAATTATTATTTGTGCAGTTTCAGAAAAGTGCGTTACTAACTAGAAACGGCAGATCAATCACTTAATTAGTATTTTAATGTTTATTATTTTTTAAAATAAACTTTTTAGAAAGATAGAAAGTGTACGGAGCCCTGTAAAGGACAGGCGAGATTTTTTTTAAAAATCTCGAAATTTCGACTTTTAATCTCTTATTCGGTCATGTTAATTATGCCATGTTGTGCGCACCATACTCTAATAATTAAATTATTGCTGCTAAAAGAGGGCGTTTGCAATAATTTAATTATTAGAGTATGGTGCGCACAACATGGCATAATTAACATGGCCGAATAAGAGATTAAAAGTTGAAATTTCGAGATTAAAGTCGAAATTTCGAGATTAAAGTCGAAATGTCGAAATTAAAGTCGAAATTTCGAGATTTTTTAAAAAAAATCTCGCATGTCCTTTACAGGGCTCCGTAAAAGTGTGTTAATAACTAGAATGGTAGATCAATCACTTTAATATGAGACGTGAGATCATTCAAAATAAACTTTTTAAAGAGAAAGTTTGAAATTGTTAATTTTCCGGGGTTTTTTCCATTACATTTTTTCGTTCTTTTCAATTTTCAATATTTTCACCAAAAATATCACCATGTAAATAAAAAAAAATGCACTTTCATTTTACCCTTCTAGTTTCAAATAAATCTTGAAAAAAAAATTAAAGCAATTTTATGAATATTTCTGTAAAAAAAAGAACAAAATTTTGATGTCCATCTACTACTGATGCAATATGTGAAATCTTATCCCTGGGTTACTATAAGTAGGGTTTACAAGTGGGGAATATTTTATAACATGTTTGTTTTTTCTAGTCTATAGTCAACTTTTACAATTACATCATCACATTTTGGTTCCTTTCCTGTTATGCCTACATGTATAGTCATCATCATTTATCTTCTTTTGACTTGCAAATAGGATTTGAAATTCATACGTAATTACCTGGGGTATTTTACTACTCGTATAAATACCCTCCAACCAGCCTCCGACACACTATCACTCCCTTAACAAACGAACCCATTGAGAAACGACCCGGAAAAAAACTACTTAGTCAGGTGATTAAAAAAGTAATTTCAAAATTAACGAGAGCAGAAACTAATACTTCACGGCGAGAAAATTAAAAGTATATAATATTCTAGTGAGGCCCCTCCCTCTCACCTCCGACTCAAGAAGTGCGGGGTCCCACAGGTGGACATACATGGGTGACAGTGTGTCACGTTGTTTCAAATAAGAAGAGGACCAATTGGTGACACAGGCAATTAGAAAACGGGACGAACAGATGTTGGCTCCGCCCTTGTTATGACAAACGCAACTTCTAATTGGTTGGTTATGTAGTCTGACGTCACATACTCCGCCCTTTTCAACGTCGAACCACACAGCAAACCAGTTGCCGGTCGTCATAAAAAGGGCGGAGCCCACTTCTGTTTGTCCCGTTTTCTAATTGCCTGTATTGGTGACTGTGGCCTTCATTCATTTTGCACATCTCTGAAGCTCTCTCATGTTGTTGCATTTATAGTCGGTATTTCACACTGGAGTTCTCTTCAAAATCATTGAACGAGATCACAGACTAGAAACGTAGCATAAATTATTGTCTCCTGTGTGTGTAAACACACAGGACTAGTCGTGCAATTTGCACGAAAAGAAAAGGACTATATACAGTATAACAAAGAGTTAGTAGTATACTGGACTAGAAGCGAAAACTACGCCTACTATAGAGATAATATGAAGCAATTAAGTGTACAAATATGGCGTCTAACGCGCTATTAATATATGCAGAATAAAAATCACAATTTTCAAATGACAAAATTTGCAATTAATAAACAATTTAGATAAAATGAGAAAGAAATCTTCCTTTTTTTCATAAAAAAATTTCAAATTATGAATTTTTTGTTATGTAATTACTGTTTTTGTTTTTTTATAGAAATTTTCAAAATTAAATATCTAAAACAACGTTATTTCGTCATACTCTTAATAAATAATTAAAAGTGACAATTTGACAACAAGAAAGACGTAAAAATGTCCCGTTTTTTTGTTTGTGATCAAAGAATTTGATACAAAATACATAAACATTGATATATTATTATAATTCTTGAATGTTATTTTTGTATCAAAAAGAAACAACAAAAAGAAAAGTGAAATTGCATTGAAGTTTCAAAAGAAGAAAAACCTCAGAATAATTGAATTCGTTGCCTTCAGGTTAAAAAAAGTCTTATTTTGAACAAAGATGATGATGATGATGAAAAAAAAGGAGAAAAATCAGTGAAAATGTGGAAAGGGGGGTTTGAATTAGGACCATGTTTTATTTTAAACTAGAAAAGAGGTGATTTTTCTTATTATTTTGTTTTTCTGAGGTTTTGACAAAAACAATTCGTGAAGCCAAAAAAAAACAATTGTAAATATTGTGTCACTTTTTAAAGGATGTTTCTTTTCCTTCCTTATTTTTTCCTCTGTGGAGAAAAAATAGCGAAAAGGGAATTCTACCCTTTATTATATAACCCAACATTTCCTAGGGCGACATATGGGGAAATGTGTATTGATTTTCATGGATTTTTTTTTTCTTTTGTCTTTTTCGTTAAATTTAAGTGACAAAAATATAAAAAAGCTACCTACCTACATTTTGTAGCAAAAACAATGAGAAAAACTCCACACAAAAAAAGACAACAACTCGAAGTTGTTTTATCAACAGCTGATTTTCTAACTTGGAAGAGAAAAAACTACGAAGAAATAAAAACTAGAAGGGTACACATCAATCACTTAAGGGGTATTTTATTGTTGATATCTTTCAAAATAAACTTTTTATAATCAAAAATTAAAAACATCGTCTTCTTACATAAAATAAAAAGCTTATTTTGAAATTTAATATCAACATGAAAATGCATCCTTAAGTGATTGAGGTGTACCCTTCTAGTTTCTAAAAACACATTCAAGTTTCTCTTCATCTTTCACCTGAAAAATAGAGCAATCAAGAGTTTGAGAGTTCCTGTTTACACATTTAAAACAAGAATTTCAAAATTTCTTTTGAAACTAGAAGAGTAAACGAATTTCCCATAAATGTAATTTTAATGATAATATTTTTTTTTTAAAAATGAACTTTTTATGGAAGTTTTGTTAAAAACGACAAGTTTCAAACTGTCATAGAAAGTTTATTTTAAAAGATATCATTTTGGTACTTATTGCAACAACAAATTGGCGAAATTGCTCTAACAACAAATTGCCTCTTTCTGGTGACATAATCAGAGCAACTTTTTCTAGCAAAATATAAATCCATAATTATTTAAATTGTATTGTGTGCCCCACTTTTGGAATTTCTGTTTTGAAATTCCAGGCCACCACTTTAGAGAAAGAGAGTAATTTGGGCCTCATTTTTAAATAATGGGGGACCATTTGGGGCTCAGTCCAAAAGAGATTCCATAACATGTTACCCCCCCCCCCCTTTTTATCATCATTCATGTCTCCTTTTTATGAAAATTGTTCATCATTTTCGGCATATTACATGAGAAGAGAAAAGGGGGGGGGATTGCTATTAAATCGTAATTTATATAAGAAAACCGTTTTTTTTCTTCCCTTCTTTTCATTGTTTCCAAGCGATTAGATTCGCTTATTCAAGAAATAAAAAAGTAGAGGGGGTATTAATATAAAAACCCGGCATATATATTTTGTTCTTCCATAGGTTTCAATGTCTTTTGTGTCTTTTTTTTTTGAAGTTTGTGGTAGTAATATTCATTCATTCATTGTATGGCAATATGTTCTCTCTCTTTCTTCTGAATGGTTGGTTTGGTATATTTAGTAGAAGGTGCATTTTATATGTATTTATATTGTGTATGTATTCAAGCGGAAATCATCTGTCGTGACACCGATTTTGATGCGCCCGATTTACCGGTCGCTTTACCATGTAATCCTATGCACGCTTTGCTTGTTTCGTCGTCTTATTCCTTTTTTTTTTGCCTCTCTAGTCTTTTTACACTCCCTCCCCCCCCCCCCTTATTCTCTCCCCTTTACATCTCCTATTTCTAGTTTCTAGCTGGAAAGAACCCATACATTTATTTAGATCAGGGTTTCTTTTTGGCTAACAAGCTTGAACCTTTTTTGGGGAATGAAAGGAGGAAAAAGAGGGGGGTTCTTATGCATTTTTGGCCTCTTTTCTGATCACATTGATGTCGTGTTTATAGTCTGCAATGTCGCGTGCACAATTTAAATGCAAATATACTGAGAAGATAGCATTATGAAATACGAAACCATAAACGCAACATCAATTCTTGAAAAAAAGTGTTATTTTTTTTGCATTGATTCTGGTGTTGTTTAAACCGTCCCAATTTTGACTGTCATAATTAGGACTAGGATTTTTATGCAAAATATCAAGCGACTGTCTCAATCTGTGACCCAAGTGCCAATTTCGAAATAATCTCTTTTAGATTACCAACCAACAATTCTGATTTTTTTTTCAATAAAAACACTGGTTAGAGGCTAGAACTTTCCAGTTGACAACTGTTAGTAACCAGCCTCTAAGCAGCCTTTTTTCACAGTTGGCACTTGAGCCACAACTTCAGAAACATTTGCTTTATTAATGCATAAAAATCCTAGCCCTATTAATATTTTATATATACTAAACCCAAGACACATAAATAGAGGTTGCTCAACTCCATGTTAAGAGAACTTCCATAATCAATGTGACAAGTTTCAAAATGGTTGACTAAACCGCAGTTTATATCATCATCATGTTTACCCAGTTTCTTTTAAAAGTGCACAAAACACAAACAACACCCATCAGGAGGTAAAACAAGCAAAAAGTAAAAACTGCGTAACTAAATCCCAATCAAAACAACCGAATTGGTTTGAAGGGGAAGAGAGAAAAGAGGGTAGGCGAGGAGGAGGAGGAGAGGTAACCCACCTCTAATCTCACTCTCTTTTTTTAAGACCCCCATTTTTTTCTTACACTGTTAACATTACCTCATTATAATCAAGAAACTCAATTACATCTAAGCTTTCATAAGAAAAGAGACGGTCATCATCACCATCATCATCATCATATGGACACTGACCGATACCAAAAGGCTATCACCACTCCCTCTTATATTTTCTACAAAAATGACCAAGGGCGACCCTCATCAGTGACCACCCCCATCCCCAACCCAAATTAAACCACTCAATTAATGTAGTTTCAATTTAAAAATTGAAAAAAATCATCACCTCAGTGTAAATGACCCTCTTGAGGGTCGTTTCAACTACAAAAAATAACTGCAATTACCTTCACAAGGCTTATAGTTAATTGCAGTCAAGGCAGTAATGGTATTTTTGTTTGTTTCCATTTTTAAAGCACGTTTTCCTATGGTTAAATGGATTTTGCGTCACCTCCTGTTCGTTTTGTGGTTAACTTTGTTAACTGTTAAAACTGAAAATTAACCAGAAAATCTCGTTTTCACTACATAAGTAAGTAGTGAAAACGAGGTTTTGAGGGTCATTTTCACTTTTAGAAAGAGGGCTGAATATTATGGCCCCTCTTTTTTGGCCCTTTGGCCACCCTTGTGTCATAGGAGACACTCAATGCATGTAAGATGACACTGAAATTCACTTTTGTATAAGAAGATGGCGGTGGTAGTAGCGGCTTTTGGAAGCCATATTTAAAAGAAGTTGACGCCCCCTTTACCCCCCCCCCCTCTAATCATCCTCCTCTCAAAATACACGATTTCTCTTTCTCTCTATAAATACTCTTCAGTTAATTAGGTGGTAATTAAGAGTAGAAAGCATTAATCACCAACCAAGTCCTCTTTTTTGAAGTAAAATGAAGCACAAACAAAAAAAAATTACGACTTTTGTCTATCAGGTGCAACCACATGAGTAGCAGCACCACATTGCTTTTAATTACTGGCCCCCCAAAATTAAAAAAAGTGCATAATGAAGTATGTGTTAACAATGTGCGAAATGGGATCTTTAAAACTTAAGATAACAACAAAAAAGGGGAGAAAACAAAAAAAATTTGAATGACTCCAGTGTCAACAACAAGTCAATTTTCAATGAGACAAAAAAAAAACACCCCATCTTAACTTAAGAGTTTCTTAGAGGCTAGAGGAGCCCCCTTTTTACATTATACAACAACAAGTGGCATAAATAATAAAATTATTAATAAGGTTAAAAAGAATGAACACAATGACACCACAAATTGTTTATTCACGGTTTTTTCATAAGTCAGCCATTTGCAAATTGCATAACATGCAAAATGAAGGAGTGAATTGTTTACTCCTCTTTCTAGTTTCTAAAAAAAACCATTTGATTTCTTCGTAATGTTTCTTTTTTTCTGAAATGCAGAATATCTATAGCGCAATTACCTTTACAACTAAATTTACATATTTTGCTACTTAGATTAAAAAGTTTTCCATTTTTGGCCGTTTTTTTTTAAAAAAAAGACGATTTTTTTTCTCTATCTTTAAATATAAACTATGAGAATTCTAGAGACAGTTGGACACTCCACAGGCCTTTTTTACAGATCTTAAAATATTTTAAAATTTTGGCCATTTTTGTCAAACGTTTTTTCATCTTTTTTTTTAATTTTAAAAAATTCGTTAAACTTTTTTTTGGGGACTTCTGGGCCAATCGAGCCTTTCTGACAGACGTCTTTATGACTTTTTAGAGTATTTAAACATTTGTTTATTTTTGATCATTTTTTACATAATCGTTTCACCCTTTAATAACCTCCGAAATACAAATATGGCCGTAATACAAATGTGAGTTAATTTAACAGTTTTACCAAATGCTAGTAAAACGATATTATACCCTAAATTAACCAGGCTGCTTTCTCCTGATACCATGAAACTAAAATAGAAAGCGAAAGTGAATTTTGCTCTGGTCAATTGTTCACCTCCTGTTTTGACCTAATAGAAAAGGGGAGAGGGGGAGGCATTATCAGTATTATCTCTTATTTACTGTTTGTTAAGACAGCAAATGGATTGACCACCAAAAATGACCAAATATGTGTCGGTAATATTAGGTAATTTCAAAAGGAAAATAAGAGGGTGAGAGGATTGAATAATATTATCACAGTGAGTGAGTGAGTGCCAGCCAGCCAGTGTTGTAAATGTGTGGTGCCATCATCCATCCATTGGGATGTTGGCTCCTTGGTGTCGGACATAAGTTCAAAATACCTGATTATGTCTGTCTCTGTGAGATTCTTATACAGGTGTGTAATTAGTACCTTGTTCAACTTAAATGAGGTTTTTGTTAAAATATATTTTTTTTTTAAATTTAGATCAAACACAAAATATCCCCTCCTCCTTCATTTATCTTTCTATAAAATATATATTAGGTCTATGAGGACACCGCATAGATCCCAATTCCCTTTTTTGTAAAAGGATAAGAGTGGGTTAATTAGTGAGTAACTCATTTCAGAGCCCTCTCACTTGTCTATTATTCTGATTAAAATGACGTCACGTGATGCGTTTACACCCCCCTCCCCCCCCAGACCAACACTTGTGTGATCACTCTTATATAAAGCGTTTTCTATTTTAAAACAAAAGTCAATTGTAAATGAGTCCTCTTCCAGATAAAACATTCAAAAAACATTTCATTTACATTAATTAGATCTAAGTTTGATTTTAAAAGTGTAAACGTACCTCAAACTCTGGTTATTCTGTCTTTCAGAAGCAAAAAAATTATGAATGTGTTTTAGAATCCAGAAGGGTAACCGCAGCAGCTCAATCAATTAAGAATACATTTTCATGTTGAAATCGTGTAAAATAAACTATTTGTGGTAGTTTGAAAACGACTTGACTTCATAAGACTAATAATTTTTGTCAATAAAAAGTTTATTTTGAAAGATATCAAAACACGACAATACTATTGAGTGATTCAACTATATATATACCGTTCTAGTTTCTAACATATACTTTCAATTTCTCCTTACTGTTGCTATCGTCGACACATCTTAAAACCTTATAAAACATTTTAAATTTTAATAAACATTAACTGAAAAAAGTGTTAAAAAGTTCACCTTTCCAATTTTTTTTGAGGGTTTAAGAAACACTTGAGTGTTGGGTAAACTTTTTTAAGAAGTTTTTCCTCCTCTTTTTCTATACTAGAATTAATTTCAAAGTAGAGAGAGAGAGATTTGAAATACTTGTTAAGTTTTAAGCCTATAAAGATATCCATCTTCTTCAAGATTGACCAGTGAGTGACCACCACCCATTATACAATATGTATGTATAATAAGACCTATATTGGAACTGTATAATATATATACTTAATTTTTTTTAAAAAAAAAAAATATGGTCATTCGGGTGAACCGTCACTTCAAAAAGTGAATTTCAAATCCATCTCTTTTCTTTCTGTCCGTCATACTTAAATGCCATTAATTTTAATAACGATTAATCATACACACTCCAAAGATGGAGTTTTTTAAACAAACTTTTTATTAACTTCGAAACAACCAACCACCTCCTCCTTAAAAAGAAAACTTAGGTTATTTTTTCATAGTTTCTTCAATGTAAAATCAAAAAAATACCCTCGTTGCGCCCTCCCCTCCACCCTTACAAACACTGACTAAATAAATAAAAAAATACCGTATTTAAACACTGAAGAATAAAGAGTTGGAGGTCAAGGGTTAATGACTAAAACCATCCAAAACCCAAAATCCTATATTCATATTCATAATCACGACAATGACATAAGACATTTTTGAATAATAAACTTAAAAAGTCCACATACAGAAGAAATATAGTAGAAAAAAGGATTAATATATCATAACTCAAGATGTGTTTCAGAAAAGCAAAATTAAGAAAAAAACTAGAAAGTGTTTTAGAAACTAGGTGGGCTATGGGCTAAAAATACCGTCTGTTTAAAAGTTTAGTTATTTTCATACTGACTTATACCTAGTACACACACCTGATAATTTAAATATATTTAAATAATAAACGTGTTCTACAGAGCCCCGTGAAGGGCGAACGAACAATATGGCGTCGAACTCAATTTATTCAGTTAATAATCTGAAAATATTGAGTTAATACTTAAATATATAAACTATTGACAAAATATTGATTTAGTATTTCAATTTAAAATATTAATAATTAAAAGTCAATTTTTATTTGGTGTTCATGTCCTTAACTGGATTCCGTATAATTCACCTAAACACATTTAATTTGAATTCATTTAACTCAAGTGTGAGTACAAGGCATTAAACAGCTTATTTTGAAAGATATATCAACGTGAAAATACCTTAAAAAGTAATTGAGCTACCCTTCTAGTTTCTAAAATTACATTCAAGTCTCTCTTCATTTGACAGAGAAACATTTCAGCTACGCTCACTCTGAATCGGTTTGTGATTGCACACAGAAAACGAAGACATTCTTGTCTTGCAGGCTTCACCGAGAACGTACTACTACATTCATCATTTCCATTCTCGCTCTTCCGGTTCACTTGCAATAAATTTCCGAAGTTGAGGTCAAGTTTTCTGCATAGTAAAACAAGTAGACAAACTAGAAAGTATTTTAGAAACTAGAAGGGTAGCACGCACAATCACTTGAGTGTATTATTTTAATGTTTATATATTTCAAAATAAGCTTTTAATGTCAACTTGAATCAGATGATATTTTTTTTAATTTTTGGTTATAAAAAAGAATATTTAAAAAGATATTAACATGACTAGTGGGGTAACCCGTCATAAATGACGGGAGCAAAATTCACAGGCAATTGTGCGCATGCACGTCGTTTTTTCCTTTTTTTACTCCTTTCATTTCAATTTCAGTCACCCCCTCCCACTTTTCTCTCTCTCTCCCACTTCTACACTTTCCAAACTTTTCCCCTCACCCCCTCCCACTTTTCTCTCTCTCTCTCCCCCCTTCTACACTTTCCAAAGGAAGAGTTCAACATATAGTTGACCTTGAGAAAAAAAAATGGTTCATTTATTCAAATTTATATAAATTCCGACGTGCTTCAATGGTTTTTGTTACTCCACACACACAGACCTGGGATATTATATATATAATAATACAACAACCGTTCTAGTTTCTAAAACACTTTTACATTTCGCCTTAGTGTTGCTCCTAAAATGCAGAAAGAAACTTATGTGTTTTAGAAACTAGAAGGAGTAGCTCAATAATCACTTAAAAGGAATTTTCATGTTGATATCTTTCAAAATAAACTTTTTATAAGAAGTTTTAAACGAGACGATAATTTTTTAATGATTTTAACTATAAAAACTTTTTTTTGAGAAAAAAAAAAAGCCACAAGATGATGAGATGTTCTTCTGTTTGTCCCACCTGTGCATAGAGACTTGACTAGCCATCAAATGTTTTTGAACCCGATTTTTTTTTTCTCTTCGTAAAAAGCTCTCATTTTCAAGCACAAAAAAATACGTTTCGAAAATCTTAATAAAAAAAAATGTCAGTATAAACTCATTTCTATAATAAAAAATGAAAGGGAGTTTTTTTTTTGGTTAATTCATTCAGTCTTTTGTTTCTACTATTATTATTATTATTGTTTTCAACAAATGTCGTCCCTCCCGCGTGTGTGTGTTGTGTGTGTGTGACATCCATAATTGTCACATGATTATCTTCTACACAAATCAAACAAATAATAAAAGAAAATCCTTTATATATTATTATTATTCCAGGTGTGTTTCTCCACCACATGAAAATAGGATTTTTTATTTATATTTTCAAAACTAAAAAAAAAATTACATCAGCTGCAAACAAAAAAAATCACTAAAATTTATAATCAGTTACATAATTTAACCGCATCCTCAATATAGTAAATACAAAAAAAAAACCTAAAGCCTAAATTGAAGAATGGACAAGCTGACCCCACTTGAACTTCCAACTAAGAAAAGAAAATCTATTTTCGCTTAACTACACTCTAGTGTAAATGGGTGCGTTCAGTTTCTAAGAACTTTTGAAACTGCTCGAGAGAATTCAAAATGTGCTTAGGACCTGATGGTCAAATTAACCCCCCCCCCCCCGCTCGAATCAAGCTGCTCGATGTGCTTACCGAGCACATCCAGCCATAAAAGTCGTCGCCCGTCGAAGAGTGCTCAAATGAAAAGAATAGACAGGCATCTGTAGACAGCTTCAGAATTTCTTTGGCTCCGCCCTTTTATGAGTGTCAGATCAAATATTAACCAATTAGAAATAAAAAGGGCGGGGGAATATGACATCAAACCCAGTAACAAACCAATTAGAAATTTATGACACTCTAAAAGAGCGAAGCCAAAGAAATTCTGAAGCTGTCTACAGATGCCTGTATAAATAGTGCGTTTAGTTCCTATAAGCACTTTTGAAACTGTCAGAGCAAATTTCATGTGCTCACTGCTTAGGACCTGAAAATCAAATAAAAAACTGCTCGATGAAGCTATCGAGCACATCCAGCGATAAAAGTCGTCGCTCGACTAGAGTGCTCGAACGAACAGAGTAAAGAGTGCGTTCAGTTTCTAAGCACTTTTTGAAACTGCTCAATCGAATTTGATGTACTTACGGACTTGTCAAACTCAATGTACTCGTCAAGCACATCCAGCTATAAAAGTTGTTGCTCGATGAAGAGCGCAAGGAAACCAGCTCTAGTTCCAAATCGACTTGAGTTAGAACGAAACGGATTTCAGATTCTGAAAGCATGTACTTAGTTCTACCAATAAACTAACAGTTACGTTTGGCTGACTGGTAGTTTTAATTTTTACAAGACGATATTTTTTACCTTTCTAGTAGCAAATTTTGCACCAACAACCATAAGCAGAACCAGCTTCTCCATCATATAGAATAGAAAATATTTTCTACTTTGAGCAATAGATGGCGCCAACTGAACTTGCATAATTTTGCATTTCATTTGCATAAAACGCATAATTTTTGTTTAAAAAAAAACAATTTGACACATTTCTGAATATTTATTTGTATGAAAGTTTTGACCCTTTATTATTATTATTATGCAAATGAGTGACACAAAAACTGAAACCAGGCTTTTGTTTTAAAAGTTATTGTTGTTGTTATTTGTTGATGTCATTGAAACCTCAAACAACAACCAACATTTCAAAATGTATATCCCCTTTTTTTTGAAGACATTATAAATTGTCGTAATAATAATAACCACTTTAAATTTAACTTTTTTTTTTCTTTTGTAATCATTTGCCCCACTTTTTATAATTTAATAGAAACACAGTTAACTTCTATAAAATCCTGCAACCCCCCCCCCTTTCTCCTCCCGAACCACAGTTCTAAGACCGGTTTTTAAACTTCATTATATTTTCATCACCGCCATCATCATCATCATCATCATCATCAACAACTAAAAAAAAGCTCCTTCACACAATAAAATTAATTTATTCAAACATTTTTTTGAAGAAGAAAAAAAAAATATCTTTTTGTCAGTTTCGATAAAAGCTTTTAATATTAATCCAACATATCCATGTCACATTTCACAAAAGAATCATTTCTCATGTAATAAGAACACTTGTTGCTGGTGGTGTGTGTGTCTCCCTTTTCCTTTTGTTTCTTTTAAGAAGAAGAAAAAAAGGTGAGAGGAGGGGATAAAAACTAGAAAGGTTATATGGGGGGAGGGGGATAAAGGTAGAAGAAGGAGGGAGTGAGGGTATGTATTGTTGTACATTTTTTTTTATTAAAAAACTAGATTTGCATGAGAGTAACTTTTTTTTGCAGCTGGTGATTATGATGATGATGATGATGAACTAGAAGATTATACAAAAAAGCAAAAGCTTAATTAAGTGTATTTGCTCTCAGGTCGTTTTCTCAAGTCTACATTACATTAGAAATACATATTTTTTTGTTGTTGTTTCTGGTTATACCTATGCAATGGGGGGGGAGAGAGATTGAGGGGGGAGAGAGAAAGATTGAGGGGGGAGGGAGAGAGAGATTGAGGGAGAGAGAGGCCTCAGTCACTTAAAAGTCACACACACAGGTAAATTGATGCTCTCTTTTTAAGAAGAAGGTAAAATAAAAAAAAGTGTAAAAGAGGTTAAGGTATATCCCCCGCCAGGGTCATTAATCACCTGCCTAGTCTCATGTCAAAATGCCAATCATTGAAATTGAGGTTGAAGGAAGGCACAAAAAAAACTAGAGGGGCCGTATTTTTCATAAATATTACTTATGATTGAATACCTTATAAAGGTGCGCCTGAAAAACGCGCCAAAATTCAAAATGGTCGTCTTAAAACTAATTTTAGGACAGGCAGTTAGAAATCGGAGAGAACTTCAGTTGTCTGCGCCCTTTTTATGACGACCGGCAACTTCTAATTGGTTTGTTGTGTGGTTCGACGTTGAAAAAAGCGGAGCATGTGACGTCAGACTACATAATCAACCAATTAGAAGTTGCCGCTCGGCATCACAAGGGCGGAGCCAACTGAAGTTCTCACCGATTTCTAACTGCCTGCATTTTAGGTGGATTGAAACTTTAAAAAAAAATTGAAGAATAATTTTTGGACAAACTACCATGACTAGAGGCTAGAGTTCTTATTCGGGCTATAGTGAAATTATGGCTTCAAACCAGTCTCTTTTAAATTAAAAATAATTTCTAATAAACTTTTTAAAATAATTTTAAACTTTTTTTTTTTAAACTGAGATGAAAAAGTTTATTTTAAAAGATACACAAGCCTTATGTGATTGAGCTGCTCTTCTAGTTTCTAAAACACATTCAAATTTTTCTTATTTTTGCTTCTTAAAAACAGAATAATGAGAGTAAGGCTCGGATTTTTATGTAACATCAAAGCAAATGTTACTCAATCTGTGGCCCAAGAGCCAATTGTGAAGTATAACAATCTCGTTTAAATTATCAACCAACAATTATGATTTTTTTCTCTCAATCAATCAGAGGCTAGAACACTAGTTGACAATTAATATTAACCAGACATCTAGCCTCTAACCAGCTTTTTTTGTTTAGAAAAAAGCATAATTGCAAATTGTTCTAATGATGATGATGATTACTTCACAGTTGGCACTTGGGCCACAGATTGAGAAACACCTGCTTTTAAATATTGTATAGAAATCCGAATCTTAAAAATAATCACGAATCCGAGAGGCATTTTACACATTAAAACCACCTTAAATTGAAAGTGGTCTAAATTTCAAAATGCAACACTTTGAGAGAGACTGAAATAATTGAAACCAAAATAAAAAAAAGCGCCATCTATGAAGAAATAGTAAAAAAAAAAACACCTTGAAAGTGAAACTCAATTTTTTTTTTAAAAAAAAAGTAAAAGTTAATAATAAAAAAAACAGAAAGGACAAATTCGAGATATGAAGGTGGCCCCACCGCCCCGCCCCCTCTTTCCCTAACAAGAATAAAAGCATAAAAAGCCGTGCACCTGAACAATTTAACAATGTTCATATTTAAAGGCAAATGATGATGATTGCCTTAAAAAAACCTGTTCAAGATAAGAATCCAACAAACATAACTTCTTTTTTTTTCGAATTTAATTTCTTCCTTCTTTAATTTCGAAAGTGATTTGCAAGAGAGGGGGGATTTCAGGTAAAAAAGGGGTGGTGGTGTTCACAGGTGAGGTTCAGGTAAAAATGGGGGTTAAGGGCAGCTGCGAAAATCATATTATCAAAAGATAAGAGAAAAAAAAAATCCCCATAATAATAATGATAATAAAAGAAAAATCCATTGAAAGCAAAAGCAGAAATCCAAAAATCTTTCAAATTGCACAACTTCACTGATTTCCACCTTTCTATAATCTTATCACATTGTTCATCATCATCACCATCATCATCATTATTGAATCAATGGGATGAACTACTCTTCAGGCGACTCTGAATAAGCGCCAAATAGGAACAAACCTTAAACTGAATAAGCGTCAAATTGAACAAACCCCAAACTGAATAAGCACCAAAAAGGAACAAACGCCAACCTGAATAAGCACCAAATAGGAACAAACCCCAAACTAAATAAGCGTCAAATAGGAACAAATCCCAAACTGAATAAGCACCAAATAGGAACAAACCCCAAACTAAATAAGCGTCAAATTGAACAATCGCCAAATTGAATAATCGCCAAATTGAATAAGCACCAAATAGGAACAAACCCCAAACTGAATACGCGTCAAATTGAACAAATGACAAACTGAATAAGCACCAAATTGAAGAAAACACCAAACTGAATACGCGTCAAATTGAACAATCGCCAAACAGAATAAGCGCCAAATAGGAACAAACCCCAAACTGAATAATCCCCACATTTTTAGCTTTTATTCAGTTTGGCGCTTATTCAGCTTGCTACTTTTTCGGTTTGGCGTCTGTACAACATACAACATCAGTTTAGCAGTAGATCTAATTCAATTTGGCGCTTGTTCCACTCTAGCCTCTCCCACACAGACTCCACTTTCTATTCTCTATATTTTAAACATGATACTTAAAATAGAACATGGCAGCTTCAATAACAGAAAACGAAAATATCACAAACTTGTGACAATCATATCTTATGATCATTAAGATTTATCATATTACTTCTGTACACTACTCAGTATAGTAGTAACAAAAATAGAAATACACTTATGACAATATTTCTAATATAAAAAATTTTAGAATTTTATGATTATTCTGAAAGAAGATTCGACACCCTAGATATGACAATTTACTATCATATGACAGTATTATTACCATTGTCTAATGACCCCCATGGTTTTACATAACAAAAAAAACCATCTTGTGATTACAATCTGAAACTAACAAACTTGCTCATTATTTAAAATAGAAAAATTTCAATGAAAAATATTAAAGTTTGAATTGAAACACCTTTTTTTTCCACCTTTTTTCTCTCTCATTTTTTTTAATCATAATCAGATCACATCATCAATTTCATTGTTTTCTATTGCAGCTGTTATTTGAACTAATCTTTTGAACTCATAAAAAAAATATCAACGAATTGTTTTAAATTTCTTTCAGACCAAAAATAAGTTCATTTTTTTTTGGTGAAATTTGTTATCTGAGACCAGTTTTCTGATTTGA
This sequence comes from Brachycybe producta, assembly GCA_036925085.1. Taxonomy (NCBI): domain Eukaryota; kingdom Metazoa; phylum Arthropoda; class Diplopoda; order Playtdesmida; family Andrognathidae; genus Brachycybe; species Brachycybe producta. The sequence continues at coordinate 2,724,415 of JAUPFP010000006.1, forward strand.
ATTAAACATTTGTTAAAAAATTGTAATTAATACAAAATCTCACCGACTAACCTACAATTTCAGACGAATCGTGATTAATGTCATACATTTTATGACAAGTGAATAAAAATTAATTTAAAACCTTCTGTTTTGCCTTTTTTTTTGTTGTGACAAACTAAAAAAAAAATCACTATTTAATTGGCCTACAGACATTTAATTATAACTTATAACGCTGACCAAATGACCAATAAAAAAATCCTCGTCATTTATAATTTACCAGAGGCCTCATTACAAAAAAAAAAGTCATAAAATTGTGACAGTTATACCTTATGATGTCACCGCTTGTGCACTATTATTCTATGACTGTCATAGTATTCTGTACATCAATCAATGCCAGTCATGTGACACTATTTCTCATAAAAACAACTTGTAATTTGCTTTGGTGACAGTTATCAAGTTATGAGCTACATGTGGCAAATTACTGTCTTATGACAGTCTTATTTTCTTTCTGTAATGAGGCCTCTAGGCTCGGATTTTTATGAAATATTAAGCAAGTATATTCCTCAATTTACAAATTTACAACTATGAAATTGGGTTGTCATTACAGAAAAAAAAATAAGATTGTCATACCTAGCTCACATAACCTTGTAACAGTCACAAAAGCAAATTACAAAATATTATTATGACAAATATTGTCATATGACTGCCATTCACTGGTGTACAGAATAATACGACTATCACAAAATAATAGTGCACAAACAGTGATATCATATGGTATGATGGTCACAATTTTATGACTACTTCTGTACTGACTAGTGAACATGTGCAATTGAAAATTCGAAATTGAAATGTGTTCAAAACAAAAGACGCCATTTCAAAGTGGAACAATAATAATTGTAACAATTTTTATCTTTTTTCTTAAAATTCATAAAAATTGTATCTGATTTCATCACAAAACAAAATGACATGAAAATACTATACGGGCCCGTACAACAAAATAAAAGAGTTCCACAACTCGCCTAGTGGTGCGCTGTAATATGTTATTCAATGAAACCTAACAAACTAACAGAGCGCCCTCTACATTGTGTAGAAGTCTAACTCCCCTACAAATCAAAAAATTCACTTCAAACAGAATAAAATCATCTCGTGGATGAATTTGTGTTTTTTTTAAAAAAAAACTGTTTGCGTGTTAAAAACTGACAAATCATATTTGCACCCGTGACACTCACAGACACACACACAGTCAGAAAAAAACTAGAAACACACACACATTGCGTGTGTTTCAGATAAAAGAAGAGACCCAATTCTTCATTATTACTGTATAATACATCATCATCAAAACCGAAATTTAATAGAAGATTATCTAAGTTTGTGCAAATAAAACGCTCCTTGGTTTAACAACCAGCCTCCTCAACAGACAGGCAGTTAGAAATCGGGGAGAACTTCAGTTGGCTCCGCCCTTCTTATGACGACCGGCAACTTCTAATTGGTTGGTTATGTAGTCTGACGTCACATGCTCCGCAGTTTTCAACATCGAAACACACAACAAACCAATTAGAAGTTGCCGGTCGTCATAAAAAGGGCAGAGCCACCTGAAGTTCGTCCCGACTTCTAAATGCCTGTGGCTTTACCTGCCTATAATAACCAAGACATCTAGCCTCTAACCAGCCTTTTTGATTATAAAACGCATAATTGCAGTTGCTGATGATGACTACACAAATTGGGCCACTTAAGCCACAAATTGAGAACCATTTTTGCTTTTGATATTTTGTATAAAAATCCAATTCCTAGCTAATTCCCCCTCCTATGACGTCATGAAGCTTCAATTTACAGTGCGGCGACTGAATAATATAGACAGGCAGTTAGAAATAGGTGAAAACTTCAGTTTATGACGACCGGCAACTTCTAATTGGCTAGTTATGTAGTCTGACGTCACATGCACCGCCCTTTTCAAACCAATTAGAAGTTGCCGGTCGTCATAAACTGAGGTTTTCATCTATTTCTAACTACCTGTATAATATAGTGCCTGACATTTAAATTCATAGATCTATATGATGAACACGGATGCATTTTACCTGTGCCGCCTGATAATTTAGAAAAAAACGGGATTTTCTCTCTCCATCCATTATTATTTAAAAAAAAAACCTTCCTCCAATTTTATTCAAAATATGCATATCACTTTTTGTGTTTCTTGTTTCAACGTAAAAAGCACTTAAATACATATCATATATAGAGTATATGATACATGTATCAATAATAATGGAATATCCTACCCCCCCCCCATTTAAATATAGTAACTAAGACGGTTGCAACAACATCTGTTGCAAGTTTCACGATTTTCAATTTCTCGATTTCATATTTTCTCTTTTCTACATAATAATTACAGGGTTTCTATATGAAAATGAAATTCATCTTTTCCTCTCTCTTAAGATGGCTGAATGGTTTTTGTTGTTGTTGTATTTTGAGTGAATAAACGACGTCACGCAAACTATTTTTCTTTAAGAGGATCAATAATATTTTTATTAAAATAAAATTCAAAATTGATAATTTGGAAACTAGAATAATAATAGTACGTGATTTAAGACAGAAAGAGACTGTTTAGAGGCTAGAATTTAACAAGAATTCAAAAATTATTATAAATTACCCGACCATATATTCTAAAACGTTACAAAGTGAAATTTAAACAAAGATAAACTTAAAAATTATATTGTAATAAATTTTTATGCAAAATATCGCAAGCAAATGTTTTTCTCAGTTTGTGGCCCAAGTGCCAAATGTGCCGCCATCATCATTATTAGAGCAACCCTGCAATTATGCGTTTTTTTTAATCAAGAAAGGCTGGTTAGAGGCTAGATGTACGGTTAGTATAACCATACATCTAGCCTGTAACCAAATGTTTTTGATTGCAAAAAGCATAATTGTTGGTTGATTTCAACGGAATTGATATTTCACAATTGGCCCCTTTCGGGCCGCAGATTGAGAAACATTTGCTTGATAGTGTTGCATAAAAATTAAAGAGTCCTAGTAATAATAAATGAGAAATGTCTTTACTATTCTAGTATTTAACCTCTTTAACTGTGTACTTCTTTATAGTTTTAACCTCTGTATATAATAAATAAATAAAAATCACAATAGAAATAAGAAAAATCTAATAAATGAAAAAGTAATATTTATCAAATTTCTCATTCAATATATGAAATTATTGTGCATCCCAAAATGTTATTCAATATTTTTAGCCTTTTAACCAAATTAGTTGTTTACTTTGAACAATTTTTCAGAAAGGGAAAAAAGAAACCACTCAAATGAAACCCAAGAATAAAAATTCATTTTTGTGTGTTTTGTTTCAGGTCCTCTCTCTCTCTCTCTCTCTCTCTCTCTCTCTCTCTCTCCTCGTCCATTAAATTAATGACACAATTTGAAACATTAAAACAAACTATACCCAACAAACGGCCCGCGACACATACAAGTCTATAAGCAAACATGGCACGCGAGTCACACCTCCCTTTTCATTGTAATGCAAGATGAAAAATCGCTTTACTAATTAATAAAGCAAAAAAAAAAATTATGCTTTTATGCAATCAAAGAGGCTAGTTAGAGGCTAGAGTTATATTTTAATTCTAGAAGACCTCTCTAGTCTCTAATCAGCCTCTCTTTGACAGCAAAAACCACAATTTATCTTGGGTTACTATGAGGTCCAGATACATGAAGAATAAACATAGGACATGTTGACCTCTTGAACTCTCTAAGCAGGGTTCCAACATATAGAACACTTTTATTGAGTAGAGGTTTTTTCAATGTTTGAAAGTTGGAACCCTGGTCACAGAGGATTCAAATTGAAGTTCAAGTGTGAATTTTTAATTCTTGAATTTGTATTGAGAACTAAGTTGTATAAATGGGGGGGGGGGCATTATTTATGAAAATCCTGAATGCATTAGCGCCACCTGGTATCATTTGAGTGAACGTTTGTGATTCAGATTGTTTATGAACAGCTGATTATCATTCTATACTTCAGAAGAGCGAAATGAAGAAAAACTTGAAAGCGTTTTAGAAACTAGAAGGGTAGCGGCGCTCAATCACTTAAGGAATATTTTCATGTTGATATCTTTCAAATATCGGACATTTTAAAACCCACATGAAAGCTTATTTTGAAAGATATAAACATAAAAATAGCCTTAAGTGATTGAACTTACTCTTCTAGTTTCTAAAGCACTTTTCAAGTTTCTCTTCATTTTGCACCTGAAAGACAGAATAATTAAAGAGGTCGAGAGTCGCCGTTTACACTTTAAAAACCCACCATAAGTGGATTTCACCCCGTTATTCTTTTTGAACTTTTTCTTTTTAAGAAAAACTAGAATTGCAATTTATATATTTATTTGACTATTAGATGACCAATTGTTATAAGTGTATTTTTTTAACAAAAAAACCCCACTCCAATTGTTTTAAGTTTTATTTCAGTTGTCTGTCAGTTTCATTTCCGGTGTGGATGTATATATTTTTTTTGTTTTATTTATGCTTTTGTGATCCTATAACAATATCCTAATTTTCACGTCATCTCTAATGAGACAGCACTTCTGAGAGTCAGAAAGAGAGAGTGAAATAGAGATTGAGAGTTGAGATCTCAAAAGAACCTTTTTTTCATTTTTCTGTGGTCAACACCACCACTCATAACACCTTTAAGGCCCAACTTCAAGCAAGAAACTTTCCACAAATGCCTTTCAAACTGATTATTCTCTGTCTTTTCAGATGCAAAACGAAGAGAAACTTGAATTTGTTATAGATACTAGAATGGTAGCTTTCATGCTTGATATCTTTTAAAATAAGCTTTTTAGGTGAAAAAAATGATTGAGTAGAAATTCTAGTTTCTAAAACACTTTCTAGGTTTTCTCTTGAATTTTGCTCTTCTGAAATAGAAAATAATCAAGAGTTTGAAAATCAGCTGTTCATAAACCATCTTAGGGTTGGAATACGAGCTACAAAGACCACTTTTTTAACCACTTATCGACTTCAAAATGAAGTCGAAAGTGGTTGAACTGTGGTTACAATGTATTTTCTATGGAAAGACTCATAATGGTCGATTTTGGCAACAAACCACACTTCATTTTGCAATCGAAAAGTGGTCTGTGTGCCATCAAAAGGGACTTAATGAACTTCAAAACTTGAATCTTTTAAACAGTAAAATTAACACAACAGAGTTAAAAAAAAAAACAGTTGTGCCGAGTACCCTTGAACAAGGCTTTTAATATGTTGTCACCCTGCTCAGAGAGAAAGAACGTCCAAGTGTTAAGCTTCCTTCTTGAATTCGTGCCTTAATACCCTCTCTCCTCCCACTTCTTCCAACCATCACTAAGCCTCTCACTGGCTCCTAACAAACCCCTCATTCCTGAATTCAAGTTAAGTTACCCTGAACCATTTCTAACAAGCCCTCCTTTTATTGAAAATTGAAGAATGCCACTCTGGTGACTCCCAAATGTTTATCATTTGCAGGCCAAAAAAAAAGCGCCTTAGCATTAATGTATAATAAGTATTATAGTGATGTTCTTTACCTGCATTTACCTTAACCACCCCCACGGCTCCCCTATAACACCCCCTCCTTTACAGACCAACAATTAAAACGTGAAAAACACTTCAGTGTAATTATACAGTCTGTAACTGTCTGTTCCAAAGAGTGTAATTTAGATCTGAACAGTGAAAATCTCTTTATGGTTGGTGGTGGTTAACACTACCAAACTTCACACCAAGAAACTCCAACTGGATGACACACACATACACACTGAGAACCAGAATACGACCTTCATATAGAAGATACACCATGCTTCAGTGTGACTTCATACATTAGAGCAGGTAACACTGTCTGCCACCAGAGTGAGCCACTTATCAAACGCCCCCACCTCTTACTTTCTACTTTACCCGCACTCGATTCCTGTCACATCCTTGGAAGTAACAAGAGTTATAATAACAAATCTCTTGTCACACATCTTTAGAAGTGACAAGGGTATGACAAACGCATCTTAGCGGTAGTTAGACACTAAGGTCAGAATTCAAGCAGGTCACTTTACAATTTCAGGTTTGAATCCTTTGAAACAGGGAGGTTTCCCAACAAGAATCCTTGTTTTATTGAACACCATTGAACAGGATTCTTCTATTTTGGAACCCTGTTTATAAAGAGTTCAAAAAAATGATGTTCAAGTGCCAAGTTTTTCCACTTTGAATTTGACCCTTACTGCAGCTCTTTCTCACTCTGGTGTAATCTGCAGTATTATCAACCACTACACTTATGAGGTTTTATGAACAGATGATTTTTCAAAATCTGATTAATTCTGTCTTTCAGAAGAGTAAAATTAAGATAAACTAGAAAGTGTTTTAAAAACTTACTTACTAGAAGGGTAGCTCCACCATTATTCAAGGATATTTTCATGTTGTTATCTTTCAAAATAAACTTTATTGACAAAACTTAAAATTTATTTTGAAAGATAAACACAACATAAAAATAGCCTTAAGTGCATGATGGAGCTACCCTTCTAGTTTCTAAAACACTTATCTTGTTTCTCTTAATTTTTGCACTTGAAAGACACTTTTTAAACTTTTAAAACCAACAAGGTGGCCCAATAAACTCGCAAATATGTGGTTAACGTAATAATTGGAGCTCAGTGATCAACCAAGGATCACTTTTGTGTGTTAAAAAGTGAACTTTGAAAAATTGAAAAATTTACCACATTTCTCAAGAAACAACAATCCAGGCTACAATTATTTTTTGTAAATTTTTCCCAAATGAAAGAATTAGTGGCGCGAAACACAACTCCCACACTCCCTGATTGAGTGACTTGAGTGCCACCGGAAATGAAATATAAATTTTTTTTCCATCACCTAATCAAGATGACGTCATAATGTGTTTTAGTTTGGTTTTTCTCTTTTATATGTGCTAGAAAATGCAGCTATCAGGAGAACCTGCTATTACTAGCCTCCTCCTCCTCCTCCAATAGTTGGGTTTTTCTCCAAATGTCAATATGCCTAAGGCGCCCATTAAGGCAAAAGGGGGCGGACGTTGAGACTAGTAGTAGGCCCCAATAGCTGTTTTCGCTTCCACCATAATATCTAAATTTCAATTATAATTTGTAATATAATTCTTAAATGACAAAAACAATAATAATCGTTGAGTATCACATGAAGATTTTTATTGGATGTAATAAAGAATGTAACCTGCTCACATCCTAAATATTATTTTGGTCCAAATATTTTCATATTTTAATTATTATAACACCGGATAAATATAATAAAATATTAAATATAACAAAACAATAGAAAAAAAAAGCAACAGAATTAAAAAAAAAATCAATAAAAAATTATAATTTGTTATTTAAAATAATAAGAAATAAACTGAATAAAAGCTAATACTGAAGAAGAGCTAAAGGCTGAATAAGAGCTACAAGCTGAATAAGCGTTAAAGACTGAATACGAGTTAAAAACTGAATAGGAGCTAAAAGCTGAATAAAACTCTTAAAGGCTGAATAAGAACTAAGGGCCATATTTTAATGACTTAGTTCAATTTAGTGCTAAAACCTCATAGCTTCATACCTCACCACTTAGCTGTCATTAAGATTATGAACCCCTAAAGCTAAAAAGTAAACTTCTAAAACTTGAAATAACTGAAAACAAGCCTAAATACGACTAAATTTTGAAATAATGTGCTTCACGTTATATTGGACACACAAAAGTCCATCAAATTTAGTTTTAAAACAGTTCATTTTACACAGTTTATTTATTATTCAATTCCTCTCTCTTACCTTCCCTCCCCCCATTCAATAATCTCAATCTCTCCCCTCCCAACCCCTTATATTTAGTACACACACATCCCCTGAAAATCCTCATGTGTATAGGGTATTACTAGTATGGGTCCCTTTTTCCCCTTCAGGGGCCATCCTTTTCATATCCACTGAATATCGCCCTTTCACTTAATCCGGACTTCATATAACAAAGTTCGTCACCTTTGCATAAAAACAGCTTTTACAGATTAAAGTATCAAATGAAACACGATTTTTCAGAGTTGCCATTTGTAAAAAAAAAGCAACTCCAGAAAAAAAGGGGGATAAAGATTATTATCCCATAACCTCCTTTCTTAATCCTCTCTCTCCATTTTTAAAAATCAAGGTACCATTGAATTCAGAATTCAGAGAGAGAGAGAGAAAAAAGTTTAAAATACAATATGTCTCAAAAGTAAAAAAAAAGTGACACAGCTAAATCGTTTAAAATTAAATATCTCAGAAATTATAAATCCTAGAGACATTTAAAACTTCAGTTGTTAATTAAGAACATTTAAAAATGCAAAGTTCCACAAAAAAATTAAACAAATTGGTGAAGAATTTCAAAAATTATTAAATTTTAAAAACTTCAGACTTTAAATTGCAATTTTTTTTCTAAATGACGCCATTTTTTTTAAAAAAATTAAATTAACTTTTTTAATTCTCTAGCAATTTAAACTACATTTCGTTATCTTAATTAAGATGGTTTATGCAATATGTTTTTCAATTCCATTCTTTCTCCCAGAAGAGTAAAATTAAAAAGATGCTGAAAAAGTTTTAAAAACTAGAAGAGTCAAAAATAAACTTTTCACGAACAAAAGATTTAAAAAAATATCATTCGCTTAATTAAAGTTGAGTCATTTTCAAACTAATATAAAAAGGTTTATTTTAAAAGATATCACACAATCAACATGAAAATATGTGGATTGCGATCTACCTCTTTCTAGTTTCTAAAACGCATTCAACTTTCTGTTCAATTTTGCTCACCTGAAAGACAGAAAGAAGAGTTCGAGAGGCGCGCGCCATTTGTACAGCTTTAAAAAAACCACCTTATGGTGTTTTATAATTTTTAAGATATTCAATTTTAAACAATTCTTGAAAACTTGTTTTCATATTTGGCGCGAAATTTTCTAGAACCTTATTTTTTTTTACAAAAAAAAAAAATCAAAAGTATATAAGCTCCACCTTTAGCTCCACCCTCCAGACCCAAACTCCGCCCCTTCTAACCATCCCCCCCCCTTTAAGACCCCCCTTAATATGTCACTGACATATGTAACAAAAATGAGATGGAAAAAAAAAAGTGAAATAACACAAAAAAGTGTCATTCAAGAGCGGCGACGACATTTGAACAAAACATAACTTTGATTGATCCGAAATACGAACAAAAAAAAATGTCGAATTCACGTTGGAAAAACAAAATCTCATTTTAATTTTCTATTTCAACAAAAAAAAACCTTTTTTGAAATTAATTAACGTAAGTATTGAATAATAGATATTTTATAATTAATTATTTAAGATGGTTTCAAATGTAGAAAATATGATTGTTCTGTCTTTCAGGTGAGCAAAAATCAAGAAAAACTGCAATGTGTTTTAGAAACTAGAATAGAAATTACGCTTCTAGTTTCTAAAACACATTCAAATTTAACCTGATTCAGGTTAAATTGAAAGCGTTATTTAAACTCAAATTACTTTGCATTTCTCCCCAAAAAAAACACTCAGGAAATTGAAAGTGTTTTAAAAACTAGAAGAGTAAATAATCGTATTAATTGATTCATTTTTCTCTTCTAGTTTCTAAAACACGTTCAATTTCTTCTTGCACTCAGTTTAAGGTAAAAAACGCCCTTAAAACTAAAATCATTAAATTCTGCTTATGAAAGAACATTACAAAGAAATTAAAAGTGGTTTAGAAACTAGAAAGGTAGCTCAATCACGTATTTTCATGTTGATATCTTTCAAAATGAGCTTTTTAAAAGCTTTTTTATGCGAGTTTGAAAATGACAACTTTAAGCAGACAATATTTTTAAATGTTTTTCTATAAAAAGTTTATTCTGAAAGAATCCAATATAAAAATACGCTTAAGTGATTGAGTTACACTTCCAGTTTCTAAAATATTTAAAAAAATTTCATTTTGCTCTTTCTGAAAGACAGAATAATAAAGAGTTCGAGAGGCGCGGCTCAGTACTCTTCTAGTTTCTAAAACACAATCAAGTTTCACCTGATTTTGCCCCTGAAAGACAAAATAATTAATCAAGAGTTCGGAGAAGAGACTCGTTTACACTTGAAAACCAACCAACCTCACCTTAAACAAAAAGTACTAATCAGATTTTTCATAGAACCACCAATGCACCTTCACTTTTCCACATCAGCCATTACTATGGGCCATTCTCTCCATAGGAGGTGGGAGGGGGTCACTCTGCCCCTAAAGGTATTATAACCCCCCCCCCCCTTTCCCCTTTCAATCTATCTAAAAGTGAGATTGGATTGCATGCAACCGAAAGAAAAAAACACAATCATCATCAGGAACCGAACCGACATTGATGAATCAGTTAAAATGACCGCAAAAGTTTTCTCTTCATTTTTTTGTTTTGTTTGATGTTTGTTTGTTTCCATCAGGTAAGAAGAAGAAGAAGTAACTTGTAACTGTTACAGGCACTCACACATAAGAGAGAAAGAGAGAGAGAGAGAGAAAGAGAGAGAGAGAGATCAGCAGGTGCCGCCTGCCTCTCTCTCTCTCTCTCTCTCTTTCTATGTCTTGTCTTACAAATATGACAGATGACCAGTGCCAGAGAGGTAGGTAGGAGCAACAACAGCAGCAGTCATTCGAAAACATTTCGTTTTCACACTCATCATACACACAAATGTACTACTATTCATTTATAATTGTATATGTATACAGTATGTATATGTCCAGAAAAAATGGATGATGGATATCCATAACTGTTCCATAATATTCTTCTCCCCCCCCCCTTTAGCCTCCCATCAACCCATTTCCACTTTGCCTCAATGATGATCATGATGATGATGATGATGAACAAAACTCATTTCCTCCTTCCAATTCTACACGAATATCATCATCATGCAATGGTAATGTAATGCAATGCAACTCACGAGGACTATGATAAATGAATTCGGAAGACCTTTAAGGTTATTCCGTGCATGTTTACTGGAAACCCATTTCAAACCCAAATATTACATTGAACAAACTATTGTCAAGAGTGTGTTGTGTGTAAGAGAAATTCAAATTTTAACCCTCATCCTCCAACTCCCCCATCTTCCCCACCCCGGGTTCATCCCTTTTATTTTGCAACCAACTTACTTCTCCTAGAGTTCATTTTCACTGAAAATTCAACTTGAAATAATATAGTTTAACTTGATTTTTATGTATATTTCAACTTGTAGGGATTCTAAGGTTTGTCTTGGGTAAGTATAGTAAGTACATTGTACCTGAAATTGTAACCAAAACCTTTGACATGAAAATTCGTATAAAAAAGTTGATGAGTTCAGCACTAGATTTTGTGTCCTAAGATTCTGAAGCAAATTTTAGAAAGAGCCCTTTTGTCCTAAAACCAACTTCAAGTAAACTTATCACTGCACTCTTAACAAAATAAGAAATGTCTACCCGAGTAATATTCCTCCGTTGTTCCTTATTTGTGTTCCTAGGGTGTGAGATTCAACAATAGAACTTCATCCTTGTTTTATTTTGAGATTCATAGATTTTTCTGACAATTGTTTGGTTTTGACAATACATTAGTTTGCATACCACCTTTTGTCCTTCTGCTGCAAGCTTTCTTGTTTGCTTTTAAAGTAATTGATCAAATGCAAATTGTGGATTGGAAGGTATTTTTTTGTAAATTCTACAAGAAACTCATTCAAAAACTGATTAATTCTGAGAAAATCCTTCCCACGAGGAATTCTTGTCTCACCTGGAACAGAGAATGAAAATGGAAACTTAATTAGTAAAGATTTTTCATCATTTTGACGATTGTATTGCAAAATAGAAAATTAAAACATTTTGAAAAAAAAAATGTATTTCAAGTAAAACTGAACGTGCTATAGCAGCAGCACATTGTTATAGCAGTACATTGTTATAGCAGTACATTGTTATAGCAACTTCTACGCTTATTCGGTTATGTTTAATTCTCGTTTATCATAATTAAACCCATTTTAATCTAAAATTCACTTCATTTCCAAATACTGTTGTTCTACACATCACCCAAGAGTGTGTTAAAAACTAGAAGGGTGGCTCAATCACTTACGGGTATTTTCAATGCCGATATCTTTCAAAATAAACTTTTTTGTGAGTTTGAAAATAAATCAACTTTATGCAGACAATATTTTTTTAAATCATTTTTCTGTAAAAAGTTTATTTTGAAAAATATCAACATGAAAAATGTGCTGTTATTGAGTGCTACCTTTCTAGTTTCTAAAACACTTTCAAGTTTCTCTCTTTATGTTGATTCTGATAGACTAGAAATAACCATAGTTTCCAGACGCGTTTACACTTTAAAACCACTTTAAAAATTGTAAAGATTTACACCAAAAGAAACCCTTTTTTTAAAAAAAAAAACCTAAAAACTTTGAACCTTTAAGTTATAAAAAGAAAACCAAATTTGGTTATTTTTGTAATCAGCAAAATATCACACACAAAAAAACTTTATATTCGAGAAAATAAGAAAAAAAAACTTTGTATTATTCAACAAGTTTCTTCTTATTTTGAAAAGAAGTGAAAAAACACAAAAAAAAAAGAGGCGAAAATGTCTTTTGATTAAAGAAATGACTTTGCTGAAATTCCTTTGACACGTGTTGGCCATAAAAACACGTTCTTTTAATAATATCCGCTCAGAACGAATAAAAACGATGATCCAAACAGATAACATGAAGAGGGTACAAAAGACTAGAAATGGACACACACCTGTGAATCCATCAACCACCACCACACTACACCACCATTACTACTCCCATGACACTCATCCATCTTCTTCTTCTTCTTCCGAAACTTCAATGAAAATCAACATTTTTTTGGTATAAAAATACCCTTTTTTCTCCATCTTATACTCCTCCTCCTCCCCCGCCAAACATAAAAAGAATCTACACATTACTTAACCTAAGGCCCCTTTAAGGTCACATCAGCCCCCCCCCCTCAGACATAGGCCCATTTCAGTGACTTGATTTTTTTACAAAATCTCTCCTGGACATTCTCATTCTAAATCTCTATCTTTGGGTTTTTTACATTGCAATTTCACATGCTACAATTGAACACCTTTGTCCCTCTGCTACACACCTTCTTGGCTGCTTACAGAGTAGTTTGTTTTTCAAATTCAAAATCCTAAAGACGAAATTGAATAATAACTTGAAAAGTATCCTAGACGGGCCTGTGCCAGAGGAATTATTTACTCTAAAAGCTGTATAAAAAATTCATCACAAAAAAACTTCTATCCAATGAAGAAAAAAATGTGATTTGGAAATCTTATCAACACGAAATACGAAACCCCTTGAAAAGTGAATGAGCCAGACCAGGGTTATGACCTTTCAAGAAAAGGTGTGTTACCGCCAGTCACACAAATCTTTCTTTTTTTGGCAATGATATGGCATTTCAGAAAGATCTATTGTGTTTTATGTGTAATAGAACACATCAGATCAACATCAACAACATCAAATGTGAAATTTTTCCTTTAAATTTATCAAAAAAAGGTTTATTTTGAAAGATGAAATATGAGATCTTAACAACAAAGTGAAATACCGAACATTCCAGGAATTCTTATTTTCCTATTTTCCTTGTGATCACCATATCACACCTTTGGTGGTCTCTCTGTCTCTCTCTCTCTCTCACTCTCTGTATCTCTCTCTCTCTCACTCTCACTCTCTCTCTCACTCTCTCTCACTCACTCACTCTATCTATACATATCTGATGCCAAATCATTAGAAAACTTCACAAATAACTTTTTCTGGTTTTCTTTAGAAATTTCTAAAGAAAATGACTGAAAATCATATCTTAAATCCGCTTTTTTTATAACTTGTATATTACATTGAAATATTATAATAAAAAATTGATATTATTGTGTATCAATGGCAAAACTATACAAAAGGGGAGAAAAGTTAAAAAAAAAAGCCGAAATGAAACCGAATGCAAACTCTTTAAAACCCCCATTCAGAGAACAAAACTAATAGCAATAATAATAATAATAATAATAATAATAATAATAATAATATGGAGTTCTAATCTCCGAAATTCAAGGCACAGAAATAACCCAGTTAAATATCTAAGTACTCTCCTCATTATCCGCCATTTGTCAATGCAGAGTTGTTCACAAATTTAACCAACGGTTGATTGGTAACCACATTCGTTTCAACTAGAAAATTGACTGTGGTTAACTTTTTTTTAACTGCAGTTAATATTTGTTGTTAAACCGCGGTATTAAGGGTGGTGCAAAAAAGAAACAACACAAAACAGATTGAATATCCGAAAATAAGTAAATGATATAAGTGTTCATAAAGTAACCACATTGTTATAACTCCAACAAAAAAGGGGTAAAAAAGATCAGAAGAAAAAAAAAATCACAAAAGAAATTGAGATAAACGACTACAACTTTAAAAAAAAACCGTCGAGTCAGAGAATCTCTTATCTCCTCCATTTCTATTTGTGATTGTTGTTACTTTCAATATGTGAGATATAACATGAGTGAAACAAAAGGTAGTACAGGTGTTACAACCACTAAATACAGGGGTAAAGCACCAAACACACCAACCAAACTGGAAGGTGGATTATATTTGGTCAGGAGCTCATGTGGCTCGCGAGCCACACAATTATTTGTGGCCACAAGCCAAGCACGGGTGACACCTCTACAGACTCGTATTTTTGGTCATTTGTACCTAGGGTGATTGAATAATGGAATTTACTTCCATGTAGGAGGTTGTGCATGGGGAACCTTTTTTTGAATTAGGGAATGTATAATGGGCGCTATTCAACAAGGCATTTTTGTATATGAATGTTGCAAATCTACTCAACTCCAACTTATAAGACAGGCAATTAGAAATCGGGACAGACAGAAGTTGGCTCCGCCCTTTTTATGACAACCGACAACTTCTAATTGGTCTGTTGTGTGGTTCGACGTTGAAAAAGGCGGAGCATGTGACGTCAGACTACATAACCAACCAATTAGAAGTTGCTGGTCGTCATAAAAAGGGTGGAGCCAACTTCTGTATGTCCCGATTTCTAATTGCCTGTCTTATAAGTCGGGTGCCTTACTTGATTGGTACGTGGCGCTGCTACGCACGTATCAATTGTCTCTGTAAACGCAAATAAAATACATAGGACTCAATGAGATTCAACTTACGTGGTTTGTCGACTTAAGCAAAAACCTCCGGAACGAATTAACAGCGCAAGTTAAGGACTTACTGTACCTATTTTCTATGCTGCTTTTGGGACTATTTAGTCCCTCTGCCACCTGGCTCAATATGAGCTGCTTGTAGAGTAATCATTCAAATTCAAAATTAATTGTGGCTCCGCGACTACTCGCGAGCCACAAAACAGCCAATTGAAAATGGCTCACCTGAATGACACAATCGAACAACCCTCACCACCTTCTTAAAATAACTTAACCCCCTTAGCCTAGTCCTCCCTCGCAACACTCTTCCTGTCCAATTCCCATTTCAAATGTCTATTGTTATTTGAGAGTATTTTTTATATTTAATAAATACAACAAGAAAGAAGAATTATTAAGTTTTTATGTTCATTGTGTTGATTATTAAAAAAAAGGTGTCTACGGGTATAAAAAAAATCCTACAATTCGATTTTTTCCACCAAAGTTCCATTAAATTCTCCCCCTGTTTTATTATTATATTATCATTGTTGTTGTTTTGCTACTTTTTTGTGTTTATATTTCTGTGTATAATAATATAATCATTCAAGAATGTGCAATTTGAAATCGTTCAAGTATAATAATATACGGATAAAACTAACTTTCCATTCAAGTCAGACAATACGGCCTTGTTCAGACCATGAAGATTAATAAAATAGGCTAATACCTAGTACACACACAGCTGATAATTTAAAAGCATTTAAATAATAAACGTGTTTTACAGAGCCCCGTGAAGGACAAACAAACAATATGTCGAATTCAATTTATTCAGTTAATTAATCTGAAAATAAATAATGTATTTTTAATATATAAACTATTGACAAAGTATTGATTTAGTATTTTTCAATTTGAAATATTAATATTAAAGTCAATTTTTATTTGTGTTCATGTCCTTAACTGGATTCCGTATAATTCACCTAAACACATTTAATTTGAATTCATTTAACTCATGTGTGTCTATACAAGGTATTAAGGTAAAAAGTATACATCTTAATGATGGTTTATGAACAGTTGATTTTCGAAGAACAAAAACAAACTAGAAAGTGTTTTATAAACTAGAAGGGTCATAAAGAGTGTTTTCATGTTGAAATTCTTTCAAAATAAACATTACATAAATAAAAAAAATTAAAAAAAAAATATTTGTCTGCTAAAAGCTGGAT
Source organism: Brachycybe producta (assembly GCA_036925085.1). Classification (NCBI taxonomy): domain Eukaryota; kingdom Metazoa; phylum Arthropoda; class Diplopoda; order Playtdesmida; family Andrognathidae; genus Brachycybe; species Brachycybe producta. The sequence continues at coordinate 2,740,708 of JAUPFP010000006.1, forward strand.
CATTTTCAAACAGAAATAAAAAGCTTATTTTGAAAGATATTCAAAAACATGAACATATTAATTAGCCTTATAAGTGATCGAGCTACCCTTCTAGTTTCTAGAAACATTTTCTAGTTTCTCTTAATTTTGCACCTGAAAAACAATATCAAAATTCTAAACTCAGCTGTTCTATAAAACATCTTTTTTTTAATAAACACTACTTTTAATAATTATAATTATGTATTATGAAGCTTAATAATAATAATAATATGAAAAGTAAAAACGACTATTTAGTTTTTTTTTGTATCATTTCTTTTCTTAAATAAAGTTCATAAAGTTCACCAAACAGATGTCTTACTAAAATATCAACAACAATAAAAAAAGTTTCCATTTTGAAAACAACGTTATTTATAAATTTATAATAAGTGAAATAAAGTGATCCTCAAAGAGAGTAGAATGGGTAAAAAATATTTCTAATATAAAAAACCAGCTGCTTTTTTTCTTCTTTCTACTTTCAAATTATCCTCCTCCTGATTATAATAAGACTTAGTTAAATTCAATTGTAAAATGTGTTTAAATGTCAGAAAAGGTCACTAAAAATTGAAAGCAACAATAATAATAATAATAATAATAATAAATCTCAACTGTGTAATCAATCTGATACGGATTAAAATTTAGAAGAACATAATAAAAATTTAAGCAGCGTGAAATTCTACAAGTTTTCAAAAACTTTTTTACAATAATTTTTAGCAGCTGCTAAAAAAAAAAGCAAAGTTGCATTTAGAAAAGACCATAGCGCCATCTATCAACGGCAAGAAGAAACAAAAGGCATCAACACATCCCAATGTCAGCATGGAAAATTACGGTGGCTTCGAAGTGTAAATGCCTCTTATACCTTGTACACACACGAGTTAAATGAATTCAAATTGTGTTTAGGTAAATTATACGGAATCCAGTTAAGGACATGAACACCAAATAAAAATTGACTTTTAATTATTAATATTTTAAATTGAAATACTAAATCAATATTTTGTCAATAGTTTATATATTTAAGTATTAACTCAATATTTTCAGATTAACTGAATTAAATTGAAGTCGACATATTGTTTGTTTGTCCTTCACAGGACTCTGTAGAACACGTTTATTATTTAAATGCATTTAAATTATCAGGTGTGTGTACTAGGTATTAGAGAACTTTTGATTATTTCTGTTTTTCAGGTGCAAAATTAAAAGAAACTTGAATGTGTTTTAGAAAACTAGAAGAGTAGTTCCGTTACTTAAAGGTATATTTTTTCATGTTGATATAAAAAATGTTTTATGGGGGAGTTTATGTTCTGGGTTATTAATTTAATATTTAAAAACTAGAAGGAACACAGATATTTCCTTTATAAAGTTATGTTTGTAGATGTGTCTTCTAGTTTTCTTTAAAATATTATTGATTTCCTCAAAGCTGTTTATTTTTTATTTTTTTAGAAAATATTTTGTTTCAATCTTCCCATGTTAAGCATACGAGGAGTTGAGGTTCTAGAATTTTCATTTTCTATTTAAAAACTAGACGGTATACATACGGGAATTTCCTTTCAGGGTTATTAATGTTCGCAAATGTGTTTTCTAGTTTATACTTTAAAATTATATTCGTTTATACAGAGTTGTTTAATTATCAATGTCATGTCTAGCACACACACACACCTGATAATTTCAATGCTTTTAAAAAATAAACGTGTTCTACAGAGCCCCGTGAAGGGCAAACAAACAATATATATCGAATTCAATTTATTCAGTTAATAATCTCAAAATATTGAGTTAATTAACTTAAATATAATTTATAAATTATTGATAAAAAATATTGATTTAGTATTTTTCAATTTAAAATATTAATAATTAAAAGTCAATTTTTATTTGGTTCATGTTGTCCTTAACTGAATTCCGTATAATTCACCTAAACACATTTAATTTGAATTCATTTAACTCATGTGTTGTGTACAAAGGGTATAAGAAGAGAAATTGAAAAGTATTTTAGAAACTAGAACGGGTATCTGAATCACTTATATTTTCACGTTGATATTTTTTTCAAAATAAACTTTTAAATAAACAAAAATTAAAATATCGTTTACAAAAATTGAATCATTTGAATTTTTTTTTGTCATTTTGATCTTCTTTGTTCCTTAATTTACATTATAAAACCACCTTTAAGCGAGAAATTGAAAGTGTACTAAAAACTAGAACAGTAGCTCAACCACTTTATAGACTTAAAGGTGGGTCATTTCCAAACTGACATGAAAATACCCTTAAGTGATAGAACTGCCCTTCTAGTTTCTAAATCACTTTCAAGTTTCACCTTAATTACGAGAGACATTTTTCCTCATTTAAAACCACTTTTTAATGACCACAAAAGATCTTTCAGTCTGAAGAAATGAATCACATGAGAAAATGATTTCATTTTTTTTTTGTTAATAATTTGATGAAACGCCCAAAATTATCGATTACAAACCGATAACAATCAAATAAACTATAGACAAAAATCATGTTTGATTACAAAATAAAAAGCATTTCTCTCTCTCTCCTATATTTATATATAAATGCATTAATATTTTATTCCAATATTATTTGTCAGCCATTTATTTCTTTTCTCTCTTTTCATCGCAATTTATTAAATTACTTGATTGAAACCAGAGTTGGGATTCGATCTTCGATAATGAAACATCAATAATCTCACAAAAAAACGACGACTTTTATCAGAAATTTTGCCAAAGAAGTGGATATTGTGGGGGAGGGGAGAGGTGATAACGTAATATCATCAAAATTGATTGATTTTTCCTTTTTTTTTTTTTTGTTCAAGAGAAATGACAACAAAAAACATCCGACAATTTGATTCTTATTTGTAAACGACTTTGAAATTTGCGTAATTTTTTTTTTGTTCGAATTTGTACAAATGACGGAAAAATATGACAAAATTCGCTCTCTTCGCGCATTTATTAAATTAATTCTTAGTTATTCATATATTCAGATTTTTTTATATATAAAATACAAATGACAAATTTAAGAAATTCCTGAAGAAGAAAAAAAACTAAACTTTTAATTTGCTGCTTAGAATTTTTTTTGAAATTCGTTTTAGAAACTAGAAACATATAGCTCAGTCACTTAAGGTGGAGTTATAAATATTTATTTTGTTTTTATCCTCCCAGATGGCGCCACTGCAATGGCTATTATGTTCTATAGGCAGTCTCTTCCCCACTGATCTGCGGTTTTGAGAAAATTTATATTTTTCAAGCGAACGTTTTTCAGAAGAAACATTACGAAAAAAATCCAAAGTGTTTTAAAAATTAAAATAGTTGGTGATAATGCTAAAAGTTGTCTCATGCTGTTATCTTTCAAAGTAAACTTTTTATTATAGTTTTAAAAAGGCGAAAATAGTTTTTCATGAACCGTCAATGGAAAAACCAAATAAAACTCGGTCATTTTTAAACTGAACTATAAAATGTTTATTTCATAATATTTTTGCATCCAAATTTTACAAAAACGGCTAGATATATACTAGCATTAGTCACTGCAGTGGCGCCATCTTGGGGAAAAAACAAAATGAATATTTATAAAGCCACCATTCCACCTGATAATTTAAATGCATTTAAATAATAAACGTGTTCTACGGAGCCCCGTGAAGGACAAACAAACAATATGTCGTCGAATTCAATTTATTCAGTTAATAATCTCAAAATATTGAGTTAATAATTAACTTAAATATAATTTATATAAACTATTGACAAGTATTTCAATTTAAAATATTAATAATAAAGTCAATTTTTATTTGGTGTTCATGTGTCCTTAACTGGATTCCGTAGAATTCACCTAAACACATTTAATTTGAATTCATTTAACTCATGTGTTGTGTACAAGGTTAATATTACTAATTTCATGTTGATATATTTCAAAGTAAGCATTTTATAAATAAATATCAATTTATTTGTTATCAAAATATTAATAAAGCTAAATAAATACATACAGAAAATATTTCACTTTCTCTTCAAGAAAAAAAAGAAAATACTGACATTTTTTTTTCTCCTTCTGAATCAGATAGAAATCTGATGTTAAAAGATAAACTTGAATATGTTAACTACCAATCAGATGACAAGTCTAACAAAAGAAAAACAAGGAAAGAAAAAAAGGGTGTTTGAAAAATACAACAAAAAATAAGAAGAATAGACAAGAAAAATACAAAGAAAAAAAAAACTTATTTAAAAATAAGGAACATAAAAAAAACAGTTTTTGGTGCCATTCAAATTCCTACCAAAAAAAAAAAAAAACATGGGCCAAATGTTTTCATAAAATAACAAAAGAAAAGAACAAAAAAAAAACCTGACCACCTATGGAGGTAGTAGTAACTTATGTGGGTCTTCTTCTTCACAAGTGGCACACTCAGCTGATTTATTCTAATTTAAAGTCCATGGGACCCCACCTCTAACCTCTAACCCATAACCAACACCCTTACTTCCATACCCTCATAACAACCCCTTAGAACAAACCCTCGAAGAAGAAGAAAACCCCAACCAAAGTGTTGTTGTCTCTCTTGTCTCATACAAAAAAAATCCTCACAAAAAGTCTATTTTTCTCTTCAAATTTCTTTTGACATCTTAATAATGAAAATGGTCCTCCTCCTCCTCCTCCTTCCTGCCCTTAAAAATGTATAAGGGTGTGAAAAAGACCCCCCTTCACCTGAACCATCCTCTCTAGGCCCTTACCCCCCTTTCTTCTTTGTCTGTCTTGTATGTGTAATGTCAGTTAATCAAACAAACAGAAGAAAAACTTCTGTTTTGTAAAAATGAAAAATATACAAATTGAAATGTTTAACAAGAAAAGAATTGACAAAAAGCTACTTAATTATTTTTGCAAATACATAAAAAAAATATGACAACAACTGAAAAGAAACTGATAACAAGAAGAAGAAAGAAAGAAATCATTTTTCAGTAATTTCAAGATTCCTTTTTAGAGATCTCGTCATAAATGAGCCCCATTTAGGAGACAAGTCATTTCCGGCTGTTCATCATGTTCAATGCTTCAATGTTTCAAAAATTCGCAAAACCGTTTTTTTAAAAAAAAACTAGAATAGCTAAAAAATATGAATCACTTGAGGAGTTGTATTTTCAATGATATTCTTTCAAAATAAAACTTTTTTTAAATATTCTAACTTTATAAAAACTAGAATGAAAAAATATGAATCACTGATTTGTCATATGAAAAGTTTATTTTTAAAGATTATCAACATGAAAAAATATACTAATTAATATGCTTCAAACTCTGGTTATTCAGAAAAGCAACACTGAGAAATTCAACGTTTGATAGAAACTAGAAGGGTAGCTGAATTATACTTGGTATAGTATTTTCATGTTGATTATCTTTCAAAATAAACTTTTTATAGAAAACTTTTTAAAAACATTGTCTGCTTAAACTTGTTCCATTTTTAAATTGACATAGAGATGTATAAAAAGCTTATTTTAAAAGATCTGCCCGTCTAGTTTTTAAAACTCTTCCAATTTGGCTCGTGAAAAAGACAACGGTTACACTTCATAAACTTAATTTAATAATGTATTGCTTCTAAAATGTGGAATATATAAAAGTTCTATTCCATTGTTCTATTTTAATTTGCATAATTCACAGTAGGTCACTTGCAATATATAAGGATGACCAACTTAATGAACAAAATACAAATGGTGGCGCTGATCAAGCGCCAAATTGAACAAGCGCCAAACTGAACAAACGCCAAACTGAATAAACGCCAAATGGAACAAACGATAAACGGAATAAGCGCCAAACTGAATAAGCGCCAAATGGAAGAAACGCCAAACTGAATAAAAGCCAAAATTTTGGCGGTTATTCAGTTTGGCGTTTGTTCCATTTGGCGCTTATTCAGTTTGGCGTTTGTTCAATTTGGCGCTTATTCAGTCGCCCCATTTGTATAGCAGATTTTCCTAGAAATTCACATAACAGTAGGATTTTATAGCTTTAAATTGTTACGTGTAACCAGTCTCATCAGGTAACGACGCTGCAAGAAATTACTCTCAGATAGCAAAATCCTACTAACTAACACCAGTCTTTTTTTCCAAAATAAGGAAAAAAAAGAGAAATTGGCCTACAAATCAATCCTCTAATGAAGATGATGATAATGTAGATATTTTCAGGAGGGTGAGGAGGAGGCAGGAGTGAGGGTTAGATTTGTACACAGTGGGGGTCTCAGGAGCCCCATCGAGTAGCCCATTGAAAAAGGTGATGAATTTGTCATGGGTGGGTACAATATCTCAGCATGTGCCCCCCCAATCCCACATGAGATAAAGAAGTACCTAATGTTGCAGTTTTTTTGGTTCCTGACAGTTCCTCCTCACCAGTTAAACACCTTCTAGTCCTCCTCCCACTCCATTATTATTATGTAGAACACAAAATCACACATTATTGTAACACATAAGGGCCCCTCCTCCTCCTCCTTTCTAGAAACCCCCCCATAGTCTCCTATTTTCATCCATTTCCATTCCAAATAAATGTACACAAAAAAAACCTAACAACAACTGGAAGTATTTCGATCAATAGGAACGTCTAAAACGGCTGGCAACCACCTAAGAAACATTGTTGTTGTGTCCACCACAATGATGATGGACATTGTCCAAGTTTTTTGTATAACAAATGTCATCACCACACAAAACGACAACTTCTGAACAAAACCAATCAGTCTAATAATATTGCATTTTGTAGCCTAAAGAAAGTATAATAATTACAAATATAATGTATACTAGATCTCTATAAGGAGTAAATTCGAGAAGAAAAACTTTGAAAACACTTTGAACATGGATCCATATTGATACAATTGATTAAGGCCACGACTCGAAATATCAAGAAACAAGAGATTGGACAAAATCATATATCATATAGAAATTTATCAAAATGGATTTTAATTAGTTTCACTTCAGTTAAAATTCTGAAATTAAATAATTAGAATGACTGAAGTATGTGGATGAATTTAGATCTCATGACAATTTATTGTAAGTATTCCCGTTTCCAAGTTATATTCCTCAGAACGTTTTGGATTCATCCATACATCCATACAAAATTTAGCTCTTTTTCGGAATCGTATTAAGACCTTTGTTGCTCTAAAAAGAACAATAAAATTTCTAGAAAAGAAAAGCTAACTAACCAGATGTTTAACTTATAACAAATTAATCCATCATAAATGTATTTCCGGATATAACTATTTAAAAATCAATTTTCTATAATAATATACATCTTTTCATCACCACTAAAACATGTGACATTTTATTTACATAGTTATTATTTGGACATGTTTTTTCTTTCTTTCTTCCATTTTGTGCTATATTGTATAGTACCTCTACCAGAAATAGATTTCCAATACAGTCCAATTACTCATCCACAAACCCCTCCCCACCACAAATTCACCCATCTATTCTTAATAACATGCTTATAAGCTCAAAATACACTATTTGAATTGTCACTCAAAAAACACAGTCTCTAAACGAGAACGTGAATTTTTTTTTTCTAGTTTTGACGCGCGCCAAAGTCGACAAAATGTGACAATCATGTCAGTCAAAAACCAGCTTCCACCAACACCCCCTTCTTGTATTTTCACTCGTGCTCCAAAAACCACCATCTTCACTAATCCGGACTTAAAAACATCTCTCTGTCTCTCTCACCCCTCAAATTTCACAGTTCTCTTCTTATCTTATCTCTTTTTCCATATAAATTGAATGCGTCTAATTTTGTGTGGACATTCCACAAACTCATCTTTCTCTAATCGGCTCAACTCTTAAACAAAGGGAAATGTATAAAAAAAAAAGGTGGTCGAGAGTAGAAAGAACCTTTATTTTTATTGTTATTTCTTGATCCTAAACTCAACACTTCAATTAGAATAATTTTACTTTTATCTCCATAGAGAGAGAGAGAGAGAGAGAGAGAGAGAGAGAGAGAGAGAGAGAGAGAGAGAGAGAGAGAGAGAATGCCTTAATGACTCGCCACGCGCGAAAATCCTCTTCCACTTCATTATTAGACATGCAAATAAGAAGATTCAAAACCTTTCTAGTCTATAAAAACCCATTTTGACAAATCCCCTTACATTTATGTAGGGTGACACACAAGTCTTTCAATATTTCACATATATTGCAATTTTCATTATATAGTCCATTTTTATATTATATATATTTATAGATTACAAACTTTAGTTTTATTTTACAGTTTCAGAAACTGAAAGTGGTTTAGAAACTAGAACGGGTATAGCTGAATTATTATTTTTATGTTTTGATATCTTTCAAAATAAACTTTATAGTAAAAAAAAAATGAAAAAAAATATCTGCTGACCACAAAAAAAACTTATTTTGAAAGATAATAAACATGAAAATATTCAAAGTAAGTGATCGAGCTACCCTTCTAGTTTTTAAAATCCTTACTATAGTTTATCTCCTGAAAAATAAAAGTACTTTTTTTAAGATTTCATTATCACTTGTCAGTGTGACACCTATATAGATCTATACTATAATGTGTCACACTGTACACAAGACTATTGGTGCATGCGCGTGTGTGTGTGTGACATCTTCAATTGTGACACAAGCAAACACACACATGACAGATCACGTGACACTCAAGATATAGGGACCCCTTTTAAAATCCATATATAATCTGTCTGAAAGGGCTTTTTTTTTTCTCCATCCCTTTTCCAACCCACCCTTAAAATCATGTGTCATAATTGTCCATCACCAGAATGAGAGAGAGTATTTCACCTCATTAGCATATATGAATATTATTATTAAATAGGAATATAAAGAGCATTAAAGCGGGTTATAAATTCATTATCAGAAAGAAAGAAGATTAAATAAAATTAAGTTACATTAACATTAAACGCAAAAGATTTACTTAATTATGTTTTTTTAAAAAAGAATTAAAGCAAATTTTGTGCAAATTATTATGAAATGAATATTTAATATTATAAGGTGATGGATTTATGAATAGATGATTTTCAAACTTCTGGATTCGAAACTATAGAAGGGTAGCTTCATGTTAATTGATATCTTTCAACATACAAAAATTAACAAATATCGCCTTCTTAATTTAAAGCTTGGGACTCTTTCAGAAAAAACTTGAATGCGTTTTAGAAACTAGAAGGGTATACTTAATCTTCTATAGGTTCTAAAAGACAGGAAACTGAAGAGCCTTTTAAAAACACCATAACTGAAATAACAACAAAAAATAAAAACTGAACCAAAAACAATTAAACCAAAAAAAAAAAAAAAACTGAACCAAAAACTTGTTTATTTGAAGGTTATTTGTTGAAGGTGTTATTGTTTTAGCCGTTTATTTTATTCCTTAAACGTTTTTTAGGCCCCATGGATCTATATTGGGACCAAAATACTAACCCAAAAACGCCCTAATTTATACTTTTGAATTTAGAAGTAGGCCTATATTAGGGCCAAATTTCACAAAAGTCCTTTTGTCTCATCACTTGTAGTTATCAGTTTTATCACCAAATAACATTAATATTAAACAATTCATCCGTCTTATAAATACACGTAACGTGTCCATCATACAACACACTGCAGGACAATATGTTTGCTAATGAAGGAAACTAATTAACTTCTAAATAGTCCTTCACTTTCAAATATTGAATTTCTGAGAACTTCGTCAAGGGTGTTCAATCGGTGGCTCGCGTGCCATCAGTGCCAAGGGTAATTCATGTTGATATATCTTACAAAATACGAGTAAGCTTTTTATAAACAAAAATATCAACATACTCTTCTAGTTTCTAAAACACATTTAAAGTTTCTTTTTATTTTTCCGAATAATGTAATAAGTCGTAAGTTGAATTTGTTTCGATGAGGAAGGAGGGGGGGGGGGCCACAAATGTTGTCTCAGACCATTGAAAATGGGTCCCAATGATCACGGCACACTTTAAAGTACAAGTTGTCTACCACAGAGTCCTTCCTCCACACTGTTCTTGTTATTTTTCTAGTATATAATATTATATATAGTCTGTGTGTTTGTCCATATTACAAATAACAGACAGACAGGTTTTTCATTTTACTTTCAATTTTTTTTCCTTTTGAATTGAGAATTGAAAACAAAACAAGAAACAGTTTTTATTTTCTGCTGATTGAAACACAAAAAAAGACACAACTGAATCATCATCATTTCTATAAAATATAATAGAACAATTGTCAATATGAAAAACACAAAAGAATAAAATAATAATAATGTGATACACATGTGCTGATACTATATAGTATACACACACACAGATAAGATAGAAATTCAAAACTGAAAATTGCTTCAAATTTCAACACAATAAATAGGAGATACAACTCACATGCACACAACAAAAAGCTACTATACCTTTTGAAGAATCTCGATTATCCGGAATAAGGCCCTTTGCACACAACAAGACCACTTTTGGCGGTCGATTTCGTCTGCAAAATGAAGTTTAGCTGGAGTTGCAAATATCTTCTTTATGGACTCATTGCAGGAAGTGGCCGGTTTTGCAGTCACAATCGATCACCAAAAGTGGTCTGTGTATATACTATAACCCTAAGGTCCATGTCACACACAGACCATTCGTTGTCGACTGCAAAATGACGTTGCAGGTGGTTAAGCTGTATAGTTGCAATGTATATTCTTTATGGTAAGATTTGAAGAAGTCGGTCTGGCGACAGACAACACGAATTCATTTCGTAGTATAGTCGAAATCGACCACCAAAAGTGGTCTGCGTGTTACAACCCTAAATTACCTGATTAGATTACCGAATGTCCGCATATTTCGGAAAATCGCCAGTTTTTTTTTTTTTACTTAATTCTCTCGTTCAGTATCAAAAACACTCATAATTAAGATAAAAATAATTATGTTTTTTTGCAATCAAAGAGACTAGTTTAGAGGCTAAAAGTAATCTAAAAATCTAGGATAATTGTACATAGTGAATATACCTCTCGCGGTAACTCGAAGAAAACGTTAGCCTCTAACCAGGCTTTTTGATAATTCTTTTTGCTTTACTCATATAGATTCTATAATATATTCTAAAAAAAAACACAGATCTATTATGATAATAGTCATTCCGGATTACCTAGAATTCCGGTTTCGAAATCCGAATAATCGAGATTCGACTGCACGAAGAAAAGAGACCTTTCATGTAGAATAAAAAGACCCTTTGAATCATAAAGCGGTCCTTTTGAATACCAAAGGACCTTTTATTTTTCGCAGTCAACATCAAGAGACCCAGTGGATTAAATAAAAAGGACCCCTCTCTTATAATTGCCTAAAAGTCTGTCTGTCTGGAACGTCATAGACCCTATAATAATGTTGCACGCAATTCAGTTAAGAAGAAGAAACATGTAATCATCATAATGTTAAGAAAAATGTCAGCCAGACCCTTCAGTTGATATTATTACACCTGAAATGAGGGAAGGAAAAGGGGGTGGAGGTCAGAAAACTTAAAACCTGATGCCAAAAAACGATAAGGCAAATTTTAACAAATGGCTTCTAATACCACCACCACCACAACTTGTTATAAAAAAAGTGCTTCAAAAGATTTTAGAGATTCAAACTTGGATGTCAGGGGGTCATTTTTTGCACTCTCTCTCTCTATCCTTATATATTGAAGTTTAATTTAGACTATAGTCTAAATATACCGGTATTATCAATTGCCAATTTGGTACCAAATGAACCCATATCTCTGATTAAAATAGATCTATAGTAAAGGTGATTTTAAATATTTCGACAAATGTTTTTTTTTGTTTTCAATCCAAAAACAACATCCTTGATGAAATCTTACAAATTAAGGACCAATTTCAGGAAAGAGACTTAATATTCAATTTAAGAGGCTACACATAGCAAAATTTCGCAAAGAGCGCTAGCATCGTTTTTCTATTGAGACCCATAGACCCCGATGTTAAAGAAAAAACGTTAAATTTTTAAAATACACAGCAGTCGCGCCGACAATATGTTTATTTTTCATATTTAAACTTGTCCAATTTTGATGTTTCACAGTGCAATGTGCACCTTAAATATATGCTGATCCAGTGATAGAATGACAAAAAATTGGTAAGTGCGGTTCTATTTTTAAAAACTATTAGAAAATTGCGAATTTTTTAACTCTTAGGTTAAATAAACTCCATTGAAACTATATACGCACTCGTAAGCAAAAAAACATTCATTAAAATGCTCGTCAAAATACGTAAAAATAATTTTAAAAAACCACAATTAAACCACAATGAAGCCAACACATTGGCGCATGTGCTGATTTTTTTCTGGTTTTTTAAAATTATTTTTACGTATTTTGACGAGCATTTTAAGGAAGGCTGTTTTTTTTTCGAAGTAATTTTGTGATGTATGGCAGCCTCTTATGAACTATTTCATTTTCGAACTCTTGAGAATTTTGTCTTTTCAGGAAGGGCAAAATGAAGTGAAACTAGAAAGGGGTTTTATTCTTTTTAAAAAGCTATAAGGGTCAGTTTATCTTACAAAATAAGCTTTTTTATAGACACAAATTAACAAATATTGTTTTCATAAAACTTGGGTCATTTTCAAATTGTCTTATTTTTGAAAAATATAAACATGAAATTACTTCTAAGTCTTTCAGGTATAATTCACTTTCAAAGTTCATTTTGTACCTGAAAGACAATCAGTTTTTAAAAAGGCGTTTACACTTTAAAACAACCTTAAACTCTCTAAGAAAGGGTTCCAACATTAAAAAAAAACCATCTTTAAAGAATATTCGATAAAACAGGGTTTGAAACCATTGTTCAGAGAGGAGGATCCCCCCAAGTTGAAGTTCAAGTGGCAAGTTGTTTTTTTCCATCTTGAATTTGAGTTTTTAAGTTATGTAAATGTGTATACGTGCTGCAGTGAGTGTGTGTCTGTCGATTGCCAGTAATCCCATCAAAATGTCTGGAATATATCTTCTATAATAGAACCTCCCCCCTCCCTTCCCGTACCATAAAATAACATGAAGAGAACCCGGCGTTTTCCCAATGCATAATGCATGCCATTATAGGGTTTTAACAGGTTATCATCGAGTGTTCGGTAAACACAAGAAAACGCTTGTTTTTTTTTTTTCACGAGAAACAATTGTCATTTTTCTCACTTTGTCTATGTCTATATATGTGTATTTTTTTTTGTACCTCTGCTATAGGGTCTAATAGTGTGTGTTGTAATCCTATTTCGAAGTCCCAATATAAACACTCCAGAAATCATCTCCAGAATATACTGTATATATATATATATATATACAAATACAAAAAAACATAATTCTGACTCCCCCTCCCTTCTCCCTCTATCAACAGACAACAAATTTCATATTAATATTCATATCAGACACAAGTTGAAATTAGAACATCATCAACTTTGTTTTTATAAGAAAACAAAACAAAAATCTTAACCATTTCGTGAAGGAAATAAATTACAAACTTAACTTTCGAAGAAAAACTCAACATTTCATTTCTTTGGTCTCAAAAAAATCTGGAGAAGAAAACTTTTCACTTGAATTTCAACTTAAATACGCGAAGTTCCTCGAAGAATGTTTTCATAAATATACTCATCTCTATATTGAAACCCTTCTTTAGACTAGAAGATTCAAGGGCCAAGTTTTCTTAATGTATTTGGACAGGTCAGTAGTATAAATGGTAATATTTGCAGCAAGAAATGCGACAAATGTTGGTAAAGATAAAACGCAATGAAGTTACACAAGTTAATGCAAGAAAGTTATTTGGATTTCATTCCAATTTCATTTTAAGAAGAAAGAAAAAAGGCAGTTGAGACTCATATGTTGCAAATAAGTCTATTGCACTTCATATAGATCTAGCCTCTCACGCACTTTCTGATTGCTCAATTGCCCAGTCAACCCCTGACTTACAGCAAAGTAACCAAACCTAAAATTTCAGATAAAATCGCATCAAATTGATAGATAAAAAGGTGGCTGTTGGAAAGGCACAGAAAAAAAAAGACAATTTCATCATCATCATCATCATCATCATGTGATTGGATTGATTATTTTGATGATGATTATGACCAATGTATATGTATTTGCACGAGAACAAAAACCAAGTGCGACTTTTGTTGCACTTTTTCAATTGCAACAACAACAACAAAAAAAGAAAGGAATTCGAGTAGAAGAAGAAGAAGAAAACCTTTTTTTCTTATATAGTGTTCTATTATTACTCATTGAAGCAAGATGGAAACCAACCAAATTCGATTTGAAACGTCATCGAGTGCCATCAAGAAGAACACAAGTGACACATTACCTAATGTGTGTGTAGTTGTCTGGAATTTCGTACCATAAAGAGAGAGACTGGAATTGAATTGAAACACGAGGAGGACCCAAAGAATACAAAACTCCTGCTGCTGGTTGCAAGTGTTGCCTAAATTTCATTACCAGATCACAAAAAGAGTTACAACACAAAGAAAGCGTAACAAAACGCATTTCGACGATGGAATGGCTTTTTTCGATTTTTCTGTTAGAATTGTTTGGAAGAAGAGGAGGGGAAGAAGAAGAAAAATGTCACTTTAGATTTGTCTCAAAACACAAACCCAAACTCAACCTGTGCAAAAACTGACTGTAGGCCCTACCTTTTTAATAATAATGCTGCATTTTTAGTCAATAAATCTATACCAAAGCTGTATTCAAATTGTACATATAGATCAATGAAGGGACTTCCATCTCAAATGATGATGGCAAGGGTTGGAGTGGAGGCTAATTATTAATAAAATGTTGGAGTTCCCATTTTTATGCAATATGAAGCAAATGTTCCTCTGTTGCTCCAAAATTGGCTCTTGGGCCACAGAACACATTGCAATTTTGACGATGCTTTTCACATGCTACGAATGAACTGTTGTCCCTCTGTCACTGACCTTCTTGGCTGCTTTCAGAGTATAATCTTTCAAATATACATTTAGAGCACCGAGTTGGAGACCAAATTAACAACCCCCTCTCTATCGCCAGAATATTTCCAATCCAGATTACTAAGAAGCATCGTTAGCCTCTACCGCCAAGCCTCGTCAACGTTTGAGATGAAACACATGAGAACAAGGAAGGAAAGACTATAAGGACCTGACCTGACTATAAAGACGGCATAAGAAAGAGGCAGAGAGGCCCTTTTCCTGTGAAATCTGACCCGTTTGCGACTCTAAACTCTGGTCTTAATTTAGTTAAAGATACAACTTTATTGATTAATTTCACCTATAAATTGAAAAAGGCGAATAAGAGACTAGAAGTGGCAAAACGACACTTAAAATATAGTGTTACAATTTTGCTCAGTATACGAAAGCAGCAAACTCATCAGAAATGTTTTTTTTTAGAAAACTAGAAGGGTGAAGAAGAATCACTTCATTTTCATCAAAACTCGCACACGAGTAACAGTAAGAGAGTGTTTTAGAAATTAGAAGGGTAACTCAATCACTTAAGGGTATTTTCATGTTGAAATCTTTCAAAATAAACTTTTTATGCCAGTTGAAAATGACTCAATTTGAAGCAGAAACGATAATTTTTAAATTTTTGTCTATAAAACGTTTATTTTGTAAAACATCAACATGGAAAAGCTACTTAGTGATTGAGCTACCCTTCCAGTTTCTAAAATAATTTCTAGTTTCTCATAATTTCCCTCTTCTGAAAGACAAATTATCTTAAGATGCGCTCACATTGTCACAATACTTAAACAAGATTCTTTTAAACATGTTTAAATCAACCTTAATCTATCTTAAACGTGTTTGTCCTATAAAGACATTTGACGAAATAAATAGGCGAAATGGGAGCCCGTGTTAGGTAGAATGGGTCTCTTCATCTCGCATTATACATGTATATCGGTGCCACTTAAAAAGTCCGCGCGTGACAGAATATGTGAATGGTGTGACCAGTTGTTGACACGTGTTTATTACCCCGTTAATGGGGGATTTCATAATAATTACGCGCGGACTCATTTGTATAAATTATATCCAATCAATGTCCATTAGGAGACGGCCCGGTGGAGAGAATGGAGGCTGAATGAGAGATCGTATCTACAATAAGAATCATTAATCACGACATTCAATCACTTTGGGGAGGTTTTGATTGCGTCATTTTTATACAGAGTGAACACAAAGTCTCAAGCAACGCACGAACTTTAATTGTAATCAAGTTCTTCCGGACATCATCTTCCATGTTAACAATTGGAAGCAGTTTCAGATAACAGTTTTTTGGTCTTCAACTGTTGTTATCTCTAGACTGGTGTGTTCTCCATCTAAAACAATGACCATGAGTTGTAGGTAGAGGCTAATTACTTTGCTTTCACTACAAAAATTAACTGTAGTTACATATGGTTAACTATACAGACATGCCATAAATGGCACTTTTGCGTGTTTCCACATTTAAGACACTTATCTGATTGTGTCACTTCCTGTTAAACAGTTGTGAAATTGTCACTCCTCATTCAGTTAAAAATTGAGTGCCCTCGCTGTCCGCCATGTTGTTTGTAGGCTAAATTACTTTACGTACAAGGAAGTCTTGTAGTTTAACCATTCAATAATATTGTGTTTAACCACATTGTGTCACCACATTTGCTACCACTTTTCTTCCAATGTATTCAAAGAAACCGGAGTGCATGTTTGGCACACTTCGTACTCTAATGTAATCTATAGTAAAAACTAGCACTCACTTCCATCCAATCCAAATCGTTCCTTAAGATGGAAT
This sequence comes from Brachycybe producta, assembly GCA_036925085.1. Lineage (NCBI taxonomy): Eukaryota > Metazoa > Arthropoda > Diplopoda > Playtdesmida > Andrognathidae > Brachycybe > Brachycybe producta. Next base: position 2,757,381 of record JAUPFP010000006.1, read on the forward strand.
CGTCATAGACTCACAGGCCACGATATTCTCAAGAGAACTGGCTAACAGAGGACATTGAAAGCCATGGAGGAACTTCGTGACCACTCTGCATATAGTTTTAAATCTCCAATCTCAGTGGGACTTGAGCGAGAAGGGGTGGTGGTGTCGGGTAGGACCCCTACCACTACAACCACCACCCCTAACACACATTCTCCCTTGTGTCTCTGAGATTGCGTGGGTGTTTATAGTTTATAGTGACGACGATGATGATGATGATAATAATAATCATTTCACACTATTAAAAAAGTCCATTAACAAATCCACACTTTTTTTTTTGCATCATATCTCCTTGTAGATGTTGTCTATAGCATATTATAATAAATAATAATTGTGTACATACATTATTATATCGTGTGTGTGTGTGACTTGAGTGTGTGATAAGAACAAAAGTTACAACCACAAACAACTTTTCATATTTTGTTTCTTGTTCCGCCACGAAAACATAATTTCATATGTAATTTTTGCTTTCCTGGAATTCTCCAGAATGAAATTTCCATCTGAGAAACAGGACACTAATTACTAAAACGCAAGTTTAACTAACAAACTATACTTGTTATCTATAATTATACTTGAAACTATACACTTTTAAAAACACTTTGTAGGAAAGAAGAATCAAGCTATCGGCATGAAGAAAATTAGGATGATGCAATACCTGGTATAGCCATTTAACATGGTGCGTGTTCGGTGTTCGGTTATACAGCCGTGTGTTTTGCACCCAATTATTTTTGAAGCGTAATTTAAAGCACAATAAGAACACAAATATACCCACCACTGTCCAACCACTGATTTTTAAAAAAAATTCTTAAAGTTGTCTATACATGTTAATTTCCATAGACAATTACAAACGAATATTTAAATATCGTCCATAGAAATTAACATGTAGGCTATTTTCAAACGTTCTTTAAAAATAGAAATTCTAACTATAGGTTTTGCAAAAAGTATATCAGTGGATGGACAGTAATTTTGAGTTCTTATTGCACTTTAAATTATGTTTATAAAATAACTGTGCTCAAAACACACACGACTGTAAATGAAAACTAGCTCACATACCAAATGGCTATACTAGGTATTGCGTCATACCTTATCTCTGTCATGCAGATAGCCTTTTAACTTTATTTCTTGTCTTTCTATCAGAGATTGTTAAACCCAAGATCCAACACGCAGAAAACGCGAATAAATTCTATATTTTCAGTCAGTGTTTTCTGCAAGTGGGATTTTCGGCCCTTAGTAGAAAAAAAAAAATTCTTCCACATTTTTTTTTTCTTCTCCCAAAAAATGGTTCCTACTAACTTTAATACCAACCCATGCTACAATTATTCTGTCAAACGTGAAAACTCAATCTGAAGAAATGCTGAAATATCATTTTGTATTCTAGTCACGAAGACGCCATCATCAACAACAACAACAAACGAAATTGCACTGCACAGGGTGTAAAATAAGGTAGTATAGAAAATGGAATACAAGGGGAGGAGGGAGAGGTTGGAGATGAGAGTATAGTAGAAGTTAATCCTACTCCTGAGATTAAACTCAATTTACATTCACAAGTTAAGTAATTCTCACTCCCCCCCCCCCCCCCGAACTTCCAATTCCACCTTATTTCTCACTCCATTCTTTCTATCAAGTTTATAGTTGTAAATTGAAACATTTTCACGGCTTTTGAGAAACAGTTTTCACAATAAAAAAAGAAACTATAAATAAAACATGTTGTGTGCAATTGAGGTTACCAAAAGTTAACCCACTCTCGCTCTCGTTTCCCCTAGAAATCCCCTTAAAATCCCTCATCTCCCCTCAACACATTCATCATCTTGAAATACATTATTGCATCAAAGTCAATAGATTCTGCATATATTTAAAAAAAAAAACACCACCCAGAGGTTTGAAAAAAAAAAAACTCACAACCAACCGATCAGATGAGGAAAAAGTGTCATATTCTAAAATTATTGATTGAGAATATTTGCAATTGTTGTAAAATTCCCAGAAGAGAATCTATAAATATGTATTCAATTACAAATGATGAGGACCACCTGACGAATAAAGAAAAATTCTATCCATCATCAAACTAATGGAAGACGAGGAAGGAATATATATGTCACATCATCATGGAGGATTTCAAATTTTAATATCAAATATGCAGGGCTCCAAGATTTTTTTCTTCTGGTCCACCGTTAAGGTGGTTTAAAGGCCGTGGCATACAGGCGACTTGTAAAATAGATGTCGCCTGTGTGCCAAGGCCCTTAAAGCTGCTAACACGCCTCTTATATAAATCCTGACTTCTGTCTTTCAGGAGAGAAAAAATAAAAGCGAAACTTGAATGTGTTTAATAAACTAGAAGGGTAGTTAAATCACTTAAGAATACCTTTTATATTTTTAATTTTTGTCTATAAGTTTATTTTGAAAGATATCAACATATAAATATCCCTAAGTGTCAAGCTATACCCTTCTAGTTTCTTTAACACTTTCTAGTTTCTCTTAATTTTGTTCTTCTGAAAGACAGAATGATCAGAGTTCGACAAATCAAGCTGTTCATTAACCAACCAAAATTGAACAACAAATTTGGCAATATATTGATTGCTCCAACAACAATTGCCTTTTTCTGGTATATTTTCAATTAGATCTCATCAATTGCTAAAGACCTATAAATATAGAGGCTAAATATATACAGACTGCATGGGGCATCAAGAGCTCAAAGGACCTTTTTAATGTTTTATAAGAACAACAGCTGATTTTCGAACCCTCGAGTAAGACCTATTTTACTGAAAGTGTGTTAAATACTAGACCGGTTATCTGAAACACTTAAATCTAATAGTATTTTCGTGTTATCTTACAAAATAAACTTTTTATAGAGAAATTTAAAATATCGTCTGCTTAAAAGTTGGATCTTTTTTCAAAATAACACAAAAAGCTTATTTTAAAAGATATCCACAACATGAAAATATATACTTTCAGTGATTGAGCTACTCTTCTAGTTTCTAAAACACTTTCTATAGTTTCTCTTTAATTTTACAAATGGAAGACGACATTAAACCAAGATATATATAGTTTAAACATGTTAAATTACACAAAAATTCTACTTTCAGTTCTGTTTGTAACTTCTTTGAAGGCCTTCTTCAACAACGAGATTGAAGTGTGAAGTTTTCCACTTTTTATGGAGCTACTTGACAGGAAGGTAATGGGCAGCCACGAAGGATGTTGGTGGTGAAGGAAATTTCAATGTCTCCTCCTACCATATGTCTATGTGTTTCAAGAAGTATAGTAATTCAGTAATTTCAGTTATTCAGGAAACTGCAGGGGGTCCCGCTCTCTCCACATCCCTCCACCCACAACCTCCAACACCCCCTCCTCCTCCTCCTCACCTTCAATTCATTTGTCCCACACATCAACCACCAACTTACCTGTCAACATAATGTCCTTTTGTATTCGAATAGTACTGCCAAGTATATATGGATTCAAAAAGAGATAACAACAACGTTGGTGGTGGTGGTGACGATGATGACAACATTCAAATCATCATGAAAACAGTTGACAAGTTGTCTCATTCTTTAAGACCTTCATTTCAAACACAAAGGACCTTTTATTGTGTATTGGGGCGTCGCGTTTGGCAAACTTGTCAAATTTCATTTGTAAATTTCAAAAAGATGAATAATAAAAATACTCAACAAAAAAAAACTTCTGTAAAACCAACTTAATAAGCAGCAGCAAGTAAAAAAAAAAGAAGACAAGAAGAATTCAACAAAAACCCCAAACTCTCCTCCTCTTGTGTCTTTTTTGTCATTGTTAAAATGCACACACACAATTTATTATGAGTATACCCATTTGAAACATATGTAAGGGGGGAGGGGGCCCACAGGACCCAACCCCATCCTATTTTAATAGAAATCTCAAAACCGTTTTCTCAGTGAGACTGTGGGACCCTGCAGTATAAGAGGCTATATAGCCTCTTACAGATTCAAGAATTAAGTTCCTAATAATAAATATTTTTAATGTTAAGTCATATGTAATGAATTAGTCATTTAAAACGGAGTTAAAAACAACCCACCAGCCACCAGTTTTATAAAAAGTTTTCACTTTGAAAAATGACTCTGCATGCAAGCACAGCCAAGACGGCCTATGACAGCAGGACAAAAGATACAAATTATATAGTTCCAGATGGAATAAACAAAGTTCTATAGTGGAACTTTGGGTTATTTCATTACGATTTATAGAAACAAGTTGAATCTATTTTTTTTTAAAAAACTAGAATGGTAACCGTAAGACTAATTTCAAATTTATATCTTTTAAAATATGATGATATAATGTATTATATAGTTTGAAAACAAGTTAAAGATGCTTTTGTAATATTTTTGTTTCAACTTGAAGTGAAAAACGAAAATAAACAATTTTTAAAAAGTTTATTTTGAATGATATCAACATAAAAATAAGTAATCTAAGTACAAGCTTACTATATTAAGTAATAATTTAGCTACAATTCTAGTTACTAACACATTTTCAATTGTTGCTGTTTATATAATGTTATTTCTATAAAATGCAGAGAGTTGTACGCAAGTGTTGTTCTATAAAGAGTCCCAAATAGAATTCGTGTTTTAAAAGTTGACAAAAGAGACCTAAGGACCACACCTCCCACAAATAAGGGCCTTTAAAAACAAGACCATCTGTATGCAAAACGTGAATTTATAAGCAAAAATATGTATTTTATATACTAATAGGACAATAAGGACCCTCTAGCACCCTTCCTTAGTCCCCCCACCCCCCTCTTCGAAGAGAAGAAGTGCCAAAACTTTCTCCATGAGTCCATTGCAATCACCAAATTGAAGGGTCCTGTCAAAAGATGGGTCCGTTGTGAATTAGTAAATCCAGGAATTGAGTTGAGAAGAGGGCAGAAGGTGTCCAATTATCCCCATTGATATTCACAACGGGAAGTCATCACCAAATGTCAAAGCATTAGCCCCGGGCCAGTACACACCACCATATATAACAAGGAGGAACCAAACCCCACCCCCCTCTTTTTCAATCTCCTATAGATAACACCTTTTTCTCATCATCATCATCATCACCTTCTCCTCCTCCTCCTCCTCTCCTGATCCTCACACTGTCTTTCAATAACGCACCCATTTTTAAAAACCATAAAGACTAGAATATACCCTGCATTGCACACGTGGTGGAAAAGAAGACAAAAAATAACGTGAGAAATTTCTCAACACACACGTGCAACAAAAAAATAAAAGACAGTCATACCTCGTTCAACGATATAGGAATGAATTTCCTGAAAATCGTATCGTTAATCAAATCAAAATTTGAGTCCGTCTTAATACAGAGTCGTTTCTGTCTATTACAAAACTACATGAGGTTTGTTAACAACGTTATAGCGAGGTGTCGTTCGCTCAGAGGTAAAAACGTTAAGCGAGGGTATATATATTTCAGGGTGAGACATACTGTAGATCTATCTCATCTCTCGAAGAAACATCTCAAAAGTCATCCGACTCATTCGTATATTTCTAGTGTGAATTTGGCTTTTCATCCAGTAATTCACTAATTCTGTTATAATCACTGATCCATTGAAACTTATATATTTACTAGAAATGTGTTTTCTTTTTCGCACTTCAATTTCTTCTTTGAACAATCAATCGTAAATGGAGAACAATTTTTTTTATTCAACTTCATAATTTGTTTGTTTGTTTGTCCAATGTGCCACCTTCTGAAATATTCGAAACAAATTTATACTGCATTCAAGGGATTGAACTCATGACCCACCATGGGCTGAGAGCCAGAGACATTAACCACCTACACCTACAAGACAAGAGGGATTAGATCTTGTTTTTTCTTACTTTTTAGGCCTTTTTTTTTTACAAAAAAAACAAACATGTTTTTTGTTTCATTTTCTTGTTTTGTTTTTTTTACAAATTTGATATATTTTTGGACAAAATGATTTATTTCATATTGCTTTTTGTAAGCAAAGAGACAAGTTAGAGGCTATAGCTAACATACATAACTCTCACTCAGCTGGAATTCTCTCTTCCTGAGGAAAAAGTGGTGAATGCCAGGGATAATTTTGTTTTGTGAGATTGATATTTGTATATTCATTTTGTTTTTTTACATATGTGCTGACAATGCTTAATGCTGCATGTGGACTTTTATGTCCCTCTGCCATAGGCCTATTTGGCTGCTAGCAAGAGTACTAATTGTAATTGTATTTAAATTCTCTTTCCAAACTGCAGTTATTCTAGTTAGACTATATATGCCCCACTGTGAATATAGTAGACTAACTGCGATCAACTAACAGACACAACTTCAAAGAAAGTGTGTTTAATTAGTTGTGCATTAAAGTTTCGTGTTGATTTGCATTTTAACTTCACATAAAAATGCCATCATTTGGCGTCTTTTCCTCGTCAAATCTCAACATCAAGATGTTTTACGAACAACAGCTGATTTTCGTGCTCCTTGGTTATTTCTACTGTTTCAGAAGAGCAACAACATTATAAAAAGAAATCTATCACTTAATAGTAGGCCTATTTTCATGTTGAATATCTTTCAAAATAAACTTTTTATAAAGACTTTAAAATATTATCTGCTGAAAAGTTTTGTCATTTAAAACTGACATATTAAAGGCTTATGAAAGTATACTCTTAAGTGATGGAGCTACCCTTCTAGTTTCTAAAACACTTAATAATTTTACCTTAAATTTGCGGTTCTTCTGAAAGACAGAATAACCAGAAATTTAAAACCCACATTAACACAAAACATCATCACAAGAAATTGTAACATTGAGACTCAACTGAGCCAAAAAGGTCCTAAAAACCATTATTTCACAACATAAACAAAATGCCCCCAACCCCCTCAAAAAAAATCATATAAGGGCCCTTATAATTTTGATTGGTTGATATCAAACACGCCTTCAAAGACCTCTGCATCAAATGGGGGCGTTCAGAGGCATAATACGAAGCGCCCTCTAACGTCAAGACTGAACTATTCATTGATTTTAATCCAAAACAAAATGATTGGATGCAGGTCATCTGGAACGCTAAAAATGGCTTCTTTTGTGACCGATTCCTTTATTTTCATCTTCTCCCTCCCCCTCTAGCAACACAACACAATTCAAAATCCATTCACTCTCTTTTATTTTGGAATAGAAAACACGTTTTGGGCTTCATTATCACGAAACTGTGGCTCCATTTTTTTTTGTTATCATCTTATTTCCACCATTTTATAAAAAAAAAGAGGGAACACACACACAGCATGAATCCATTTCCATAATCATCACAAATCCAACCCCTCCCCCTTTTTTTTCTGCATTAATTTGTCTCTTTTTTCCACCTTAACCCCCATGAAACACACAACAATCGAAGCATCAGTTTGAAAAGTAATAATAATGTGCAACATCCACAATATATGTAAGGTTTTCAAAATTCCAATCTGGAGGACACGGGTTTTCACCACCTCCAACCAACCGCCCTCCCTATTATCTTTTAGTATATATTGTATAAAAATGCAAAAGATCTGCGCAAACGAGGAGAGGAAGCCGAGGCCCCCCTCACTTAATTTGAGTGCGTGTGTAAGGTGCGAACGCACCTTTTTCTTTCATTTTATGGTCAAACTTCCATTCCAATTTTCATATTTCAGTTCATTCATAATCTATAATTACAATTACATCAAGTACTCTGCTAGCAGCCAAATAGGCCTATGGCAGAGGGACATAAAAGTCCACATGCAGCATTAAGCATTGTCAAGCACATATATAAAAAACAAAATGAATATACAAATGTCAATCCCACAAAACAAAATTATCCCTGGCATTCACCACTTCTTCCTCAGGAAGAGAATTCCCCATTGTCTTTATAACTCTAGGAAGAAAGACTAATAATATGAATCTGTGATAGCAAAAATCTCCCTAATTTTCCTAGAGTGGTCAGCACTGCCCACGTATACAGTGCTTTATGAACATCACACCACGTGTCATTTTCCCAAACAATTTCAAACTTAACCGGTGCCTCTCTTCAACTGTTTTCACCGGTGGCGCTGATCAAGCGCCAAATTGAACAAACGCCAAACTGAATAAGCGCCAAACTGAATAACCGCCAAAATGTGATAAACACATTGTTAGGTTAGGTTAGGTTAGGTTTGGTTAGGTTAGGTTGTTCTGTTTGTAAATCTGCACAGTCTGACGTCTATAAAAGCTCACAATATTTGGACCATCAGAATTTACAAAAAACCTGAATAACCGCCAAACTGAATAAACGCCAAATGGAACAAACGCCAAATGGAATAAGCGCCAAATGGAAGAAACGCCAATCTGAATAAAAGCCAAAAATTTGGCGGTTATTCAGTTTGGCGTTTGTTCCATTTGGCGCTTATTCAGTCGCCCCTTTTCACCTTCAGGAGCAAAACACTTTCAACTTTCTCTTCATTATATGCTCCTGAAACTGCAAAATTAACCAGAATATAAAATAGTTTTATCTTTAAGATAAAATATCTGTATTTAATCAAAGTATATCAGTTCATTTTTAGGTTTTTATTTCATATTGTTATCTTTCGAAATATACTTTTTTTATAAAGAAAATACTGTCCACTTATTAATTATCAAATACATGAAAATTTTAGAAAAATAATCAACATGAAAATACCCTTAATAATTGAGATACCCTTCTAGTTTCTAAAAAAAAAACGCTTTCAAGTTTACTCTTCATTTTATGCGTGAAAATACAACGATTAAAACAAAACTTATGTGTTTTCTTGTCACTTTCTGAGTTACATTGTCACCGGAAACCTTTCGAAAAAAAAAACCTCAAAATTGACTCGCGAGTTGCCAGTTGCCCATCCACACCCTCATTATTCACCTCTACCCCCCCCCCCCCCCCCCCTTTAGCAACACCAATTACTCTCTATAGGAAAGACGCCTTTTGCCACCAAAACTATTATCTCAACTTGCATTTTTACATACAGACTTAGAGAGAGAGACAGAAATTCAATAACATTTACACAAAGCTTTTTGTATGGAGTAAAATGGCAACTTGAAGATGAACAAGATTGGGGTTCTCTCAACCCCCCCCCCCCCCCAACACCTCCATTATTTTCTAATTAAGGGCATTGCAATGCAGTTCGGATTCGATCGATATTATATAGAATGTACCCAAATTCAAGCATAATAATGATTAGTCCCTCTTTATTATTATTATTATTATTATTATTATTATTATTATTATTAGAGGCAAAATAGGAACCACACACTTAAGGGGATGAAATTATCGAAACATAACATTGAAAAAATGGACATTTTCAAAATTATTAATTCTCCTATACTCCCCCATCATCATCATCATCATCATCATAAACATCTTCTTTCAATAAGTATATTGTTAAATGCAAACATGTATAGAGGACGCCACCTCCTTCTCAACACTATTAGTATAATAGTTTGCACACACAGATAGAGGGCGCTACCTCTAACTCAACACATATCTATCAATGTCTATTGTGAATAGACATACACATTTTGATAACAATATACCAATGTCACAATTCTTCATTCTGTCCATCATCATCGATTCATCATCATTTCTATACAGAAGTCGAATTATGCAAATATAATAAGGCCACCCTGTGATGAATTGAATGTGTGCTTTATTTAAGCCTAACTATAAGCTAAATTAAGCAGTCATTCTAATATTCTATAATTGGGTACTCATCCCATTTTAATTACTTATGACAATCACTAATACAAACCATCCGAGCTATAAACTAAGTTCTAAATATAATTAGATCTAATTATAATCAGCTTATTTATTCAAATAACTTTTATTCAGTTTCATTTGTTAATTCTAGTTAACATCATCAGGCAAATTAGGGTAAAGTAAAGTTATGCTCTCTCTCTCTCTCTCTATATATATATATATACTGCACATGCGTAGTAGAAGCAGCAGCAGCAAAGCCACCTTACCTTAATCTACATTAAAATCTCATGGTTTGAAGAAAAGCTTAAGTGGATTTCAAGTGTAAACTAATACACTGGTTCTTCTGCCTTTAACGAACAAAATTAAAAGAAACGTGCGTTTAGAAACTAGAAGGGTATAGCTCAATCAAATTAAGAAATATTTCCATGTTGATATCTTTCAAAATCAGGTTTTTATATGAAATAAGAAAGACGATACTTTTAGTATTTGTCAATATAAAAAGTTTATTTTGAAAGATTATTAAGTGATTCAGCTATAGCCCTTCTAGTTTCTAAAACACTTTATCCTTTTGTGAAACTATAAAAATATAAACAGTGTTATAAAATCACCTGTTAATGAAATATTTTTTAGTTCACTTCAGTCTTTTTTTAATGATGTAATATTTAAGTATATATATTTATAATGAAACGTATTTTTAGCCAAATCTCTTAAATATATTACGATTTTTATATCAATTCTCCATAATATCCTCTTTTAAATAAAATGAAAACACAAAGAAAACAAAAACAGCTCACAAAATACGATTTTCTACCAGAAAAAAAAAGGTTCTAAACTAATAATAACAATAGAAGTGAGGCGTGATGCAAACAATATTTGAAAATAAACTTCAAAGTCATCATGAGTTTGCAAAATCCCATCTTTTTAAGTAAAAATAAAAAGATAGGAAAAGAAATTGCAGACTGGGAGGGGCCGGGCCCCCCTCCCCTCTCCTTCCCTCATTCCATTCCCATCTGTTTGAAAAATACAACAATAAAAGAGAGATCAATCTGCCCATTTTTCACTTTCCTTTTGTATTTTTTAAAATGAAACATTGACTTTTTCAAAAATATCAGGATTAAAATTTTTACAACTAAGAAAAAATATTTTAAAATAAATAATAACTAAAACTTTTTCTTTTTTTTTTCTTTTAAAATCTTGAAATCACGAATTTTTTTTTCTTATTTCATTTTTTTTGTCCCTCTGTTAATCTCAAACGTCCACCTCCAAACACACCTAAAACACAATTAATAATTAACCACAAAGTTCACCTTTTGTAAAAAACACCAAACAAATAATCATAACCAACAAACCTCCTTTAAATTGGATTAAATCCGATTGAGCTATAAGCTCCTCCTTTTAAGGTTAAGTGGAAACGCGGCCTCTTCGTAATTTCTAGTCTTTCAAGTGTAAAATGAAGAAAAACTTGAATGCGTTTTAAAAACTAGAAGGGTTGCTCAATAATTTTAAGGGTCATTTCATGTTTGATATCTTTTAAAATAAGCTTTTTATGGGTTTGAAAATTATTTTGAAAAATAACATAAAAACCTTTTTTTTTTTTTTCTTTCTAAGTAATTCAGTTACTATTCTAGTTTGTAAAACGCTTTCAGATTTTTATTTTAAGCTGTTTTAAAGTGTAAACGGGACATCTCGAACTGATTATTCTAGTCTTTCAAGTGGGAAAATAAAAAAATAATGTTTTAGAAACTAGAAGGGTAGCTTCAATCCTCTTAGAAACAAAATTTTTTTAAAAAAAAACCCTCGCCTGCTTTCAAAAGAACATAAAACGTTTCATTTTGAAAGATATATCCCACCAACATGAAAATAGCCGTAATTGATTCAGCTATACTCTTCTAGTTTTCTAAAAACACTTTCAAATTTCTCTTAATTTTGCTCTTCTGAAAAACAGAAAATAATCAATGAGTTTGAAAATCAGTTATTCCTAAATCCCACACCATCTATGACAGGCTTGTGGCTCGCGAGCCACCACTCTTATGACACAAGAGGGCCACACAATGACGTCTTTGTGTGTTTTACAAACTCCCCCCCCCCCCCCTCTCTTTGCTCTGTATGTTTGTGTTGTAAAGTATAGAAGAGAAATGGATCACAGCAGCTGAAACTGATAGGTGTGACTGTGACAACTGTCACACACTCAGTCACAAGTGACCACAACACTTGAAAGTGACACAAAAAAAAGGAATTATTTTTTTTCGCCCCCCCCCCAAAAAACTCACTTTCAATCTTAACCTCTTGGTGTTATTTAAATATGAAGTTGAGACTCAAAAGATCCATCTCTCTCTCTCTGTCTATCTGTGAAATATATTTACACAAAACCAAACAAAAAAAAACCCTAAAAAGCATCTTTTAGTTTTTGGAGAGTAGAATGGGGAATATATTCCTGTGAAAAGGGGATCTTTCTAGTTTTTTTTTCTTCTCTCATGTGTTGTTTGTTTTCTCTCTTTTGTAAGTCTTGTTCTGAGAGGGTTTTTAACTTTTTTTTCTCTCTTTTTCTACACAAAAACCACCATTTTTTCAAAAAAAATCTATAAACCTCAGCAAACAAGAAACAAAAGGAGACCATTTTCTTTTCTCTCTTTTTTTTTTTACAAAGTTTACAATAATGATGAGATGTATATTTAGTAGAAAAAGTAGCTTTCCAAAAAACGTATGTAGCTTTAGAATCGCTTAGATTACTAGGTAAATTAGCTATAACGCTTTGATTCCCTGATTCAGCACCTTTTAAGATTCACTAAATAAAAAAAAGTATAAAATGCATTGAATATTGGTCAGCATTAAAGCCTTTCTAGTCTTTTTTGTTATATAAATTCATAATTTTATTTGAAGTCATCAGTCTTATCCAGTCTTTCAGAATGAGCAAAATTAAAAGAAACTTGTTTTACAAACTAGAAAGGGCTGTTAAGTTTATTTTTCAAGTTGGTAAATCTTTTAAATGTAAGTCAACTCAATTCTAAACAAAGCGATCTTTTTTTAAAAAATTTTGTTCTATAAAAAGTTTAATTTGAACGATATCTACTTGATAACGCCCTTTAAGTAAAACAAAAACCCTTCTAGTTTATAAAATACGTTTAATTTTGCTTTTCTGAAAATGCAAAACGACCAAAACGACTAAATAAAAAGCAACACTATAAATAGAACACTGTTTCATATAGAAGGACCAGAATCGAATCGAATATTGCTCCAAATACCATTAAATACCTATTTCTTTATCAAAGGGCCACACAAATTAAATCAATTAAAAATATTAAGAAAGGTTTAACACGAATAACAAATCCTTTACTACAAAATGACAACAATTAGGTAAAAAAGACCCTTCAAAAACGAGAAACGAACTGATAAAAATGCGATTCTTAATATCAAACATGAGAACAATTCAAGAGCAAAGGGCCAACTGCGCCCTAATCACCTAAAAATAGACATTTACCTGTAAAATCATGATGCGATGACTGCGATGTCACTGAACGAGGCTTGCCTCACTAACAAACTGAACACCACCACCACCAACAACAAAAAACCCCACTTCACTTGATCTACTTGTATAAAATTGTTGCGACCTAAAATATAAAAACAAAGACAAAAAAATCCATTTATAAAAAAAGAAACAGAATTGAATTTGAAGACAAAAGAAACACGAATGCACAAGTATAGACGCTTTCAAAGGACCTCATAAATTGGACCTAAGGCCCTAAACCACAAACTTGCTTGGCACTATATAAAAGAATGGACCTAACACGAGAAATAATGAAAGGGCCGGGTGGTGGGTGTAACCATTAAGAAACCATTTCCGTTTTTCAATTCTCAAGTGGACACAACAAGTCATTTTTCACTTGAAACAAAAATCGTACAAAAAAATGATATTTTTAAGTAATTTTACTACAGTTAGATTCAACTTCAAATGTGAAATTTTGACATTTTTTTCTTCATACTCATCAATGAAGAAGAAAAAATAAAACCCCCACTTGAAAAGAATAAAAGAATGGCTGCTCCTAAATGACGCCACCAAACAATTGATACAATAGGTGGAGCCACTTGTGAAGAACACACAACAACAAGTTAGAAGATTACTACTTTCTTTTCGATTAGACTCTGAGTCAATTATGAAACTACCACCAAAAATATTAGGCAAGAATTGTCAGCAAAAAATGCCAAAAACAATGACCCCCTTCCTCCTCTCTCCAGCCCCTCAAACATTAACCCTAGGGGCACAAACCCCAGCAAACACACATTTATTCATCCCCACCCTACTTCCTTCATTGAGTCCACTTTCTAATATCCACCACCCGAGTGATGTTTCACACCAACACCCCCACTTCTTCCAAATGTATTTCACCTTATACCTCTGGGTTTCACCTTACCCCAAGTTACCCCTTACCAAGTTACCCCAAATGTTTTCTCTTTCATTTCGTAAACTGAAACTAAAACCACAATCAGTATGTGATAATGTGGGCATTTTACCTTCAAAATCTGACATTTTAACTTTTCATTTAAAAAAATACGATTACATTACATGAAATGTACAACAGAAGAAATGAAAACTTGGTTCTTGAACCCTCAAAACAGGGTTGCGACACAAAAATAACCATTTTATGTGTGTAAAAACATGCTAAGAATATGGCTGAAATTCGATAATTGTATCGGCTAGCAACCATTAGCATCTAAGCTAAAGAAAGCAGTGTAGTTGACAGACAGTTAGAAATCGGTAAGAACTTCAGTTGGCTCCGCCCTTCCGCTTGGCTGGTTATGTAGTTTGACGTCACATGCTCCGCCCTTTTCAACGTCAGACTCTACATAACTAGCCAATTAGAAGTTGCCAGTCGTCATAACAAGGGCGGAGCCAAGTGAAGTTTCCCCCTATTTCTAACTGCCTGTGTGAAGTTGTTATACTGGATTATACTCTTTATTATTAGAGCTAGGATTTTTATGCAAATCAAGCAAATGTTTCTCAATCTATGGCCCAAAAGCCGATTGTGAAGTAACAATCTCGTTTAGCTCAACAAACAATTACAATTAGCTTATTCAATCAAAAAACACTGGTTAGAGGCTAGAACTATTATAGATGGTAACTGATAGTAACCAGGCATCTAGCCTCTAACCAGCCTTTTTCATTACCCGTACATGAAGCCACAAATTGAGAAACATTTGCATCCTATATTGCAGAAAAATCCGAGCCCTAAAACGCTCAATAAGGTGTCCCAGGATCACAAGCCTCGTACACAGAGGCTAAGTGACTAGTAAATATAAAAAAATATGCTGAACTTCAACTTGAATCCACTCTGAACAAGATTTTCAACATACAAAAACCATGCTCGAGGTTGGAAAAATATATAAAAGCCCAAATGTGGGCCAGTATGTTTCTTTGTCCTCATGAACTGGGCCACATTTTTTTGCACAAAATTCTGGTCTGAGTGTACAAGTGGCAAGTTTCCTATTCTTGAATAGGAAATATGCCTAAATGACTTGAACGAACCGAAATTGCAGACCGCCTAATTTAAAGAAAAGCAAATTTTTATACAAAAACTAGTGTGACGTCACGTCCAGATTATTTTTTTTATTGAACGTGACGTCAACATTGCTGACTAAAACGATGAATAACAGAATGCGTAAAATAAACGCAGCAAATCCGCTGCAGCTACGATTTAATGCATCCAGCACGAGCCAAACACACACACAAAACACCCAGGTGTTAAGTTGTTAACACAACAATAACAACAACCTATTGAGACATTTAATAAGGAGAAAGATGGGTATTAAAAAAAAAGGCGACAACGTTCTTCTTTCTTTTCTCAAGAAGTGAAAAAATGCGATGTTTTTTGTTTTTTTTTTGCTTCGTCATTTCGAGTTTGAAGTTACTTTTTTTCTCTTCATTTTTGAAGTGTTGTCAGTTCGTTCTGAAATATAGCAAACATAAGACTAAAAAAAAACAGGTCTTTTTGTACGATAATCACGACACGAATGGGATTAAGAAAAACTTTGGATTCATCAGGGCCCCCCCCTATCCTAAGCCCCTCTTTCTTATTCTCCTACGGATCATCCGTAAAAATCCAAATATTTTGATAGATCGTCCTACGAACAAACAATTATTAAGCTCACGATCCAATTATTATACGCACACGCAAAAGATCGAACCATATTTTTACCTGGAAGAAAACAAGACGCAAAATAAGCACGAAAACACGCAACAAAAAAAATGTCACCGAAAAGAAAACCCGCGAAAATAGACACGTGATTTACCGGAAAAAGCGAAAAGAACCATACCACGCATGCGCAAATGTATGCTCGCGGCGGAGACAATGCTCAAAAAAAGAACATCGGCTAACCGCCAACTTATCGTCTTTGAAGCTTTTCCACCAAACTATAAAAACGTACTAATATGGCTGCCATATTATTCAATGCAATACAAAATACACCATCTTATGACAGCTTTAGACCTCCAATATCTAGCTTCATAACTACATAATCGTGTAATGTATTCATTTTTCGATGTAGAAGGCAGCACTCATTATACTCTTGACGATATTCTGAAGCAAACGCAGTTTGCATAAAAACGAAAAGAAAAACGAATATGGCGTATTATATGCGTAAATTGCAACGGTAAGTAAGCCATATTAATACACCCACATTATAATCAATTTCGTGACATCATATCACCTTTACGCATGAAAAAGCTCGGAACATAGTTTTATAACAGGGGTACAAAAGCGAAATGAATAAATTAGTTTATATGCATCAACTTACTGCAAATACAAAGCTTTATTGGACGAGTAAAATGTAAATATCGTTGATAACAATCACAAGTCGTTACAAAACTTTTCTATATGCTGAAAAAATTAAGGTGCATAGAAAAGAAAATAGCTGACTTTAGAGAAATGAACACTAGATGGCGCCAGATGCTTAAGTCACGAGACCAAAAAACCCGCGAAAAAACGCACATGGACAATAGATTCCCCCCCCCCCCCCCCAATATTGCTCGAAAGTTGTTTATATTGAGAAAGTCACTAAAACGTCTAAAAAGAAATATGGGAATACAAGGCTTGTTACCCTTTTTAAAGAAGGCTACTCGAGAAGTAAATGTCAAGAATTTCTCTGGATGTACGGTTGCTGTGGATGCTTATTGTTGGCTTCACCGAGGAGCTTTCTCTTGTGCGGAGAAATTGGGGAAAGGGGAGAAAGCTGACGGGTATGTACTAGAAAAAACGTATGGGAACGTTCAAATCTAATGTTTTTGTGCGACAGAAACCTACATAAAACCATTTCTTATACGTCAAAATCCATTTATAATGTGAAATTATAAAAAAACGTGACGTCTAAAGTCAAAACATAGATGTGTTTATCCGTCATTTCACTGATATCACACGAAACTCACCTTCCAATGTCCGGTTTTTCTATTCCATGACCTCTCAGACATGTCCAGTTTTGCGTAAAAATGGTCAACTCGTTGCTAGCCGCCAATGTTCGTCCGATCCTCGTCTTTGACGGACGAAATTTGCCGTCAAAATCAGTGACTGAGATCAAAAGACGAGAGTGAGTGTTCGCCTTTTAATAATAGAAAAACGCCGGTTATATCGATCTAAAACGTGAAATATTAATTTATTAATCTCGCAATTCTTACTTTGATGTTCGTAGAAGTAAACAAAAGAACAAAACGCTCGCAAAGAAACATCTTCTGGAGGGAAAATTACGTGAAGCTCGTGAATGTTTTCAACGTTGTGTCGAAATCACCTCAGAGATGGCGCACGAAGCGATACAAGTGCGTTTCCGTATCCGCAACCTCCGCAAGCCTTTCTATGACGTCACACGATTCGATATTTTTATATAACACTAACTACGGTCGCTTGAGTGCTTGCGGCGGTTACGCATATGGATGCAGTCCAATAAATATATTAACTTTGGTTATTTGTGTTTTTCAGAAACAAAATTAAGAGAAACTTGAAAGTGTTTTAGAAACTAGAAAGGTAGCTTAATCACTTAAGGGTTGTTTCATGTTGAAATCTTTCAAAATAAACTTTTTACGTCAGTTTGAAAGTAACCCAACTTTAAGCACTTTTTAATTTTTGTCTAAAAAGTTTATTTTGAAAGATATCAATACGAAAATACTCTTAAGTGCTTGCTCTAACCTTCTAGTTTCTATAACACTTTCTATTTCTCGTAACTTTGCTCTTCTGAAAGACAGAATAACCAGAGTTTGAAAAATCCTCTCTTTATAAAATATCTTAATATATAATATCATAATTTCTATTTTTGTTTTAATTTCATTTTAAAAGGCGTGTAGGAAATTAGGCGTCGATTGTTTGGTTGCGCCTTACGAAGCCGACGCTCAACTGGCATATTTGAATAAAATCGGAATTGCTCATATTGTAGTCACCGAGGATTCCGATTTAATTCTGTTCGGTTGCGAGAGAGTCAGTGAAAAAAAATATAATCTCGGAGAAAGAGAAAGTATAAATAATTTACTTCACGTCTTTCAGATTTTATACAAAATGGATTCGAACGGAAACGGAATCTTACTCGAAAGCGACAAGATTCACTTGTGTCTCGGATTGAAAGCTTCGAATTTCACATTCGAGAAATTTCGTCACATGTGTATTATGTCGGGATGCGACTATCATCCGTCTTTACCCGGAATCGGCCTGGGAAAATCTTTCAAGTTCTTTTCGATGATCACGAATCCGGATTTGAACGCTGTAAAAACAAAAAATACCAAATTCCTCGTGAAACATGAAATAATTCTTTATATTTCGCAAAGGTTTTGTCAAAGATCCCGATTTATCTGAAAATGTCGAACCTCACCGTCACCCTCGAGTACAAAATGGGTTTCGTTCGAGCTGATAATACTTTTCTCTATCAGTTGGTCTTCGATCCTTTGAAAAGAAAGCTCGTTCCTCTTAATCCTTATCCCGAAGATTTGAATCCCGGCGATTTAGACTACGCAGGAGCGTATCCTTACAAATAGATCCGATAATTTTTTCAGAGAACGAAAACGAGAGAATTCCTTGACCAAAATAACAACAAAAGGCCGGTTCCGAACGATGTTGCATATCAGCTCGCTCTTGGAAATGTCGATTTGAATACGATGAAAAAAGTGGACAACTTTGATCCGGATAGAAATGTATACACGTTTGTTGCTCAAACTCGAATTACTCTTATTAGCTACTCATTCAAAAAGTAATTCTAGTTACATTTACTTTTATGACGAACTAAAATTACAGTCCTTCTTTGGAACGTTAAGATGGTTTACGTCTTTTACGAGCAACTTTATTATTCTGTCTTTCAGAAGAGCAAAATTAAGAAAAACTAGAAAGTGTTTTAGGAACTAGAAGAGTAGCTCAAGGTCATTTTAACGATATATTTTCTAAATATCAACATGAAAAATATCCGAAAGTGGTTGAGCTACCCTTCTAGTAAAACACTTTCTAGCTTCTCTTAATTTTTCTCTCGAAAGACAGATTAATCAGTTTAAGAGGCGTTCATACTTTTAAGGTCTACATAGACCAGCGACTATTAGTATTTAAGAATGACAACAAAAAGTGGTTACCGTGTGGCCCAAACCAACCACTCAAGAAGTAGTTGCATAAAGTTAAAAAAAAAAACTTGTACAGTAACAACCACTTTTTATAGTTCATTCAACTACACCAGGACCACTTCCAAACCTCTGGCCGTTGACTCGAGTGGTCTGTTTCGATCACACGACAACTACTTTTTGCAGTACAATCTCAACCACTAAAACATCTCAATTTAAATTTCTTTCGTTTTACGTTTGACTGTCGACAGAATATTACGATCAAAACCAGTTCGTGGTCGTCAACGTCAAGTAAAAGTATTTGGGCCAGAAACTACGAAATAATATCAGTCGGTGGCGAAGTGGAAAGCACATCCTCATCTGCCATAGCTTTCTTTGGAACTTCGAGAACAGTTGGACGGCAAACTTCAGAAGTAACTCTCAAAAGTGGATCCTCATCAAGTCTGAAACGATCGTTTTCTGGTTTGTTCAAATCATTTACACACTTCCAGTGCAATCATTTTAAAGTAAATTATTTCGACAGAGCCGAAAAGAGAAGTTCTCGAGACTTCCGAAGGCGAAATTATGTCGCAGTACGGGACAACTAAAAAGGCAAAGATTGGTGCCGTTTCCGAATTGATGACGATTTCGACTCCAACTCCCGTTTACTCTCAGTAAGATGATGCGCTTATTAACATTTCTCCGCCCGCAGATTTCTTAACTGTTTATTTTTCTAGATACTTTGAAACACCTCACAAAAGCTCAAAAAACCTTTCAGACGGTAGCAACGTCACTCCAACGATAGTTCAAAACGAATCTTCGACGAGCTCGTCCGAAACAATCGAGTATGATTCGTCATCAGTTGTTACGTCACCAACCGATGTTTCTGTCGAGTCGATTGATCTATCGGAAGAAAAAGAAGAAACAAATAAGATCGAGACGGAGCCGGCAACTCCGAAAGGAAGTCTCATCTTCGATCGAGCTTATAGCTCGAGAAAAAATCAGCCGCCTAAGTCGGCAACTTGTTCGTATTTTGCTAAAAAGTCGTCGCCGAGTGTCGGAAACTTTGGCAACAACTGGAAATCGCTTCACGATGTTCTCGGATCGACGACTTTTTCAAACGAGAGATCGACTTTCGTTCGATCGCCATCTAATCATACAAGTTTTAAATCTGTTATCGGCCGAAAAATATCTAAGGAAAATCAAGTTAAAGATGACGAAACGTTAGAGAATTGCTCCCAAAAGAGTTCCGAAGTTGAATTCTCTCGAGAAAAGTCTATGACTTGTAGTTTCAATAGTTTTACGGAAGTTGTTGACGGTTTCTCGCCACAGTGTAGCCAGGAGGAAGAGTCGGAAATGACGACAAACTCTACGCCTGAAACCCCGAAACTTTATTTCGAAACTTTGAAGATTGATGATTCATCGCCACATTCAAATGTAATTTGCTTTTTAAGATGTTTCATCAGCTTTTTGAAGCTGGAGTTGCTTATATTCAGCTTTTTAAAGCTGAATATAAGCAATTCCTGCTTTTTGTTCTGTTTAGGTCGTCTTCATTTTATATCTTTTTATAAAATGTGTTATGAACAGCTGATTTTCGACTCTGGTTATTCTGCAGTTTCAGGAGCAAAATGAAGAGAAACTTGAAGTGTTTTAGAAACTAGAAAGGCAGCTGAATCACTTAATATTTTATGTTCATAGTTTTCAAAATAAACTTTTTATGAACAAAAATTAAATAATTGATATAAAAAGTATCTTAAAATATATCAAAATTAAAATATTCTTAATGACGTTTTTCACAGATAAATAACTTATTGGCCGAGACTAAAAGTAGATCATCTGTGATCGGCTCTCAGTGATTGAGCTACCCTTCTAGTTTCTAAAACATATTTAGGTTTCTCTTTCATTTTGGCTTCTGAAAGACGTTGTGTAGCGTTTTACATTTTAAAACCAGTTTAAAAGTGAATGAGAACGTATTAATGAAGAGACTGCTTTCATTTTTCTCTTTCAAAGGTTCTGAAATCTGTGAATATGAACAACATCGTTGGTAAACTTCACTTTTTTATAATTTAGCCGTTTTTTCTTATCAAATATGGATTGAAAATTTCGTTTTCTCGTTAAAGGCACTCAAAGTAAATGCCGTAGACTGGGACTGTCGCGTAAGAAACAAAACGAAAGTACGAATACGGACACGAAACAACTCAATTTAAAGGATATGTTTGCCAAATTTACTTATCAGAAACAAAGGTGATTGACCCTTTTATGTTTGTGCGCATCATTCAGTAAAATATATAAAAAAAATTTTAAAAAACCGTTTTACCTTTTCTTTCAGGCCGTCTTCGAGGCTTTCGTCCAATTAGAAAATATTCTCTTTTAAAATATTTTTTCTATTTGAAACATGTCAATTATGCGAATATAATATCTTTGTTGATTTTCATTGGCTGCAAAAATATAAAATAAAAGTTCTCTTTTTTAGTTAATTCATGATTTTGAATGAAGTTATTTCTCTCTCTCTCTCTTAATGTGGTGTGGTTACACCGGAAGGTCCGGCTATCGGTTCGTCTAAAAGTGGTCCAGAATTCGAAGTGGTTAACGAAGCGACAGACGTCGACGTCGAACACGGACGATTACGAGGAATCAATCGTCGGTGTGGCAACTCAGTGTCACGATCTACACCAGAGAAACAGCGCAGAACCAGAACGAAGAAACTTAGGATGCAACCGGCCGTACTTAACCAGCTGTTTATCTGTATCAGGAGAGAAAAACCATTAAATTTAAGTCTCGCATTATGTATTTTTCTTGACTCTCAAGGTGCACAGCATGCGTTATGTATGGGTATTCTTTCCATTAAGAGCCGCTAGCCTACAAGCTAATGCAGCGAAGCTGTCATATAGGGAAACGAGTTCGTACATAGAGGCTAAGCGGCTCCTTTTTATGTCAACTGACTTTTGTGTCACCCTGTATATCTATGGGGAGGAATGAAAAAAAGAAAGTTTTAGAAGTTACAATAGTTGTCCCTAGATGTCGCTGTTGACACTGCTCTCTCTACAAAGCGGGAGTTTTGAAACTTGTGATAAAAGAAAGCACTTCATATAGCAATGGACTGCTATAGCAGTGAAATATTAGAAGATAAACTTTTATGATTAATTTTGTAGATTTAGAATGATGCAAACTCACACACAAAAAACAAACCCAGAAACAAAGTTATTTAAAAAGTTAAAAGGTAAACATAAAAAATGCTGACAAACACTTTCAAGGCTATACTATAATATAAATAAACAAAACTTCCCTGTTTCTTTTAACTGCCTTTATAAAACTTGATCAATCCCTGACATGCACATTGCGAGCAACATTGAACTCTAAACAACGACGCTATTTGAATGAGGGATTGTTAAAAGCTTTATAAAATTATAATACTATTTTTTGTGCTGAAAAAAGGCAGGTATGTAATAAGATAAGAGAAAAAAAAGGTATGAGCAAATAGTAACTAAATTGAAATTGTGAAGCACAGCGCGTAATCATCAATACAACGCAGAAGCCCCTCGGGTGAACTCATATGGCGTCTCTCTAACACATAACGCAAATAACAAAACGCCATTTTTGTTCTATCATCGCCAGCTTCGAAATTATAAGATCGTGTCAAGTATATAAATAAATACATCACTAACCACGCCCATCAGCAAATTGAGATAAAACGTTTTCGCTTCCGGATAATCTGGCCAATCATACTTCTCTGCATCAATACACCTGGATAAACGATAAATTATTACTGTTACGTCATCAGTAATTGACAGGAGAAGGTAATAGCGAACAACCTGACGGAAATGGATTGGTAAAGAGCGTCACAAAATTCCTCAGTCCCATTGGTCGTTTGAACTGAAGAAATCAACATCAAAATGGACAATAAAATCGAACTCAAAAGAAGTGGGAAAAATAAACCCAACATTCGATTACGAGAACCGCTATAAAAACAAACACATAATTAAAAGAACTAATTATAAATTTTTGCAATTAAGTCTGTTTCCTGTCATTATATATATATGAATTTAAATGATATGAAATCATCAGATAAATGACCTTCGATCACAATAAATAAAAAAGGGGGGTTACCATGTCAACAAAACAGTAAACACACTGAAACCAAAAAAAATCATTAGCAGTATCCGTAAAGCAGGAGCAATAGCTACGTATTTGAGGCAAAAACGTGAAAAAAATACTTGATGTATGTAATGGGTGACTCAACATGGCGTCATTACATGATAATTTTAAAATACGCCATATTTGTACACCTGGCAGCAGCTAACATAATAAGTTTCAACAGTGTAGAGTAAACAAAGAAGTAACATGTCTTATTGAAGCTTCTTGACGTCATGTGATTATACCACTACCGCATATGTTTGTACGGCTTCACGTATCTTAGCAACGCACGCGATATGTCATCGATTAATATTAACCTAGCCTCAAACAAGGACACTGTACACAGTTGCTGAAAATATTAATAACGGAAACATATGCTTATATTTTAATGCACTGCAAGTTAGAGAGGCTAGAACTTATAAAAAGAAATGAACAAACCTTCCGGAAGAAAGTTTTTCAACTCTGTCACACATAAGAATAAAATACGCCAAAACAAAAGCGTAGGCGGCACAACCTACAGGTAAATAGGTGGCCAATTCACAGGTGGACGATGTTTCCCATAGCCTTGGTTGATCGTCCACAATTCTAATAATCTGCGAATCGTTGTGTTTCTCGTATTTGAGCCTCGTATAAAGAGGGCATTTCTGCGCGAATTGAACGCTGGCATTGCCGACGGCCACCGATGCCACGACGGCACCAACGGCTGCGATCAAATAGCAGAAAAGTTGTGACAACTTCCAACACATGAAATTTTTACGAGACATTTTTTTTCTTTTTTTAAACTTAATAAATCATATATTAAACATTATTTGTGACTCCTTGCATCTTTCTACTTATCGTCAACAGTAGCTTTTGTTAACTTTTTCACTGGTTTACATCTTAAATAACCGCAGTAAAGTTGAATAAACAAACAAGAAAAACTTTTGCCATCCAGTTCCCGCCCTACTATTCTAGTATTTCACTCAAACTGACTCAATAAACGTTATCTCCGCTAGGTGGCGCATAATACCTAACAGTATACATAGCTAAAAAGGCGCTCAAGAGCACTTGATAATCAACATGTTGCATATACGTACATTCTTTTATTAAACGACTTATTCATCGATATTACGTCAATGTACATTTCAGCTATTACGTCACATCATAGGACAAACCAATTAATGTATGAAACAAGCATTTAGAAATCGGTACATACAGAAGTTGGCTCCGCCCTTGTTATGACGACCGGCGACTTCTAATTGGTTTGTTGTGTAGTTCAACGTTAAAAAGGGCGGAGCATGTGACGTCACACTACATAACCAACCAATTAGAAGTTGCGTTCGTCATAACAAGGGCGAAGCCAACTGAAGCTCTTCCCGATTTCTAACTGCCTGTGTAGATGACTGCCCCAGAATGTCTGTTTGTGACGTCACAACTGTTACAAATTGAATTTGACATGGATTATGAACACTGCTGACTTGGAACAAAAACGCAAATTTAGGAGAAACTAGAAGAGTAGTTTAATCACTTAAGGACATATTTTCATGTAGATATCGTTCAAAATAAACTTTTTATTAGCAGAAATTAAAAAAAAAATATTTGCTTAAAGTTGAGTCATTTTCAACTTCACAAAAAGTTTATTTTGAAAGATAGCAACATGGAAATACTTTTGAGTAGTTAAGCTACCCTTCTAGTTTCTAAAGGTTTCTCTTCATTTTGCACCTGGAAAACAGAATAACTTTACAACCACCTTAAAAATACTTTCTTTAAAATGGAACTGCTGTACAATGTATAAATCAATTAACGTCCTACGTGACCGATTATTCAACAGCAAAAAAACGAACTGATTGGAAAATACTAAGCAATTTCTCAATCGTGAAAATAAAAATATTTAAAAAATATAAAATGTTTGTGATTAATTAACATTTAAAAATTATTTCTAAAACCCTCAACCCCTCAGACGTCACAAGCCTCCAGTTACAGCGAAGACACTAGAAAGTCCATCGTTTCTTGAACAATCTCTTCTTCGTTTTCTTCATCACCTCTAAACGACTGCACCGATGCAATCGGCGAAGGAAAATCCGTCGCTGACAATCGTAAATCAGCAAAGTCATCAACTGTGATCTCGCGTCCGTCGTCGTCGTCGTCATCGTCTCCGTTATCAGAGTCGACGATAGCTTCAACCTCGACATAATCATCTTCTTCCATATTGGGACACAACCTTTTAATCGGACAATAGTCGATGGCCGAATGAAGATGAACCGAAGAAGACGACGACGAACAATTCGAATCGACATCGTACTGATAAGAACGAATACGTTTGGCCAGTTCATCTTCGACCTCTTTTAGATAACCAGGATCAGTTGGCGATCGTCCCAAACGCCTAACAGTCCTCGATTCCCTCGAACCACTCCTTCGTCGCTTATTGGTGCTCTTAGTCGTAACTAGAAACAAAATAACAAAATCGTTCAGATAAGAGCCTTTTTCCCGAAAGGATTATCCAAACGATTTTGTACCTTTTTTCAGTATCTTTTGACACGACTGACACTCGAAGAACGACTTATAGAAGGAGAGGCGGCCGCATGCAACGTGACAACCTTGAGAGCCGCAAACGTCACATAGAATTATTTCCCAGCGGCTACAAATAAACGAACAGAAATAAAAGAAATCAAATATCTTGGAAAAGAATTTTTTTAAAAAATGGACAAACTCTTCATAAAAAGCAAAATCAGACCAAAAAAACATGCAGAAAAGAATTTAAAAGGCCACAAATATACCGGAACAACATAAAAACACTCGTAAATGTGGTAAACTGTTTGCAACTTAAGAGTTTTCTCACTTTTCTGCCTTTTTACCTCGCGACTGCACAAGATTCTGTGCTTTGCTGCTTTTTTTTCTGTGCATTTGCATGTGTTTCCGCACTATTTTGCGTTTTTCCCCCAATCCGTTTTTATGTGTTCTCACAATTCGTTTTTTTGTGTTTTTTTTTGCACGTTTTAAATATGCATTTCTGTGTTTCATCACTGATTTACACTTGTCTCTGTGCGTTTTTTTCTTCACATGTAAAACATTAACAGTTATATATAAATATAAAAAGAAATAATCAATAATCATCACCTTCCTTCTTTGTTATAATTTCTGCCATCTGGACAACGACACTTTGCATGATCGCAACTGTTGTGACGGAACAAAAGCTCCTCAAACGCATTTTCTTCCCGCTCCCAGGAAGCGTCCCTTTAGGAAAAACAAAAAAATAACTTAATAAATTCAGAAATAAGTGGAGGGGGAAACGATGATCGAAAACCAACTGTTCCGGAATATATATCCCATGAGTCAACATTTCCACTTGAAATGCATCTTTATTATTGCACAATGGACACCGGAAGAAATAGCCAAAGTGAATCGCTTGTTCCTAAAACAAAACAAAAAAATCGTACACACGTTCTTCGTCTGAGATTAAAGTCGCCTTCGGACTTCTGAGTTATTTCTACATTTCAAAAGCAACATTAAGAAGAAATTTAAAGTGTTTTAGAAACTAGAAGGGTAGCACACAATCACTTACGGGTAAATATTTTCATGTTAGATATGTCTCAAAATAAGCTTTTTATGACACTTTGAAAATGACCACTTTAAACAGACAATATTTTTTTAATTTTCGTCTATACGCTTCGAAAATACGCTTATGTGATTGCGAGACCCTTCTTAGTTTCTAAAACATGTTTAAGTTTCTCTTCATTTCAAGAGGAGGCATTTACCCTAATAAAACCACCTTAAAGAAATTTATTTTTACTCTTCTGGTTTGAGTAACCAAAAACAAAAAGACATTGATACTAAAGAAACTTAATAAACGAAAAGAAAACCTGTAAACACTCCCGATGTATCCAGGAATGTTTGCAACAAGGAGTTCTTAACGTTTGAAACGAAGTCCTCGTCTCGACGGAACACAAACAGATCGGACAGACGGAAGTAGCTGTTCCGTGAAACGCCAAACGGTCGCTTGCCGGGCTCTCTTGCTTCAGACAATGTTTGGGACAGAACGAACTAAGAGAAGATAAAACAGAAATGAAACGTTTGTAAACAAGTTTACATTAACACAAAAACGTACGCGTAACTTCCGAAGAACTGATGCATCGTATTATGCTCAATACCACATGGATAATGAAACCGTTTATTACATTTCTTGACCGAACAGCCGATCGTAGCTCCATATTTCTTACAATAGCAACAACGCTGACAAGAAAGAAAAAAAACAACTCAGCGAATTATTAGACTGTTTTGTCGATTTAAATCGGATCTCGTACCAATTTCTGTCCTCGTCTCTTTTCTTTTAAAATATCTTTCTCTAAAAACCCGAGAATCCCAACTCGAGTTGAGCGTCCACTTTGATTTAAATTGCTCGAAAAGAGCTGTCAAAAATGTTTAATAAAAAACAAAGAAACGGTTTTAATCAAATCTCGTTTTCAAACTTCCGAATTTTTATTTCGTTTCTCCAAAATTACCATACAAAAATAATGAAGCGTAATTTTCCTCTTAGTGATCAGTTTTCCGTACTTCAGGTCAGAATCATCGTCCTTTCCGCAATAAAGGCAGTTGCATGTACCTGAGTCAAAACAAAATTCCCCAAACATAAAATGTAAATTTAATTCCCAAAAACGGTATTTTGATTCAAAAACGTCATTTTTTTACGCCGAGTTTTCGATGGTTATTTACGATTAAGCACAGCAGCATATAATATCTGAATTGCAGATATTCGAAAGTGTTTTAAAAACTAGAAGGGTGGCTGAATTACTTACGGGTATATTTTCAGACAAAACGTCATCTGCATAAAAGTTGGGTCCTTTTCAAACTCGCATAAAAAGCTTATTTTGAAAGATATCAAAATGAAAATTTGTCCTTAAGTGACTGAGTAACCCTTCTAGTTTCTAAACCACTTTCACGTTTCTCTCTTCATTTTGCTCTTCAGAAAGAAAAAATAATTATAGTTCGAAAATCAGCTGTTCATAAACCATCTTCAAACGAAATATGTGACAGTTATATGAGGATATTTAAAGGCGATTGAAATGGATTAAAAATGAAATAAAATTGTGGACCAAATTTGACGCTAATTCGTTTTGTGATTTCATCCAATTTGTATTCGCTTAAAATTACCTTTTGCAGACATTTTACACTTGAAAACAACCGAAATAAACTGGAAATCAACAAATATTACAAACTTTAAACAGCCCTATTTAAACAGCCACGAAATAATAAAAATAACACATTGAATAATAGAAGTTCGAAAAGAAAAACAACAATCGACCGGAACGCTACATTCATATAATCACAGCACTTTAAAAAATTAAAAATGACCGGTAACTAAGCCATTACTGAGCATTTGTAACTCATTTATTCATAACTGAATAAACGGCAATCATACTTGTTAAAGGCTAGTTTTATATCCTACAGATGAAAATATAACTAGCCTCTAACCACCGTTTTTTGGTAGAAAAAGCATAATTATTGCGGTGAACAACCGCTTAGACTCCACGACGTCATCGCTCAGTAAGCGCTAACAAACACTTATAAAGTACTGTGACTACCAGAAAGTCTACCAGAATTTCCCGCCACTGGATTTTTCTTATTATAAATAATGTTTCTACTAAAACCCGAAAGAGAATGCAATCAAGATGCGAGAAACTGAAAACTGTGTATCATTTAAACTGTTAGTTAAACTAAAATTGTGTGACGATAACTAAATTTTCAATAATAATAAATATTTGTTGTTGTTAAAAACATGTTTTAGATAAAAAAAAAACCATAGAATTTAAATATCTACGATACTCGCACATAATGACATTTCGTGTCACCTTCTTAAAAAATTACTTTAGCCCAGTTTCTGGCAGAGAAGCGATGAAAAAATGGCGGCCGCCAAGGCAAGTGATTGGTTTTTTTGTATTTATACGTTTATATTGTATGATTAAATGACAGTTGATTATTTGTGCGTTTCTTTTACCTAGTTGGAGTTTGATGTTGAACTGACGTGCGAATCTTGTAGTAATTCTGTGAGAGAAGCACTGAAAAGCATTGACGGCGTTGGAAAAATCGACATCGACCTACAAAAACAATCTGTTTTGGTCGAAACGAAACTTCCATCGTCGATTATCCAAGAAACAATCGAATCTACTAATAGAAAAGCCATTCTCAAAGGTTTAGGTTCAATAGAAGGTGTGCAATTGTGCTCTTTGCGACTCTTAAACAACCGATGACGCAATGAAACGTGACCAGTCGATGACGTAATACGTGACGTCACGAGTGGCCATGTGGATATTTTTTTTTGCTTATGAACAGCTGATTCAAGTTTTTAGGTTCGAGTCAATTGGGAGCAGCCGTAGCAGCACTGTTCGGTCCGAATAACGTCTTCGGTGTGGTCAGATTCTTACAGATTGACGAGGAGACGTGCATCGTGGATGGAACGATAGACGGGTTGTCTCCGGGAGAACACGGACTCCACATATACGAATATGGCGACATTTCTAACGGATGTTCGAGGCAATCGAGAGGATTTTTTTTTAAAACTAACGAAATTAAATTCAGGAGTTTTTAACTGTTTCGCTTTGCTTTTCAGTCTTGGAAGTCATTACAATCCACATAATTCCAGTCACGGTGGTCCAACGATGAAAAACAGAGTACATAAACGAAACTAATAAGATCTTATTAGATTCTTATCAATTTTTTTTTCTTGTAGCACGCTGGCGATTTAGGTAACATCGTGGCAAATGGCGAAGGACGATCGAGATTCCGGTTTGAAAACGATGCATTCAAAGTTTGGAAGATAATCGGACGATCTCTGGGTGTAGCGGCCGGTAGAGACGACCTTGGGCTTGGACCGAATGACCGGTCGAAAGTCGACGGCAACTGTGGAGAAGGGTATCGAATGGATATCAGCTAATCTTCGTGTCGTGAAAATTGCTTCAAAGTATTTTGTTTTATTATTTCTATAGTGTTGCTTGTGGGATCATCGCTCGATCGGCAGGACTTTTTGAGAATCCCAAACGACTTTGCGTTTGCAGTGGACGAACCATTTGGGAAGAACGAAACGAAGTGCTGAAATCAACGTCAAAGATCTAAATGAAAATATGATTTAAAATGTAAAATTGAATAAAAATTGTTATTTAAAATGTAAAGTTGTTTATTAAAAGAAACTATGTAAGATGTTTTATGAACAGGTAATTTTTGAATTCTGGTTATTCTGCATTTCAGAAGAGCAACACTAATGATAAACTGATAAGTGTGTTAGAAATTAGAACGGTAGCTTATAGATAAAAATTAAAAATCTACTTAAAATTGGGTCATTTTCAAACTGACCATAATAAGCTTATTTTAAAAGATGTCAAACGTGAAAATACTATAAGTGATTTGAGCAACCGTTCCTAGTTTCTAAAATACTTTCAAGTTTCTTTCTTAATTTTGCTCCTTTGAAACCACCTTAACAATTGTATTAGAATTAATAGTATTTTCATGTTAACATCTTTCAAAATAATTCGCCTTCTAGTTTCTAAAACACTTTCAAATTTCTCTCAATTTTGCTCTTCCGGAAGATAAAATAAACAGATGAGGTTAAGATTGGCCGCAACATTCTTTTATTAACGAATTCAAATAAATTCGAGCATTTATAGACAACACTTGACGCCTTTCAAGTGTAAATATATTGCTGACCATTTCAATGCATTTTATACATTCATCTCACTTATATACATTCTCGAGCTGCAGTATGTTAAAGATTGCAAAATAGTTACGATTACGACCATTTTTTTATCGTTAGTAAAAGCGACTTGTTACTCAAGGGGACATAAAGGTCACAAATTAGAAAAAAATGAAATTTAAAAACTTTACCATCTCCTCGATGTTTAAAGATTTTAATAATGGATAAGAAAAATGATTTTTGTTTTTCCTGTTGGAAGATGATCGTTTTTAACGATTATCGGCTAATAATATATTAGTATCTGACGATTTCAAGTATAAAATATTTTGCAAAGATTGCGGAAGCTGAGACCATAATTCTAATTCGTTATTTTGCAAGATGATAGCATCGAGACATAACCTTAACAAAGATTTCGGTGCGAACCACAAAGTGAAAACGTCTTCGGACTGACTCTAAAAACGGATAAAAAACAAAAATGATTTTTAAAAGATCGAGCTAGTTTTTTAAAAAAAACTTGCAGGAATTCTGGGACTGAGAATGTTTCCGGTGCATCCACCGAAGATGAGAACTTCTCCCGGATCTCCGAGACAAGCCGTATGCCATAACCTCGGTTTAGGAAATTCTATCGGCACCGAAGTCCAACACATCGTCTCCAGATTTAGAAGCCAACAGTCACCTGAATTTCGAATATTTTATAACGAAAAAAGGAACCAATATTTTCATAAATAGCGAATAAAAGTATTGATATAATAGTTTAAAGAAAAATGAAAAGCCAATTAATTTAGAACGACTACAAAAAAATGTCGTTTTATAAGTAAAAACTTTAAAAAGCGAAGAAAAAGAGTCGTAGAAAAAAAAGACAGAAAAATCAGGTAACAAAAAAAATTGGGGGCAACCTACTGAACTTACTAAAAGCTTTATTATTTTGGCTAAAACCACCATAAAGGGCAAGATGCGTGTTCGAAACGGCGATCAATGAATGCCACGAACGACCGTCCGGAACACTACCTTTTGTTTCCAACCTAAACATGAGAAATTCATCACTAAAAATCCTGAAAAAGGGTCAAAGGTCACAAGCTAAACAAACCCATCGCTCCAAGTCATCGTGTCCAGGTCTAAACAGTGCAAATCATTCATTCGTACGTCCTGATTACGGCCGCCGAAAATGTAAACCTTGTTGCCGACTTTAGCTCCGGCATGAGCTGCTCTCGGAATAGGAGGTGGACCCTTTGTGTTAATAAATTTCAAACGAAAAATAATTGGCGTAATCTAGTCATTAGCAGCCACGTAAAGCCCCTGATCTAAGGCTTCACATAGCTTGTGCCAAAGGCAAGAAATAAGGCGAAAAGCTACAATATCTCCTGCATAGATAATATGCGGATACTAATCGAAAGAATAATCGCAAGTCAAGAGCAATGGAGAAACCACTTTGTGGCGCCACAAAGTGGTCCCTGTGAATCCGGTTTAAGGCTAAGCGACCATTTAATATAAGCAACATCCAATAACATAAGTAATCAAACAAGAATTTGTAGTAACTAGAAGAGTCATCGTATCAAGTAAGAATTGTTAGAAATTAGAAGAGTCACTGAATCACAAATAAGAATTCATAAGTGAATCTTCTTCAGAGAATTTGCCTAAAACACAAGAATGTATTTGAAAACCATCCTCCCTTACACGTTGATGCATAAAAATTCCCCGGAAATTTGATAGTTTTCAACTAGTTTTTTTTTACTAGTCTAGTTTACAAAAAAATATAAATCTTTCCACTTGAAAAAACGCTTTCACGAACTTTCTACAATTAAGAAATCACTTTTCACTCACCTTAAAAGAAGGCCACTTCCATTTCTGCGATCTCGGATCGAAAACGACCAACTGATTGTTCCAACCACGTCCACCGACCATCTACAAACATAAAAAAAGCAGACGGTAAAAAAAACATCACGAAAACAAACACCAACGTCATGAAAAAGGTTAAAATTTACTCACTCCATCCAGAGACACGTCGTAGCAGAATTGACACTGCGTTTTGTTCAAACCGTGCGACCAATTGGTCTTTGGTGGATGTCCGAAACCACCGAAATAATAGAGTTTATCGTTATGTAACCACCCGACCATTTTGTCACAAGCGATCGGTCGTTGTCCTTCGCAAGTGTAATTATGCCAAGTGAGTTTCATCAAATCGAGACAAAACATCTCGTTCGAGTAACTCCGATCGTCCGGAGTCGTGTTAGTGTGACGGAAACCGCCGAAGATGTACAATTTGTCTTCGTGGACAAGGCCGCAAGAAGCTGAAGTTCCCATCGGAGAATTCTCCTTCGATGTCTTCAAATACGTCCTAAAAACGATCAAAACCAAAATCAACCAGTTTACCACACAAGACATTGTCATCTAAACCTCTTTGAAAATATACCATTTCTCTACTAAGCGATCATAAAGCCATATTTCGTCGGTCGCTTGATATCTACTATCAAATCCATTCACATCCTACAAAAAAGTCACAAGAAAACAGCATGAAAACGACGGAAAATCGTAAAATTCTATTATTTATAAGTTCAAAATAAAACAACGAGATGACATCACAATAGTGAATCACATCAATTGAAAAATGGGTGTACTAACATGGCGTATTTCTTATCTATCACAAGCATCTCCGCCATAATAGTTCACTTAACTAAATGATTCATTAGGGCACGGCCTATGCGTCGTGACTTCAAAGTAAAGAAAGTAAGCCATGTCCTAGATTTAAAGCCAAATAATCGATCATTAACAAAACGAAGTCTAACTTACCATATAACCGCCCCAAACGAGCATAAATTTGCCATGTTTCACAGCAACATGTCCCGTCCTCTTCAACGGCTCCGCGTATTCATCACTTTCCATATCAATCATTATTTAAATAAACAAAATTATAAAACAAAACACGAAAACGAAAATTCTGAACAAAACATAACGACGAACTTAAAATATAAACCGGTTACCAATAATCGGTGTTATAAACTTCCTGCGCATAGTCATATGATTATGATGTAAGTGCGCATAAATCGCAACGTCATCAGTTTTCGATTATCATCATCGCCCTGTTATAAATGACGTCATATAGGTACATTCTAAAACAACAAATTTGTGAAACGGTCGTAACCAAAATTAGCCTCGAATACAAGCACATTTAACGTAACACTCATAGACGCGTATGTTATGAGATTTTAATATTGTCTATGAGTACGTGGATGTATGCGAGGCTGTTTTGACAGATATTAGCTAGATGTTTTCGAATGCAACCTATAATTATTTGCTTTTCATTGTCGTCAGTGGGAGGTCGCCATCTTTGCTCTCTCTCCATAGGTTTTGCAGCGTCCTCTTTATAACTACGTTAGTGTTAACAAGAAAGAGAGAAGACTAACAGTTTGCGTTTTTCTCTCGATTTAACCGTATTATAAACATCAAAACATCGTTAAAAGACACCTATTAATGTCAGCAATGAATCCCGAATAGTGAGTTTAAGTCTAAAATATTTAAAATCGCTTAAAATAGACGTATTTCGATGAACATCTGTGGTTTTTTTTAAAGGGGAGGAGGAGGAGGGGATTGAAGTTGTCGTAAGCAAAATGGGCGAGTCCAATAACGAAATTTCTCTCTATAATCAATATGTTTTTAAGGGGGTGGAAGGTAGAGAAGAAATAAAACTCATCAAAGGGTTGGACAAAATCGTTTTTAAGAAACCGCTTTAGGTTGAGAAATAAAAACGATTTTAATCGGTTTGAAAACAAAACCAGTTAAAAATCACTTGATTCCAATGTTCAATGAACTGTGACCTTTCGCCAATTTATGACGTCACTTTCACTTTGTGTATACATGTCTTAATGACGTCATCATCGATTAATTCTGTCAATTTTTTTTTTGTTGCAGTGATTATCTCTTTAAATTGTTGTTGATTGGTGATTCCGGAGTCGGTAAATCGTGTCTACTTTTAAGATTTGCAGTAAGTATAATGCGAAACTGTCTTGTAAAAATCGTTCGTATCGGTAATCTCGATCGGCTTTTTTTGTTTCGATAGGATGATACTTATACAGAAAGTTACATTAGTACAATCGGAGTCGATTTTGTAAGTATCCGGAAACGATTTTTTTTCTAGTCGCGGTAACAATTTTATGTTAACTTTTTCATTTTGTAGAAAATCCGGACTATCGATTTGGATGGAAAAACGATTAAACTACAGATCGTAATGAAAATCAAACGCGTTTTTCGTTTCAGATATTTTAAAAGGTTTTCTTGTGTCTTTTTTAGTGGGACACAGCAGGGCAGGAAAGATTCAGAACGATCACGTCGAGTTATTACAGAGGAGCGCACGGAATCATCGTAGTTTACGACTGTACGGATCAGGTTAGTAGTCATAGAAAATTTTTAACATGATAAAATGATTATAAAAACGGCTTTGAAACTCAAGTTTAGAACTGAAAGAAATATGTAAAATGAGTTTTGTAAGGAGAAGCTACGAGTAAGTCAAAAGAAAGGTTTGTCTCGTCTCTCTAAATCTCGTTTTCGAACTATAATTTCGACAGGAATCATTCAACAACGTGAAACAATGGCTGGTCGAAATCGATAGATACGCTTGCGAAAACGTAAACAAGCTTCTCGTCGGCAACAAATCAGATCTAACCACGAGGAAGGTCGTAGATTTCACTACGGCAAAAGTACGGTTTGCAATTTACGACGAACGTATCTCGAGACGAAAACTTATTTTTACCTTAATGGTGATGTTGTTCTATACAGGAATATGCCGATCAGCTTGGAATTCCGTTCTTGGAGACGAGCGCCAAGAATGCGACTAATGTCGAACAGGCTTTTATGACTATGGCTGCCGAGATTAAGAACAGAATGGGACCTCCGTCGTCGGCTGCTAGTGCAGCACAGAATGTTAAGATTAGTACGGGAACTCCCGTTAAAGCTCAAGGAGGTGGTTGTTGTTGAAAAAACGAAAAGGGAGATTGCCGATTGTCCTCATCACCAGAAATTAACTTTTGTCTTAAAAGATGATGATGAATTTCCTTTGAAAATCTTGATTTATTAAAAAAAACGAGACAAAAAAAAGACCCCAAGTTTAATTAAAAAAAATCTATGAATTTCAAATATGAAAAAAAAACGACAAAAAAAAGCTATGTTTTGAAGTTTCATTTTTGTCTCCCTCCCTTTAAGAAACCTTTTTTTAGGAACGAAAGAAAAGACAAAAATAATATTAAATTATATCTATAAATAAAATTTGAAATTTGTTTTCTTTTTTGCATATAAAATATAAAAATTTACTTTCGGTTATGAAACTTGTTTTATTTTTTGGATTTACTTTACTTAATAAAATTTTTTTGGTGGGATTCAAAGTTAGGTTCTTAATTGGATCAAAATTTAAAAAAAATGTTAAAATTTGAGGGATTTTAATCTATACATTTAAAGGGGAGGAGGGGGGGGGGTTGAAAGTTAAAATGTTTTTTTCTCTCTATAGTTTCGTGTCTGCCGCTTTATATAAAAGTTTGAAAAATTAAGTCAAGATGTGGAGAAAACTTTTAAAAAGAATGTTATCAGTTCGTTTCATAACTTAAGTTTTTGCTTTATGTGTGTGTGGAGATATTAATTAAAATACATCTTTCAAACTGTAAAAGTAGAAATGGGGAGAAACTTAAGTTAAAACATTGTTCTTATTTAAACAGTATTTGAATATGGGAATTAAATTTTTGGCTGATTTTCAAGTGTAATTATTATTATATGAGAGGTTTAATTTGGACGAGTGGTGTTGACTTTTAAATGAATAACTAATCTCCCGTATTCAAAAACGTTACTTGAAATAAAGTTAAGCTTAAACCATGAAGCAAGACAATCTATAGTAAGTCTATGGAGAGTTTTTTAGTTTAGCTTTGTTTAAGTTTCACTTTGGCTTAAGTAAAGTATTAGAATACAGCCATTAGACCCTTTTCACGCTAACTACTTTTGGTGATTGAGTTCAACTGCAAAATGTAGTCAGCTTATCGTCAAAACGGTCCACCTGAAGTGGTTCGTGTAAAAAGGCTCTAAGGGCTGTGGCACACAGACGACATTTCGACTGTAAAGTGAAGTCTTAGGTAGTGGAAATATGGTTGTAATGTAATTTATATGGCAAAACTAAAAAGTGGCAAGTTTGAGCGATAACCCGACTTAATTTTGTAATCGAAAAGTGGTCTGTGTGTTTCAAGCTTACGACTAAAAGAAATTATGCTTTTTTCGGTCAAAAAGACATGTTTAGGGGCTAGAATTAGTTTTCTCAGAGGTAATAGTCACTTAACGAAAAGTTTTCTTAGATATTAGCTTCTAAAGTCTATTGTGATTGAAAAAAGCATAATTCCGTCTCTTATCATTCACAATTACAAAAGTGAGGCCCTACTAATTATCATTCAAGAGATGTTGATGACCATTTACGAGGGTTTACGGAAGGGTCATTTGTTGTAATGCCACTACTGACTGAAAAATATAAAAATTGCTGTAGATTTTTCTATTTAAAAAAACTTTGATTAATTATAAAGACTTAGAAATTAAAACGAAACTTAAATATCATTAGTTTTCAAAGTTTTGTTTTGTTTTTCCACTTTTATTTTCGAATACTTTTTTAGTTCTTATACTTTTTGTATGAAAATTTCTTTTAGGAAGGGGAGGTGGATTTTTTTTTTCTTCTGTTATTTTCTGCTGTAAAATATGTGCATTCATAATTAATTACAAAAAAAATATTTTGTATTGCATCTGCCTGATTATAAAAAAGTAAACTATTGTGTCTTCATTATTAATATTTTTTGTGTTTTTGAGATTTACCGAAAAAAAGGACTGTGGGTTTTAATGTTTATCTTCTACTTTTGACTTTTTTTTTTGTTGTCTGATTGTGAAAAGAAAACTAAAAATGTTGTATCGTTTCTATGTAATGTTACGCGGAATAATTTAATTTCTTACGAGCTTACGTTTTAAAAAAATCCTTTTCTCTTTCCTCTCGAGACTTCTGCAGAATTTTGTAGAACTGTTGTCCATATTTTTATCATTCCAAAAGAAAAAAAAAATACGAAGAGAA
Source organism: Brachycybe producta (assembly GCA_036925085.1). Lineage (NCBI taxonomy): Eukaryota > Metazoa > Arthropoda > Diplopoda > Playtdesmida > Andrognathidae > Brachycybe > Brachycybe producta. The sequence continues at coordinate 2,795,504 of JAUPFP010000006.1, forward strand.
CTTTTGTAATATTTTATCAATCACTTGTTCTTGTAGCTGCAAAAACTTGAGCATTGAAAAACAATAAGCTTGCAAAAAAAACCAACAACCAAGGTCCTTAAATTAAGCAAATTGAATGTGTGTCCATAAATAAACAGTTACATCTTAAAAAAATTGACACATTAATTCTTGTTTTTCTAAGTTTTAACTAAATTTCTACTTTGTAATTAAGTGTGGTCATATTGAAGTAAGTTCCGATTACACTCGATCTAGCACTTAAACTTCAACCTGAAGCCTCTAAACAAGATTCCAACATATTCAAAGAACCAAACTGTAAAGAGTGAAACCCTGTTAACAGGGTACAAGTACTAAGTTTCTTTCTTTAACTTGAGCCTTTGCTTCATTGAGTATTCTTAAGCATTACCTTTTCAGCGTTGAAACTCTGTTGAAAGAGTTCAAAAGTGCCAAGTTTCCCTTCTTTAAAGCAGTTTTTTTTTTTAATATTCGAACCCTGTTGTGAGGGTTCAAGGGCTAAGTTTTTTTATTTTTGAATTCGAGCCTAAAGGTCCAATGATGGTCGATACAGCAAACATCTCGAGTGTTTTTCAGCAAACTCGAACGATAAAACGGACATGAAAATCGATATTAAAATATAATATAACATGTTAGCTTTAATAAATCACCTTAAACCACTTATTAAAAAAAAAGTTAAAAATGTATTTTAAGTACAATTTCTGGTCTTACTAATCTCTCTTAACGGCGTTTCACTTGTTGGACACGAGCCTCCGATGTCCATCGACGATCTCGTCGACGACGGAAGGTTCGGCCAAAGTCGACGTGTCTCCAAAGTCGTCTAATTTGTTTGCAGCCACTTGCCGTAAAATACGCCGCATGATTTTTCCGGAACGCGTTTTCGGAAGACTCGAACAGATCTTAATAATAAAAGAACCCATTGAGATACAACATCGATCAATGTATCGATCGTGTGTTTATTTGAAAACGTTACTTGTACGTAATCCGGAATTGCGTAAGAGGCGATGTTCTTTTTCACCAAGGCTCTCACTTCTGAGACTATCATCTCCGAAGAAGTCGAATGGTTATCTTTAAGTACTACGTAAGCATAAACACCTTGACCTTTGATATCGTGTGGAAAACCGACCGCAGCTGTTTCAGCAACCGACGGATGTTCCGTCTTTACGAAAAAGTCAGTTCAGAAAAAATGAATTCTTTCCTTTCTTCTTGGCTTGCGATACAAACCACAACGTCTTCTATTTCGGCCGTTCCCAACCGATGTCCAGTGATATTAATAACATCATCCATCCTTCCGGTCATTTGATAATGACCATCGATGTCACGTTGAGCTCCATCTCCGGTAAAGTAGTAACCTACACAAGAGATACGACAAACAACGAATGATAACAAAACAATCTTTCACTTTGTTCGACCTGGAAATGGTTTGAAATAGGTCTCGACGAAACGTTCGTGATTTCCGTACAACGTCTTCGCCATTCCTGGCCACAAGCTACGAATGCAAAGCGCACCAGAAGCCGGATTACCTTTCAACTCTTTTCCCTGCATAAACAGTAGAGAAAAACCCCCATTCTAAGTACACGATTAATTTAAATCACAAACTAAATAAATTCATTCATTTGGATGAATACAAATAATTTATATGCAGTTAAAACCTTTTCATTGAGAAGAACGAGATCGATTCCAAACATCGGTCTCATAGGCATCACAGGAGTGATTTTGGCGTTTGGAGCAGATGGTCGAGGAGCGATACAAACACCTCCAGTCTCTGAAAAAATACACAAAACGTAAACTTCAAAACGTTCTTTACGAAAAAATTAAAATCTTTTATCGACCCGTTTGCCACCACGTATCGATGATCGGACACCTCCGCTCGCCAATTACATTATTGTACCAGTCCCAGGCTTCGCTATTAATCGGTTCGCCAACTTTTTTCACGATCAAAAACACAAACGGATAAAACAATCGGATTATGAAAATATTCTTAAAAAACCGTTAAGTCTTCGCACCCGTTCCAAGAACTTTAAGAGAAGATCGATCGTATTTTGTTGCCCAGTCGTCACCGCATTTCAGTAACATTCTAAAAGCCGTCGGAGATCCATAAAAATGCGTTATCTTCAAACGTTGAACCGTTTCCCAGTAACGACCCGGATCCGGATAAGTCGGAGTGCTTTCAAACAACACCGAAGTGCTACCGTTACAAAGTGGTGCGTAAACGATATAACTGTGACCGGTTATCCATCCAATGTCGGCCACGCAGCCAAAAATATCTCCGTCTCCGATATCGAAAGTAACATTATGCGTAAAAGCGGCATAAAGAAGGTAACCGGCTTGACTGTGAACGATTCCCTTCGGTTTGCCCGTACTTCCGGACGTGTACAACGTAAAAAGAATGTCTTCGCTGTCCATTTCTTCGGCCACACAATCAGAACTCTCTCTGGACATTGCCTGAAAACGAACGGATCGTTACGAGAAAACAAAATCGGTTACGTATATCGAAATTAAACCTCGTCGAGGTCGATGTCGTGAGGTAGGTTTGAACACTTGGCACCGGTTCTCTTTGTAACAAAAACCCTTTTGACGGTCGGACACATCGAAACGGCGACATCAACAGTTTTCTTCAGATCAATCGCCTTTCCACCTCGCATCGCTTGATCCATTGTAATCACCGTTTCGACTCCAGCTATGGAAAAAACGCAATCAGGTATATTTCAAATGGATCCATTCTAAACACAAGCCGTGTTACCATCCTGGATCCTAGATGCTAAAGCGTCCGAACTGAATCCTGCAAAAACAACAGAATGAATCGCTCCGATTCGAGCACAAGCCAACATCGCTGCGACCGTAGTCGGAGCTGGAGTCATGTAAATCGCAACACGATCTCCACGTTTAACTCCGTTTCGCTTCAAGGTGTTGCCCAACTGACCGACAAGCGACGAAAGGGCGCTGCAAGAAAAAAAAAAAACTAAACATGAATCTAATGACATTATTCATTATAATAATTCCCATACCCATAAGTGATAATTTCTTCTTGTCCAGGTTCGTCTTTTTCCCAAATAAGAGCAACTTTGTTGGGATTTTTAGCAGCATGACGATCAACGCAATTCACTTTATCAAACACATAAATGAAAATGAGTCGTTCATTGACTTAAAAATAATTTATTTTAGTAAACAGCACTTCTCGAGTCGAACTTTTGATTATTCTCGTTTTCACAAGCAGAATGAAGAGAAAACTAGAAAGTGTTTTAGAAACTAGAAGGGTAGCTCAATCTTTAAGAGTATTTTCATCTTTGATCTTTCAAATATCTTTCAAAATAAGCTTTTTATGTCAGATTGAAAGATTTCCAACAGAAAAACACTCTAAATTGATTGAGCTACTTTTCTAGTTTCTAAAACACTTTATAGTTTCTCTTAATTTCTGCTAGTGAAATACAGAATAATCAAGAGTTCGAAAATCAGCTGTTCATAAAAAAAAAACCATTCAACGCTTGCTTTGATGGTAAAGTAACCTTGACAACACTGCGAAGCAATGGTAATCAATGCAAGTTCACATTACGTCACAATCTTTTTTAAAGACACGTCCAGTGTTGCCAACTAACAAATATATTTGAAAGAAAATGCGCCAAAAAAGCACGCGCATGCTTCCTATCTGTGTTGTTTGCTTATACAACCTATAAGTTGATAAACTTTATATAAAGGTGGTCTAAAATGACACGGTAAATATTAGATAAAACCTTACAATAAAAAGCAAACGAAGGCAAAATCCGAGGCCGCGTCGATAAGATAATTTTCAATTAAAAAAAAAACGTGGGCATTAGAAATCTGTAACGTATGACGTAATTGAATCTCTTGAATGTGATTTTTTTAAACACAACCAAGCAAAAGGGCATACTAATATGGCGTCATTATACAAAATAACGCAAAGTACGCCATACTCATACACCTATGTGTCTACAAATCCTGCTTCGCAAAAACACTTTTATGTCAAATCTTCTGCATTCCTATACAAAAAAAAATCTTTACCGGCAACGTTGAGTTTTCCACCGATGAACCACCTGTTTTTACCGGTCTTTATGTCACAATCAGCGGCAACTTCAAAAGGTTTCATCCATTGAAGCCTCGACTTAGCCAAAGCTCCCCAAAACCTATCCGGATGACGTAAACTGAACTCGTGCAATTGGCCATGTGTTTCGATTCCCGCGTCCATTTCAACAACTTCCGGCACGTGAGCAGTCGACTGTAGTAGACGACATCCGATTGGACGAAAGATGTCACGTGACCGTCGCGATTTAAAAACATGACGGTGATGATCTATGATGGATGACGACGACGACAAAGAAGACCTTGTCGTTGAGAGTTGGCGGGGGCGGCAGTGGTCAACCACTGACACTGACCGACCAAAGTATTGCAACTGACCATTGAGTGACCGGTTTAAGGCAATACGACCACCGTAACTGGTGAAAGTACGCAAAACATAACGAGAATACATGATGATACCCTGTTGTAGAATTCACACAGACAAATTATCTTTCAAGACTTATTATAATAAGATAAAACAAACAAAACACTTCAAACTAACTTCTTAATAAACTAACCAATGAAAATGGCCGCAAATCAATCAAAAACCAATTAACAGTGAAACAATAAGCGATATATCGATATAACGTCACGTGGTTCCGCACCGGCGGCATGTACGTCACGTGTGACGTACCAGCTGACAGTTACCATGCTCTGGTTAATCCTAACCTGAATACGTTATAAGGGAAAAGGGTTAAGGAAACGAAATGAAATAATGAGTACCATTGTTATGGTAGAAAATGTCTATTTTAAGCTATTTCCGTCAATGTCACTTGACACTCAACTTGTTACTCAAAGGATATCTTCAAAATTTGTCTTCTCATTTTTTGTTATAGTTAACCAGAGCATCAAAGTTTGAGTCGGTCTGCAAATTGTATTACGAGCCAATTAGCCTCTATGTGAGAACTCCTACAGTTTTTTCGCCTTATAGTTATTATAACCACAGGCAATTAGAAATCGGCACATACAGAAGATGGCTCCGCCCTTTTTATGACGACCGGCAACTTCTAATTGGTTGGTTATGTAGCCTGACGTCACATGCTCCGCCCTTTTCAACGTCGAACCAGACAACAAAACACTTAGTAGTTGCCGGTCGTCATAAAAAGGGCGGAGCCAACTTCTGTTCGTCCCGTTTTCTAATTGCCTGTATTATAATCCTCCTAAGAGGAGACTAGAAACTCCCAATGCAATCCATCGAAATATTTTTATACTTATCTCTACTGTTATGGCAACATTCTGTCATCAAAAAATATTCGCATTCTAGTAGATCAGATATGAGAATTAACAATTCAATAAATGATAACCCAACTTGTATGGCAGTAAAGTTACGAGAATATCTTTCGAAGGTCAATGACTCACTTGATGACGTCACCACCAACCAGTATTGGCAATTATGACAAAAACAGACCATGGAAGTAAATCACGAGATTCACAGCAGAGCAATGCGTGGCAAGGCGTTTTTGCTTTTTATTCGTGTTTTAATGGGTTTTCATACTTCTGTGTTATTCTTGGTATCAACAAAAACGCGGATAAGAAGTAAAACAGGCTGACATACATACACTCTGCAGGGAATTTCGGTGAATCTTTCTGAATCTCGTAGATGATTTTTCTTCTGAATAAACAATTATTTAGTAGAACTTGAAAATAAATGGTTATAAATATAAAACCCACATAAAAATTCAAAATACGAAAGAATTATCATTAAACAAAGTAGTATAATGTACTATAAAAACGAGTTGAAACTTAAGAGAAAACATAATATCGATTTTCTCGATGTACAATTAATTTCAAATAAAATATTGTTACGTTTACTGAACACAAAACCATTTTGATCCATCACAGGACCAACCACAGGGATTATAATTTTAAGCAGTTTAGAAAAAACAAAAAAATGAGGACCCTTCAGACTCGAAGGGGCCACGAGACACCCCTATACACATCTGACAATACAACCTGAGTGGCCCTCAGCCCCACCAATTCCAAAGTAAATTAAAAAAACAAAAGCAGCATTATATCTTAAATTGAAACATTTATAATGCGAAAAAAAAAACTACATAAAAGATCTTATGGCCTCCTCCATATCACACAATTTCAACAACAAAGTAACACTTAATTTACCGAAGGAGGGTCTTCTTACCCATCAAGTGTTAACTTATCATCCTCAAAGTGTTAGTCATAATATTACGGACTCAAATTCACCAATTAAATCTCTCAGTTTCAATTTATTTCAACAACCGTCAAAGTAACTTGCCATTTTACCTTTCCGATCAACTAAGAGCTCAAATCGTTTCCTTTACGGCTGCGGCGGCATCTCGAGTCGGAACCAAATGCTGAGTTAAGAGAAACATAACCAAAGGTTGCACGACGGCAATAAACAATAAGAGATACAGTCGGCGTTTGTTTCCATGACTCGGATGCGTATCAGGAGAAGATTTTGGCAGTATCTGAATTCGCAACGTCTTCACCTGAAGTATTAAAAACCACAAAAACTCCGTTAAAACGAATCTTATCGCAATGAATTCATCACGAATTACCAAAAAGAAACACAAAGCCGCACTCGTGTACAACAATGTCAAATAATATCCAAACGAAAAGAAAACCATTCCGGACAAAACGCAGCCGATCATTCTGTGAAACGCAAACGGAAACATTTAAATCAATCATCAACACGAGACCATCAATTTAATCAACAACTCACCCGACATATTTATAAGAACAGAAAGACAAAAAATCGAGATAACCGAGATCCGTCTGAATGTTTGCGATGTAAGTCGTTATCAAGAGAACGAGAATCTCCAGAACGAGCCAACCGAAAACGGAACTTGCTTGTATTCCAAGTTGTTCCGGACTAAACCTGAGTGAGATTTTATAAACAGTATGGGGATTAATTGATCCGTTCCGACTTTAGAAACGTCGAATAAATCGAAATCTAACTTGTTTTGAGTTCCTAAAGCTAATCCAGCGACGAGAATGAACGTAACAAAAGCCATCGCTATAAAAGATAAAAAATATTCTGTAAAAACTTGGTGATAGCAAATCGGGACTGGTTTTAATGCCATCTACTGTCAACCCTCTAAAGTAACTAGATAAATAACCTCATTAAATAAAAAAAAATTCATCACTCGTACTCGGTATGTACAGATCCGGAGCATTTGTTTCGTATCTCGGAGCGACCGGTTCGTCCTGTTGATACTTGATCGTCCAATCCTTTAAAACAAGAACAAAAACAAAACCTTTAAAAACATCGCACCTTCACATCTGCTCTAAATGAAAAGAAAAAAAAAGAAACTGACCGAATTAGCAAACGGAAACAGAACTAACATCAGTTTACGCCTCACGTACGACGTATCGACCGCAAAATAGTACTTGAGCTTCGAAACTGGAACGTATTTGTCCAACTAGAAGAAAAACGGAAGCTAAAACGAAACTCGACATCCAAAAAGTGCGATTCAAGCACCTTCTGATCTACAATCTGTTTCCCTTGTCCGACCAGCGTCTGTCCGTAAGCCATCGCCATACTGGCCATCGGATCATTGATGAAATTCGCTCCCGGAATATTACCACCTCCGTAATCGTAGTAATTTCCTTGTTGTTGCTGCTGCTGCTGAACATCACCTACAAAAACACGAACTTAAAACGTTCAAAAGAACGTTTATCGAAAACCGACTGTAACACAGACCGTATCCCGATGCGTAATACTGTTGCTGTTGTGGGGGTAGTTGCTGCATTGGATCGTACATCGGTTGTTGTTGTTGCGGTTGAAACCGTGCCGGGTCCGGTTGGAAGTACGGTGGTGGTGGTGGTTGTGGCCTTTCGGGCTTCATCTTCCTGTGTAATTGTCTTTGATTCGCTTTGAACAAAACAAAAAAAAATCAAATATTATTAGTATAATTAATTAAATAACGAAGAGTGATCATTCAATGCACAGAACGACACATAACTAATCGTAATTGAGATAGAAAAGGAAACTTCTTTGTATCATAAATGACTTTACGTAATAATGACAATATGATAAAAACAACACCTAAAACCTTAAATAACGTACACTTACGCTGTCTAACATCACTGCCAGATAGATTCATGGCCTTTTTCGTAGACTGTTTCACAAAACAATAGCGTCAAAAGCAAAAAAAATCGCCCCCCAAAAAAAAAAGAACCTTCAAGCTGACATCAGCGAGAAAAACGACGACTTGGTGGCGGCCATGACAGTGCACACGTCATCATAAAAAGCCTAGTAACGCCACCTATCGGCATTAACAGAAGACTTAAAAAAACAGCGCCAAATTTAAAATTCATTTTCAGTATTAAAAAAAAATAGAAAAAAAAAAAGCCCAAAAATCCTCCAAAATTAAAAAAGGTTTATAAGTACATTCCATTATTAATCGAATTATACATCAGTGTGACGTCACGTTAATATAAATATATAAACGTGTTACCCACTACTGAAGAAATTGATGAATAGAATAAACAACCCCACATCTTAGCCACAGATTCCCTTAACCCTTGTTTTCACGATGATAGTTTTCGCGGTAGTTACTCTAACTATCGCGAGAACCATCATCGTGAAGATAATATGATAGTCACTATCACACTGTTGCGATAGCACTATCATAATTATCTCGTTTGACTAGATAGTTGATAGTACTGTCGCGATAGTAATAGTTGTTGTGTGACTGCTTCTAGGGAACTATCCACTTTGTAGGGAAATTAGGCTTCTAGAGGGAGAGAGGCAACACTGTTGTTTACTCAATATCGTGTGAAGTAGACGTCACACTGCCATGTAACAGACAACTATCACGTTGCTTCAACACGTGTGGACAGTTGCTATCGTGAGAGTGAACTATTGCAACTTTCATGACAGCTACTCTCACGATAGAACTATCACCGTGAAAACGAGGCTTTATTAATTGATGTGACGTCACAAATAACTCGCCAAATAATGCAATACGCAGTGAAACGTTACATAAAATATACCTAAGCTTGAAACAAAACCTCTAAGAATTTTTCAAAAACAAAAATACAATTGAAAATAAATTCTAAATATTTTTTTCAAATTGTTATTGTACAAGGTGCTTCAAAACATAAACGAGGAGGCACAACTTCTGAATCATTCTGTACAATACCAGATTATTTTAATATAATTATTATTATAAAACATTAAATTGTACAAATAGTAAAAAAATATTTTCCTGATTTACAATTCATTTCGACATAACATATTTTTTAATATACAAATCAATCAATCAATATTATTTAGAAAAAAAGAAAAGATTTTACAAAATAAATACAGAGACAAAAAAAAGAATTTAAGTCAGATCTTAATTAACAATCATGATTAATAAAGATATATATTTTTTTCTGTGCAATAATAAGAATGGTTTTTAAGTAGTAGAGTTCGAGAGCAACGATTCGACCATCCGAGAAGGTCTGCCGACGTCGAAACAAGTGACGAGCATCAAGTGCGACTTACAAGCTGCAACTCTCTTCTCCAGAATCAACGTTTCGCTCTCCAAAGCCTCAACAAAACTCGGATCGTCATCGTTCATACTTCTTTCCACATAAACTACAAAAAAAACGATTATTTTTTTTTAAAAAAAATCCCGAGTTCTTCAAAACTTTTCTAGATGTGAATTGCTGGAGCCTTACGATCGTAACTCCATTTGGATTCGTCAACCATCAGCAAACGTTTAGCTAAATCAAACTCCTTTTGCAATTCCTTCTGTTTCTCTCTAAGATAACGTATTCGAGAACATCTTCTCTTCATCTGAAAATCCTGCCAAATAAGAGAACAGACATTTCATTTTGTAGACATTCTTCGAACGACGTTCTTCTCTCAATTGCTCACCTTCTCCATCGCTCGCCACCTTTCCATTCTCTTCACATCTTCCTCGTCGTAAACCTTCAATTCGAACGATTCCAAACCATCTTTAGCCACCAACAACAAACTATCGGACATCGACGAAGAAATTCCAGAATTTAGACACAAATTCGAGCTAACTGCAAATTAAGAGAGATTTAGAAAAGAATGTCATCTCGATCTCGGTTCGTTCAAAAGAGATTCGAACCTTGTTCTTTGCTCGTAATTTGAATCCTGTTTAGCGCTTCGTCCGAATGAATGCTAACCGAATCGTTAACCGATGCCGATCCACTTCCTTCGCTACCTCGTGGCATACTGTCGTAACCGCTACTCGTAGAAGGTTGATCTTTTTCTTTTGTACTACAACCACTACTTCCGGTTCCACTATCCGCATCCATGTGGATCGTACGAAGAGTACCGACACCACTGTGATCCACTGCTGTATGTTCGTTGTTCCAGTTATCATCTAGACTGAAAGAAATCAACCGTTAAATCATCTTTCGAATGTCTCGAAAGAGACTTGCAATAACGAAAAACTAGAAACTTACACCAAATCACATGTAACCGACAACAAACTTGCATCGACATTATCGCTATCATCGTCAGCGACGTCGTCGTAATTTCTAGCGTTGTCAACAAATACGGGACTCGACAGTGTTACGGACTCGGTGTCACTGTTCTCGGCACTCGGTTGCGACGATTCGACGACTGTACAACAGAAACCACCATATTTTACGCTAGTGCCACCATTACTGCCACTAGAAGACCTTTTAGCAGGACTCGAACAACCATCAGGTGATTTACACCAGTTGTCTCTCATAGAAAACGGTGACTTGGGCTTTGAACGATTGGCTTCGATATCATCAGAACGGTTCCGGTCGACGGCACTAGAGCACTTCCGAAAACTCTGCAATCCCTCACATTCCGTGAGCCCATACGCAGAAGGATGACGATCGAGATGTGGATCTGAAGCTCCGTCTGGCCTTCGTAACAATTTGAGATCATAATCGTAACAAAAATGTTCTTGCGAATTCTGCTTAAAGATCGAGTCTTTCGATCGACTTGCCGACAATTCCTGCAATGATCCGGATTTCGATCTTAACGTACCGAACCTTCGTAGATCGTAGGTGGTGGTGGCGATGGCAACCGAAGACGTAGCCGGTTCACTGTGAACACTTTGCTGCTCGAGCATCGGGTCCATATTCTTCATCGAACACATGGCACCATTGTGACCAAATTCAAAGGGACCGAAGTCAAAAGGACAGTCTTCATCATCTAACATACGAGAAGTCATCAGTGACTGTCTCACGGCATTCAGGCCAGAATCCCAGCTAACACGACTTGCATTTGAGAACGAAAATGCGAGAGACTCGCTGCTTAGAATACGAAGAGGATGATCCTCGTATTCGGCCGACCGACGACGATGACAACGACGACTACGAGAATGACACGTATTCTCCAAGATGTCTTCTTCGTATACCTGAACCCACGAATCCATCATTATGCAAACCGGTGCCACCTTCGTAGGTTCGATCTCTTCTTCGTAATCCTCGTCTTCTTCCAAAATTGCATCGTTACTTATACTGTAACGACTGCTTACGATCTCAGCTTCCGCTTCCGTTTCATTCAACTGTTCACTTAACGACATTTCTTCGTTGTAATCGTCTAATATCTGAGTCACACTTTCAACAATCTCGGCCACATCGTCTCGTAACGTCGGAACGACATCGACAACTCCGTTAACCGTCCGTTCTCCATCAGTATCTTCTCCCGATACGATACTATCCACATTGGAAACGACATCCGCTTCGTTTAACATGGCAGCTGCTTCTCCCGGCTGCAAGATTTTTGCTGCAACTCCATCGACCGCACGAGCAAACGCAGCCACATCTTCGTTCACAACTTCTCCCTCATCTACGGAGCCGTTATAATCAATGATCACCACATCGGCCTGCATTTCGATCCACCGTTCGATCATGGCTCTTTTACAGTTATCAAGGAAATTAAGTTCGTTACGGTTGGATAACTGTGGACCGTCCACCCACGTTTCGGGACCTAGAGGAACTCCAGACCCTCGCATACGAGGATCTGAAGTTCTTTTGTTTAAGCTCAATTTTGACATGTTAGCCCTCGGACCATCGACCCAAAACTCATCGTTCCGTCTAACACCAGATGTATGAACCGGCCAATGAAATCCATCGGTCGGTTGTTGATTATTGATCAAAACCGGACTCTGATACGACGAAACACGAGGTCTGTAATTCACATAGTTCTTCGTTGTTGTGTTGTAACAGTTCTGATTTGCCCGATAGTCGAGAAAAGGCGGCAACATTCCCGGCTTCGTGAGTTCTTCCATTTGTACGTTGTTTCCCATCGGAGCCATCCGTCGTATCTGACCGAAACCGGACTTAGAAACGAGCGCTGGACATCCCGGTCCATCTGCTATCATCCTTTCCTCGTTGATTGCCTCAACTCCTTCCTGAATCGCTTTCTCGCGAGGAGGACCGACAAAAATGACGGTGTCGCAAGTGTCGCTCGACGTGTAATCGAAATCGCTGCTGCTCGACCTCAATCCATCATTACGTCGTCCACCGGTAGAATACTCTTCCGACATTCCTTCACCGCCACCACCCGAATGAAAATGCTTCCATTTCTTATGCCTAAGACGATGAATACGAGAAGCCAACTGTATCGTGGACAGAGAATCCGTGTAACGATCCGGCGACTGCGACACGTGCGCCACCATCGACGCCTGACACGTAATATTACCGAAAATCTCTCGTAAGACCTGCGTCAACTTGCTGTCTTTATAAGGCACGTGTTTCTGGCCGTTAAAAATAGCCAAAATGACGTTACCCAAATTGGCCATCGATAGACGATACGATTTCGAACAACTATAAACTTGAGATTGTTTCTCGCAACCTCCGAGATCCACCAGATAAAGACGACTTCTACCACCAGCCATTCCACCTTTTCCGGACTTATCGACACAATACTGATACACGTGCAAAGTGAAAACGAAATGCGATATTCCGTCCGATTCTTTAAACGCCGTGCTACGAGCCGCAACGGCCGCGTCTAAAAAATAAGCCGCTTTCTCGGCGTTCGGAGCTCTGAGCTCACATTGATTTTGAAGCAAATGACCGAGAGAATTTTCCTCGCAAAGATAAATTCCGGGTGAAAACCCACACCCTTCGGTTCCGTTCGCGTGAGATGCTAAAAGATCTCTAAGAACTTCACTTTTGCCAGCGATTTCCGTGGCCGAAACGCGGACCGAGAACCGAGCTCCCGTTCGTTGTTTCTGTTCGTTAATAAGTTTAAAAAGCCACCAGATGGCGCAAGGTATTATACCTAGTTCTTGTTCCGAATCGCTTTCACCGATCATCGTGTGAGTCTTGCCGAGTTTCGAATATCCGTAACTGAAGAGACACGCGTCCGAACCGTTAACGACCGCCGGAAGAAGATCCGAAAGAGCTTTCGAACAAACTTCAACTTGAGGATCGTCGTTTACGAAGATGTTATCGAAAGCAAACATCTTCGGTGCTGCGACGCCCAATTTACGTTCTTCGGACAGATCCACATTCGGATTCTGTGGCTCATAGATCGTCAGTTGTTTCTTACGACCGTCAACTTCGAGAAACGACGAGGAATCCGAAGAAGGAGGTGCGACACGTAGCATCACTTTAACCTAAAAATAAGAAACGGAACGGATTTACAAATACGCTCAATTAACATTGTTTTAAAATGTAAACAGGGCCTCTCGAACTCTGCTGATTCTATCTATTTCAGGAGAAACTTGAATGTGTTTTCGAAATTAGAAGGGTAGTAGCTCAATCAAGTTTAAGCAACTTTATTTTTTTAATTTTTGTCTGTAAAAAGTTTATTTTAAAAGATATCATCAACATGAAAAATATTCTTAAAATGATTGAGCAACCCTTCTAGTTTCTAAAACACTTTCAAGTTTCTCTTGATTTTGCATTTGAAAGAGACAGAATAAATCACACTCTAAAACCACTTCAAAGTTTTATAGCGTTAACTTACTCGTCCTACGGCCGACGGTTCTCTTCGTTCGAGTCCTCGTAAAAGCGACGGAGGAAGACTCGGTGGCGACTGTTGTAGGACGTGGTAAAACGCACGCTGAAATGGCGAAATCATTGCAAATGGTACTTCGGAAGGTTTTCTCTTACGACGAGACATCGAAGAAGAACTTAAACTTCTGTGAACGAAAACAAAAGAAACGTTGAGTCAAAGCGAAGAAGATATTTTTCGGAAAATTCTCGTTCGTAATCGCTATTTGTAGCATCCTTCTCCGTACTGTTCCAATGATGCCATGTGGTCTTCGTCTTTCGGAACTTCCAGCTGCTCGAAATACGAACAGAGAAGTTCCAAAGCAAAAGCAGCCACTTTTTAAAAAAAAATGCCTTTTTTGTCATTTTGCTTGTTTTGATAGCGTAATAGTCGTTTAAAGAGCTGTTAAAACTAGTTCTCGTGGCACAAATTAAGACTAGAAAATGCTGTTGTGTCCTTTTTTTTCTGAGGGTGGCAGCTGTCCATCTTTCAACATAACATTTTGAAGCAAATGCTTCTTCTTTTTTAACTGTATACGAAATTTTGTTTTTACGATAAAAAAAAATTCTACAATGTTCTTGTTCCTTTAGAATTTTTAGGTAGAAAAGAGAAAAAATAAACGTGGTTGCAATTTACAGCTGGAGAAGAATATCGTTTAGTTTTAAATATTCTATAAATTACATCAAAGTAAAATGAAGCACAAAAGGTTAAGCCTATTTGCTACCAGTGACTTAGGACATTAAACATGTTTTATCAACAGATGATTTCGGAACTCTCGAGATTCTTCCGTAGATTTAGAAGAGCAGAATTCCATAATAAAATTTTCATGTTGATATCTTTTAAAAATGAACTTTTTATAAAACACAAAATTAAAAATATCACTTCCTTAAAATTCATTTCATTTTTTGAAGATAACAACATGAAATTGGTTTCCTAAAGTGATTCAGCTACCCTTCTAGTATCTAAAACATTTTCAAGTTTCAGAAGAGCGAAACTACGGAGAAATTGAAAGTGTTTTAAAAACTAGAACTTAAGTGTTTTCATGTTTGATATCTTTCAAAATAAACTTTTTTATAAATAAAAATTAAAAATGTTGTCGGCTTAAAAGTAGGATCATTTTCAAACTGAAATAAAACGCTTATTTTGAAAGATATCAACATGAAGTGACTGAGCTACCCCTTCTAGTTTCTAAACCATTTTCAAATTTCTCTTCATTTTTGCACCTGAAAGACAGAATTAACCAGAATTCGAGGTGGATTCCCCGTTTGTTTACACTTTAAAACCACCTTTTAAGTAACAAACAATCCGAAATTTGATAAAGAGGAAAATATAAACTGGATGAATCAAGTGGAAACTTCTACAATGCAGAGAAATTTAGTAAACTAAATTATAAACATTGGAGAGAGACATAGACAGGGAGTTCAAAGGTCAACAACAACGAAAAAGGGAGGAGGAGGATCAGGTGGCCCAATTTTCTATTCGGCACCATATTTTGTTGATGTAATCCAATTCCAATCTTGAAACAACAACATTAACTTTCAAAACTTCCATATTATTATGATTTATTAAGGTAACTAAAAGCTGTTTTAAATGTTCCGTTTAAACGCAAACAAAAAAAAATCCTCGCATAAAATGAGGTCCAACCATTTTTTTTTTGTTCTATTTTTGAACCCAAAGAGGACCTTTTGCGTTTTGACAACAAAATATTGCATTTGAAAATTGCCAAAACATGACCTTTTTAAAGTCTTAATGGATCATGGAACACAAAAATTATTACGGAGAACGTATGCAAAAATTAATTATGCATCACATTTGAAATTCCCACACCATTTCTTACAATAAGAAAATATTCCTTCTTTTTTCCTCTTCACTGGTCAATTTGAAAAAAACTTTTAAGATGTTTTATGAACAGCTGATTCTAGAAAACTCATTATTATGTATTTCAGAAAGAAAGAAAAAAAAACTAGAAAGTGTTTTAGAAACTTAAAAAAACTCAATCAGTTTCATCATCTTGTTGATATCTTTCAAAATAAGCTTTTTATACACACACACAATTAAAATTGTGTCCTTTTCAAAAGGACATATAAAAAGCTTATTTTATTAAGTGATTGAGCTACTCTTCTAGTTTCTAAAACAATTTATAGTTTCTCCTAACTTTTTGCACCTGAAAGATAGAAATATAATTAAAGAGTTCAAGAAAGGCGGTTTTACACTTTAAAACCCACCTTAATGGATCATGAAACACACAAATTAATTAATTATGCAACACAGTTGAAATTATCAGACCATTTTTGTTATAAAAATAATTCCTTTTTTCTTCTTCACTTGGTCAATTCTGTGTGTAAGTAAAAACTTTTTTTTTTCCAAAAAAAAAATAAACAAAAAACCTCCGAAAGTTGGTTGAAAAATGGTTTGTCCACCAACCAAGCCAGGTGCCATGTATCATCAAGTCTTACAACTGTTGAGAAGGATTTTCAGTTAAAAAAAAAAACAGTTCCATTCTATCTGTAATTCCACCCTCGTAAAAAAAAGACGAAGAAGTAAAATATATTAAAAAAAAACATAACAAAAGACATAGTTTAGCTAACTTAAAGCGTTGGTAAACAACATTTTTACGACGAGGTAAAGGGACGAGTTTTGACATCCCGAACAACAACAACGAGAGACTTCTATTAGAAAAACACAAGACACCTTAGGGGCATTTTTAGTTGGTTACATAAAAAAAACTGTCCAAACCCTCCCCCCTCCCTCCCCCATTAATACAAACTAACTATAAGTTGAGTAAAAGTCGTCCATCAATCAAACAACAAATCTATTTCCACGTTAACCTCCTATGACCCTCCTCTCTCCATTACTACAACCTCTTTTCATAATAATTTCTCTCTATGAGGTCATTGAGGTTATCTCATATGTTAAGGTAAAGAAGGTGCCACACATTAAAGGACCTCTTTCTCACCTGAAAAAAAAAACCCCTTTCACAAATCAAATCAACCGACCACCAAAAAAAAAAAACATACTTGAGACAACATACTCAAGTAACAAGTTTCCTCTTCAAGTTCACTTCATATTCATAACGCTTATGAACTAACCAATAAGAAAACGTGACACTTCAACTTGTACCCTCTGAACAGGGTTCAAACATAGGAAAACTCTGTACAAGGTTACGACTATAAAATAGCTTTTTCCTATGTTAGAATCCTGAAGCCTCAGTACAGAAAAATGCATAAAATTGTGACAGTCATATACCTTACGATGTCACTCCTGGGTGCGCTATTATGATTATGACTTTCATATTATTCTGTGTACCAGTCAAATAACAACAATTGTCATAATAATTTGTAATATTTGCTTTTGTGATGGTTACAAGGTTATGAGCTTAGATATGACAATTTACTGTCATGTGACAGTCTTTTTGTTACTTAAAAAATTTATGTTGAAATGAAACAACTTTCAATTTCTCATTATACGTTGTCTACACATGAGTGTTAAATACATTCAAGTTAAATGCGTTTAATTGAATTATACGGAATCCAGTTAAGGACATGAACCAAATAAAATAGACTTAATATCTAAACAAATTGAAATATTTTAAATTAATATTTTGTGACACTAAACCATTATATTCAAATACAAATTTAATACATTTAAATATTAAATCAATATAAAGAGAGATATTAAAAATGAATAAACCGAACGACATTTTTTTTGGTTTGTCCTTAACAGAGCTCCGTACAACATGCTTAATATTTAAATGCATTTAACTTATTAGGTATAATACCAAGTACAACACATCTGATAATTTAAATGCATTTAAATAATAAACGTGTTCTACAGAGCCCTGTGAAGGACAAACAAACAATTATGTCGAATTCAATTTATTCAGTTAATAATCTGAAAATATTGAGTTAATTAACTTAAATATATAAACTATTGACATTAAAATATTGATTTCGTATTTCAATTTTTTAAATATCAATAATGAAGTCAATTTTTATTTGGTATTCATGTCCTTAACTGGATTCTGTATAATTCACCTAAACACATTTAATTTGAATTCATTTAACTCCCTGTGTGTACATTGTGTGTGTATCCAAGATGCCAGTACACAAAGTCCTAAAAAAATGCATAAAAATAGCCCTAAAAGAAGTTTTTTTTAAAAAAAAATCTGTCATTAAGGCCATTACC
This sequence comes from Brachycybe producta, assembly GCA_036925085.1. NCBI lineage: Eukaryota > Metazoa > Arthropoda > Diplopoda > Playtdesmida > Andrognathidae > Brachycybe > Brachycybe producta. The sequence goes on from JAUPFP010000006.1 coordinate 2,813,700, forward strand.
AAGGATCATGGCAATGGTCTTTGACACATTCTTAAACTCCCCACAAATTAGTCAGCACTATCTAGACCTGGTTACTGTGCCATTGATAACCATCTCTTTTATTTTTGCAACAGAGACGAGAGAGAGAGAGAGAGAGAGAGAAAATAAATCCAGTAGCTAACAGTTAACTTTTTTTTAAAAAAAAAAAAAAATACAACTTATATAAATGAGGAGGGAAACTCAGTTAAAAGCAAAGTTAACATTTCATCATGAGGTTAGCATTTTTGATATCATCTTTTCTACGAGACAACTTTTTATAATAAAAAAAAATGATAATTTATGAAGTGTTCTTGAAACTCCAGTTCTAAACAACAACAACAAAAAACCTTCAGACAATTATAATCCCCATTTTTTAAGGGTGTAACTTGAAAAAAAAGGTGGGATAAAAAATAAATGAGTCTAAGAAGAAAAAATCAACAGGGGGAATAAATTTCATCAAAATAAAAAAGCAAAAAAAAAAAAAAAAAAAGAAAGAATTTTAATTTTTAACAATTAAAAGAGGCTACAATTGACCTACAAAGACCCTCTAAAGGTTCAACTGGATATTCGCTTCTTATTGCTTCAAAGCTAAACTAATGATTTGTGTAGCTTTCACATTTTATTAGCATTTTATAACAAGAAAATTAAACAAAAAACGTTTTTTGTGTCTTTTGGTCTAAAAAGTAAGAAAAACAAAATATAATCTGTTCTTGTCTTGTTGGTGTAGTGGTTAGTGTCTCAGCCCAAGTGTGAATTATATTTTCAAATAGATTACAGAAGGTGGCAGTGGACAAACTTAACAAATTATCAAGTTAAATGAGGGTTCAAGTTGAATTTGCTGAATACAAATGCTCAAATTCAAGTTAAATACTTCCCTCTTACACAAGAAAATTAAACAAAAAACATGGGTTTTTTTTGTTGGTGTTACTCGCTTTTATAATAATAACAAAAGGTCTAAAAAGTAAAACAAAACGTAATCTGTTCTTGTCTTGTTGGTGTAGTTGTTAGTGTTGTTCTAACTTGGTCAATGGGTTCAATCCCTTGCAGTGTGGATTATTTTCAAATATTTCAGAAGGTAGTTTTAATAGTGGTGGACAAACAAACAAATAATGAAGTTAAATAAAAGCAAAACTGTTGCTTAAAAAGTCTTTTCCAAAGTCGCCTGTGTGCCAAGGGCCTTAAGAACCTGATTTAGATAAATTCAAGTTGAAGAAAAGAGTTCAAATTGCAAGTTTCCTGCTTGAATTTGGTTGGGTTCTTTACTTGTACAGATTAATAAAAATTAGATTATAAAAATAAAACCTTCCAAAAGGATTTCCTTTCGCAAGAAATTAAAAAAAAAGATTAATTAGTAAAGAAAGACATCCCGCAATAACCGGAAATAAATTAGAAGAACAAAACACGAAATGTTATTATTCATAAAAAATCATATTAGTGAAAAAATGGTCCGGTCATTGGTCAGCCAATAACTGACCAAATGTTACGTCAACACAATGCATTTGTAATTGGCTAACCATTAAGAAAAAAACCTCTTTGAACTCTCTCTCTCTCTTTGCTTATTTTTCTGTCCTTCCGGAGCAAGACCTTAAGCCCCGTTTTCACGATGATAGGCTTTCACGACAGTTGCTGCTGTCATGAGAGCAACTATCGCGAGAACTATCATAGTGAAGACCACATGATAGTCACTGTTACGATAGCACTATCATAACTATCTCATTTGATTATAGATAGTTGATAGTACTTACTATCGCGATAGTAATAGTTGTTGAGTGACCGGCGCTTGTAGTGAGAAATATCCACTTTGTAGGGAAATTTGGCTTCTGATGGAGGGAGGGAGAGAGAGGCAACACTGTTGTTTACTCAATGATATCCTATGAAGTAGACGTGTCACACTGTCACATGTGACAGACAACTATCACCGTTACGGTTCAAGACGTGTAGACTGAACTGCTATCGTGAGAGTGAACTATCACAAACTTTCATGACAGCTACTCTCAAGGAAAGAACTATCGCCAACGTGAAAACGAGGCTTTTAGAAACTAGAAGGGTGGCTTACTGTATGTATTTTCATATTGATATATCCTTCAAAATAAACTTTTTGTGTCTGTTTTGAAAATGCAAGATTTACAAAATCATCAGTTCATAAAACACCTCAAAAAAATCTTCCAATCTTAAACATTTCCACCAACAAAACTAAATAGCAACTATTTTTTATAAATTAAATTTATATTAAGCTATAAAAAAAAGTGAGAATTTGAAATTCAACCACAAAAAAAAAACAAAAGAAATAAAAGACAATAGAATTTGGAAGGAAATATAAAAAAGTGGCATTTGAAAGATTCTTAAGTTTTTTTGTTGGTTTTTTAAAAAACTGTCGGTTGAATTTTCACAACCAATAATTCTTTTTTTTTATTATTCGTACATATTACGAATTTTTTTTCTTTCTTTTAAAAAATAAGCGATTTTTTAAAATATACGACGACCTGAAACGAACCCGTTTTCTCATTATTTCCGTTCCAGGAACTCAACTGGAAGCAATTTCTCAATTAATTTCATAACAAACAATAAAATTGTATTTTTTTTCTTCTTCACTTCAGTCTTATTTTAGTTATTATTATTATAACTATTATAACATCAGAATTCTTCATTTATTTTAGAATATTAATAATTATGCTTAAAAAAGATAAAAATGTCTAGAAAAAAAGAACAACTTTTAAGTAACTTGATTAAATTTTTTTTTAAAAAGAAAAGTTGTTAATAGAAATCTAAACTAATAAAATTAACATGTCAAACAAGTAAACCGTCGTCCATTATTACAACTTCTCATAAAAAGTCATGAACTCAATTAAGAGTGTATTAAGTTTAATTAAGAGGCTAATCTAATTTCGAACCTCACTAATTAAGGCGTGTTTTAAGTGCTCTCTAAACGGCGCCATCCGAATTCTTGTTAATTCTAGAGAAACTTGAATGTGTTTTAGAAACTAGAAGGGTTTTTTTTATGTTGATATCTTTCTGAAAACACTTTCTAGTTTCTAAAACATTTTACAGTCTGTCTTAATTTTACCCTTCTGATAGAAAATAATCAAGAGTTTCAAAATCAGCTGTTCAAAATAAATTTTTATAGCCAAAAATTTAGAAAAATCGGTCTGCTTAAAATTGGGTTATTTTCAAATTAATGAAAAGCTTATTTTGAAAGATATCAAACTTTTAAAAAAATATTCCTAAATGATGGAGCTACCCTTCCAGTTTCTAAAACAAATTCAAGTTTCTCTACTCATTTTGCACCTGAAAGACAGAATAATCGAAGAGTTTGAAAGGCCTTGTGGGGGTTTGCACTTTAAAAAGTATAAAACCACCTTTATTCGTAACGTAATCCTTTGTCAAAAGAAGAAAACCTAAGAAACTTTACTCGAAAGAAGTCGAGACTTTTGAAACAACCCTCTTGTTACTATTATTGTCAATTTTCCTACCTGAACTCCCGAGGGTCACAAAAGCGAAAGAAAAACGAAAACTTGAAGAGAAAACTTAAAAATGAAGAACCAACTAACAACGGAAGACAGATTACTACGAATTTAATTTGTTATCTAGAATGAAGAAGAAGAAAAAAAAGCCGCTTGAATATATATATTAAGTAATTTTGGGCTGTTTTTTTTACGCAGAGAAAACATAAAAAAGGGTTTCTTTTTTTAAATTTCTGATATCTTATCAGAAATAAATAAAAATTGAAATGAAGTAGAATTAATCAAATTTAAAAGCCCAGTTTGTCGTTTTCCTTCTTCTTCTCCCTTTCTTGTAAAGAAACCAACCAAATGAGAACATTTCTTTGGTCATTTTTTTTCTTCTGTTGAAACTGAATAAATTTAGCAAAACCAGAAGAAAAATGTCAACTTTTCTCTCTCTCTCTCTCTCTCTCTCCGTTACTGTCTTTCTCTCTCTCTCTCTCTCTCTCTCTCTCTCCTTCTCTCTTTTACTGTCTCTCTCTCTTACTGTTCCTCTCACTGATATTTACTATATCTCTCTCCCTTACTGTCTCTCTCTCTCTCTTACTTTCTCTCTCTCTCTCTTACTGTCTCTCCCTTACTGTCTTTCTCTCTCTCTCTCTCTCTCTCCTTCTCTCTTTTACTGTCTCTCTCTCTCTCTCCTTCTCTCTTTTACTGTCTCTCTCTCTCTCTCTCTCTCTTACTGTTCCTCTCACTGATATTTACTATATCTCTCTCCCTTACTGTCTCTCTCTCTCCCTTACTGTCTCTCTCTCTCTCTCTCTCTTACTTTCTCTCTCTCTCTCTCTCTCTCCTTCTCTCTTTTACTGTCTCTCTCTCTCTCTCCTTCTCTCTTTTACTGTCTCTCTCTCTCTCTCTCTCTCTTACTGTTCCTCTCACTGATATTTACTATATCTCTCTCCCTTACTGTCTCTCTCTCTCTCTCTCACTTTCTCACCCTTACTGTCTTTCTCTCTTACTTTCTCTCTCTTACTGTTCCTCTCACTGATATTTACTATCTCTTTCCCCCTTACTGTCTTTCTCACTCATTGACATTTACTCTCTCTCTCTCTCTCTCTCGCTTTATCTCTCTTACAGTCTTTCTCACTCACTTATTTACTATCTCTCACTATGAGTCTCTCGTACTGTCTCTCTCATTGTCATTGCATCTCCCCATCTATCTATCTTTTTTCTGAAATAAGAACAAGTTATGAAAAAAGTGCAGCAAAAATCAAACAAAAACTACCGGTCTGATTAATTTCTGGTAGATTTTAAAATTTTCAATGTCAAACTCACTGAAAAAAAAAACTGAAATTGTATAATAAGTTGATCCACATTGACATGTAATAATAATAATAATAACAAATATGTATCAAAACGTTAAATTATTACCATAATAAAATTGTTCAAAAAATAATGATAATGTTACCTCGAGTTCAGAACGGAACGTCCCGCCGCCGCCGCCGTCGTCGTCGTCGCATTATAACTACAGTTGTCACCATTAGTAGACATCATCATAGTCGTCGTCCCCGTGTTAACTGCATTCGAAAATGAAGACGTATTCACATTTGGAGTAGGATGACATCGCTGCTGCTGTTGCTGATGATTAAAATGAGACGAAGTTCGTCCTCCTCCTCCTCCTAAACCAGCAGCAACTCTGAATGATGCTGAACGTTCTCTACTGGCGGTGCCGCTACTCCTGTTCGATGGCGAGGTGGAAGAGGAGGCTGCGTTGTTTATCTTCAAATGTTGCATCATAGTTGACATTGCTGTTGTTATTGGTGGTGCCAACTGTTGCATCAACATCGGCGGCGTTCTTGTAACAACGCCCGGAAAACCCTTTTCAAGTTAAATGAGATATTTATTAGATTAGTAGATATAATAAGAGGTGCATTCGCACGCACATTCTATGTATGTGCCTTATTGGTTCGAGAGATGGCACGATAACATCGACTCAATTTGTTAACGTTCATTTGCTAATGAATGCAGTTTATTTATTGCATTTATTTATTTATTACAAAACTAAATTCAAAGTTTTTTTTAGAAACTAAAATAGTAGACGGATAGTTTTTTTTTTAAAAAATTATTTTCTCAATATATGAATTCCACCTTTTCCGTTTGATCCGATTTCAAACTTGTTGTAAAAAAAATTGTTTATTTTGAAAAATATTTTTATTTCTTAAAAAGAATCGGTGATTTTTCTAACTAATTTTATAATTTCAGAAAAGTAACAACACTAAGAAGAAATTGAAAGTGTTTTAAAAACTAGAAGGGTAGCTCAATCACTTAAGACTATTTTTTTACGTTGATATCTGTCAAAATAAACTTTTATTGAACAAAAATTTTAAAAATATCAGGTGCTTAACAATAGATTATTTTCAGAATGACATAAAAAAAGCTTATTTTAAAAGATATCATCAACATGTGAAATATTCTCGAGTTGATTAAACTTAGGTATAGCTAACTCCCATTCTAAGTTTCTAGAACAATTTCAATTTTCTCTCCATTTTGCTCTTGAAAAACTAAAAGCCTCGTTTTCACGCTCTCACGATAGCAACTGTCTACACGTCTTGAAGTGTAACGGTGGTAGTTGTCTGTCACATGTGACAGTGTGACACGTCTACTTCACAGGACATCATTGAGTAAACAACAGTGTTGCCTCTCTCTCGCTCCCTCCATCAGAAGCCAAATTTCCCTACAAAGTGGATATTTCCCTAGAAGCGCCGGTCACTTAGCAACTATTACAATCAACTATCTATAGTCAAACGAGATAGTTGTGATAGTCACTATCGCGAAAGTGTGTGATAGTGACTATCATGTGGTTTTCACGATGATAGTTGCTGCTGTCATGACAGCAACTGCTATCGTGAAAACGAGGCTTAACCGGCCATTTGAGAGGCGTTTACACTTCAAATAACTCTTCTAGTTTATAAAACACTTTTCAAGTTTTTCTCGATTTTTGTTTATAAACTAAAATGATACCTGAAAAGAAAAAAAATTGTACTGAAAAAAATATATCCATAATATAACACAATACAAAGAAACAGTCCCATAACTAAGGTTTTTTTTTAAAAAACCTCTCAAAAATGTCAAAGTTGAATGTTTTCAAACCTAAAAATGCCTTCAGAAGAAATAAACTCATGTGAAATAATAATTTTCCAATGTACTACAACCAACCAAAAAAGGATCTCTCAGAAAATTCCACAAGAATTTTCACGGAACATTTGTTTCGCTTTTGCCCACAAATATCGAAAAAAAAAAAAAGGAGAGAAAGAGAAAAAAGGTGGCTGGAATTTACAGATGATGATGATGATGATGATCGTCATCATCATTTTCTGTATATATTATATGGCAATCCATGCATAAATATACTACTAGACGTGACAAAATTCACAATTCTCATGAAAGAAAAAAAAAACAATGAACGCCACATAAACAACAATGAACACAAAGATTCAAACAAATTCTTCTTTCAAAGTTGTACTTTTATGAAATTAGAAACTTTTTGTTTTTTTCTAAAATAATGTCCATAATAACTTTTTGCTAAAACATGACCAAGTCATTTTTACGCCGTGTTTATAGTCGATATTTCACGATCACGCTCTCAGATCTGAGATGCAATATGAATACTTAATCTTAAGATTATGTGTCATGGGTGAAATGCTCCGACTATAAATGCGGCCAATATAATATAAGCCACCGAGGAGGGGTTTTTTTTTATATTTACCACCAAAATCCCTTTCAAGTTCGCTTTCATAACTCATAAGCAACTATTTTAAATAATAAAACATTTAAGTTTTCTGATTATTCTGTCATTCATGTTTAAAATTAGTGAGAGAACTAGAAACTAGAAGGGCAATGCTTAATGCTGCATGTGGACTTTTAACAGGCAACATAACGGAAGTTGGCTCCGCCCCTTTTTATGACGACCGGCCACTTCTAATTGGTTGGTTATGTAGTCTGACGTCACATACTCCCCCCCTTTTCAACGTCGAACCACACAACACACCAATTAGAAGTTGCCGGTCGTCATAACCAGGGCGTAGCTAACTTCTGTATGTACCGATTTCTAATTGCCTGTGACTTTCATGTCCCTCTGCCATAGGCCTATTTGACTGCAAGCAAGAGTATTTTTTGTAATTTGTTAAAAACAAACTCATAGTTCAATCACTAAGGGCATTTTCATGTTGATCATCTTTCAAAATAAGCTTTTTATGTGCAGTTGAAAAAGGACCCAACTTTTAAAAAGATACTATTTAGTCATTTTTGTCCATAAAAAGTTTATTTTGAAAGATATTAAGAAAAAAAAATCCCCTTTTCAAATGAAGATATTTCAACTTGAAATTTAAAAACCATTTTTTTTTTCTCTCCTTCAACCCTCTTCCCCTAGACATACAGTAAACAATTTATGGCAATGCTGAATTACTGGATCTTGGGTAAACCCATAATAAACTCCCCCTGAAAATAAGCAAACAGTAGTGAGGCCATTATCCCCTTAACCCTCCCTCCCCCTCCCAAAAAAAGTTCATATATTTATTATTATTAAAATAATGCTTATGAAGTTATGATGATTAGAGAGACACAAATACAAATTACCCAAGTCCATTAAGGCATTTCAGGAGAATGTCATTATGTATGCGACACCAGGGAATAACAAACACTATAAAGATTCCCTAGGCCACAACACACTTATTCCCTTTCCCATCCAAATAGTACCATAATACAACATCTCTCTCTACACTGTCTACAGAGAGACAAAACTGCCATTAAGTGCACTACCACAGTTCCGGACATTATTTTAGATTATATATATCCAAATTTCACGGCCCAAATTTTCATTTCTCAACACCATTATGACTCACACATATTACATACAAGGTAGCTCAACTTCATATTACACAAAACCATCGAGGGTGAGGTGAGCTTTAATTGTATAGCCTCACATCAAGGTTCTATTTACTATTTCACGAATCCAGGAATTGTTCGTGTAATCATTGGCTTGTGGTGTAAAGATTGAACCACATATACATTATATGTGGAGCTTCTCCTCACATACACCTATGAGTGTGATAGGGTAAGATAACCAGAACAATGTCCTTTCCAGTCAAAGGACCTGGTCAGAGGCTAAAGGTTACGACTAGCATCTAGAAACACTGTAATTTTCCAGGTTCTTCGACGCATTTATCAGGCTGCCTTATACCTTCGACACACATGAGTTAAATGAATTCAAATTAAATGTGTTTAGGTCAATTATACGGAATTCAGTTAAGGACATAAACCCAAATAAAAATTGACTTTATTATTAATATTTTAAATTAAAATACTAAATCAATATTTTGTCAATATGTTTCTATATTATATTTAAGTCAATTAACTCAATATTTTCAGATTATTAACTGAATTCGACATATTGTTTGTTTGTCCTTCACAGGGCTCTGTAGAACGTGTTTAATATTTAAATTCATTTAATTGTCTATGTGTGTCGAAGATATTCGTGATTAGACAAAAGAAAAATTTTTGAATGACATTCGACAAACGAACATGGCCGCTTTCCACCTCACCTGTATAAAGAGAACTTTTTTTTAGCTCTAAGTAGCAGTGGTGCCATCTATTGGCTAGACTCAACTATGACATGAAATGCTCCAATAAGTCGAGAGATCACAGTTGAGCTACCTGTATGTGCAAGTGTGTGAATAACAACACTCACAACAAGCCCATCATTTAGCCAAAATAATAAAATATTAAACATGGCTTCTTTTTTTGTTTGTTTGCTGTACAATGTATTATTTATATTTGTGTGTGGATGCATTTTTCAAAATGAAAAATACAAACACCATTACAGTCTCAGAAGAAGAAGAAGAAGAAAAACAGAACCGAAAAAAACCCAACCTTAAACGACATTCTCCTCCTCCTCCTTTTTTCCTAGGAATTAATACTAAACATCATCATCAACCCTATTAACATGTTTGCATAAACTTAATTACATGGCTTTTTAAAGCCATTTTTAAGCCAGCTACAAAACACACACGAAAAAAAGGGGGAATTATGAAAACACTGTCTGAGGGGCACAACAAATTCCCAAAAGAAGAAGAAACTGAAAAGAAGAAAAAAAAAAAAGTAAACATGGCGAACTACCCAAAACAGTAGTTTTAAATAATAAATAAACACAAGCCCCCCCCCCCCCTTGCCATTTGCCTCTTTTTTTTTTCTTTGCTAAACATTTCCATAAATGTTCACAGGTTTTTATAATATTTGTTTCTTGACCTTTGTTGCATTTAAAGAACAGAAAACGGACCAAAAAAAAAGTATCTGTATGTTATGCTCTTGTTAAGTATGTGCGTTTTATGGATTAGAGACGTCAAATGGACATAAACCAATAAATCTAGAAACAGGCAGTTAGAAATCGGGAAGAACTTTAGTTGGCTCAGCTCTTGTTATGACGAACGGCAACTTCTAATTGGTTAGTTATGTAGTCTGACGTCACATGCTCCACCCTTTTCAACGTCGAACCACACAACAAACCAATTAGAAGTTGCCGGTCGTCATAAGACTCATAACAAGGGCGGAGCCAACTGAAGTTCTCCCCGATTTCTAACTGCCTATCCACCTGAAGTTCTCCCCGATTTCTAACTGCCTATCCACCTGAAGTATCTGCCGTTGGAGTAACAGCGCTGCTGCAACTACTACTCACTTCACGATGTTATAATGGTGATTCGGAAAAAAAGCTTGAAGTAGCGGACAGTCGCTCCACATCGCACGCATGAAATCGCGGATATGTGGTCTTGGCTTCAAGAAAATTCACTCCTACTTTAACTGCAGTTTTTCACATGATTTGTTAAAATACTCAGTAAAGCAGACATTATAGAGACCTATGACAGAGGGACAATAGTCCAAATTTCACATCTTAAAACCAGAAAATAAAAAACACAACAATAATCCCCAACATGTTCCTTATAATGAACCTGATTTCAGACATGTCAGACAAATCTATGTTTTTTTTTTAATGCAACAAAATCTTTTGAAAAAAAAAAACATTCCCTGTAACAACAACAACAACAACAACAACAACAACAACAACAAAAAACAGTTCCATTTCTTTAGGCCTGAGGCCTCACAATATCTAGTTGTCCTGTTCTACTACCAAGTAATTTAGTGCAAAATTTAAAAAAAAGCGAGATTATGTCCGCAAAGATACGTTTACATGAAATCTTTTTTTTTTGTTTGGTTCTATTTTCAAATAACATAAGGAGGAGGAGGAGGAGGAATTGGTGAGAGGGTTATTGAATACCTAAATTATGACTGTGGTTTATGTAAAAATCTAATAATAAATCTTGGACTCTCTCTCCACAGGACTCGCAAACGTTTTACAATTACACGGTGCTCAGATTAACCCTTTTACTTTATTTCAATCCCTCTTTTTTTTCATATCTTAATAATAATTAGGGCTCGGATTTTGATGCAAAATCAACCGGAATGTTTCTCAATTTGTGGCCCAAGAGCCAACTGTGAAGTAATCATCATTAGACCAACTGCAATTATGTTATTTCTAATTAAAAAAAAGCTGGGTAGCGAGGCTAGATGTCTGGTTACTATCAGTTTTCAACTAGAGTTCTAGCCTCTAACCATTGCTTTTAATTAGAAAGAACAATTGTTTTGTTTTTTTATTATCTAAACGATATTGTCACTTGGGCCACGTATTGAGAAACAGTCCGGTTGATATTGCAGCAAAATCCGAGCCCTAATTATAATCATATCGATATATTTATCCTCTCTTCCCTCCAACCCTCTTTTTTTCCCCATTGAAAATGTGTCTTTCTGTGCAAAATGAGACAACTTAAATGACAATTATTCTAAAAGCAGAAAATACATTTTGTTTTTTAAGAGAAAAAAAAGCGGCAGATGTTAACAATTTAAAAGAAATGAACAAAAAAAATATGGAATTTCTAAAAAAAAAAGTTTGACATCCAACTTATTAGGTATTCATATAAGGGGAGAAGACATTAAAGTTGTTCATTTTAACCACCAGGGGAGCACACATAAAAACTATTAATATCATTTTGTATTCAAAAAAAAAAACGAATGTCAACACAAATAAAATGAATAAATTATTCTAACGGTTGGACAGAGAAATAAAACAACTTTTTGAATTAGAAACGAATTGATAAAAAAAAATGTCACGTATTTAAATCTTCGATCAAAAAAAAAATGATTCATTATTAAGATTATACTTGATCCTCGTACTAATTACACTATCATAGGATGATAATTAATCACTATTAAGTCAAAAAAAAAATGTCGCTAAAAACTATGCAAGTGTAAACGTACCTATCGCTCGAAGAATTCATTATTCTGTCTCCTACAAGATGCAAAATTAAGAGAAACTTGAATGTGCTTTAGAAACTAGAAAGGGTAATTACCTGGTACACACACCAGATAATTTAAATGCATTTAAATAATGTGTTCTACAGAGCCCCGTGAAGGACAAACAAACAAAATGTCGTCGAATTCAATTTATTCAGTTAATAATCTGAAAATATTGAGTTAATTAACTTAAATATAATTTATAAACAATTGACATTAAAATTTTGATTTAGTATTTCAATTTAAAATATTAATAATAAAAGTCAATTTTTATTTGGTGTTCATGTGTCCTTAACTGGATTCCGTATAATTCGCCTAAACACATTTAATTTGAATTCATTTAACTGACGTGTGAGTGCCAGGTATTAAGAAAGTGGCTTTACAGATAGTCAATTTTTGCCTTTGGCCCCAGTGGTTAATGCTATGCTCCACTAATGCCTATTTTTGTAAAAATTGAACGCAAAAAAAAACGTCAAGCGAACATTTTATGAAAAAATTCAAATTGTTTTCAAAACTAGAATGGTAAAAGATTGTGTTAAAAGTTTTTTGATGGCAATATCTTAAAAAATAAACATTTTATAAATTCAGTTTGAAAAAGCCCAGATTTTTTTTTTTAGTTTTTCCATTGACCATTTCATAAAAAAATAATATTTTCGCGTTCTTTTTCAAAATTGTCATAAAAAGTTTATTTTGATTTTGATTAGCATTATCACCGACTATTCTAGTTTCTAAAACACTTTCAAATTTCTTTTTTCTGCTTCTGAGAATTTTTTTATTATTCGTTTTTATTTTCATATTTTACAAATGGATTGATTTATAACAGAAAAAAAATCCCTTAAAACGTTTCAAGATTTCCAGAAAAAATGATAAAATATGTTCAAATTTCGTTCTGAAATAAACTGAAAATTCAATTTTCAATTTGACAATGGATAACTTAAATTGCATTAACATTACTAACGATAAAATAAATTCCAAAGATAGAATTAAAGAGAATTTATTACTGAATAATTAATTACCGTGTTTTGAAATACCAAAATGACAGTTTTAAAATAAAGTTAACAGCTGCAAAATGAAAAAAACTCATCACAAAACCTGTGTTACTAATATATTATTATTATTATTATAACAATGGGAGTTTTTTTTTTTTCTTCTTCCTAAAAGAAGAATACAAAGGGGAAGTTAAGATATAATAGTAAAATTTGATGATGATGATGATGACCATAAGTTTGAACCCAGACTGAAAGAAGACTTAGAAGTGGAATCAAGTTAAGAAAAAACAAAGCGGATCGTAAATCTTTTGTCTCCTGTCCCATTGTCTTTTTGTGTTCAGAAGACAAACTACAGACTGCAAAAATTGTCCATCTTAGAATGTAATTTCTAATAAAAGACAAGACAAAAGAGCTCAAAACTTCTTCTTATTCATCGTTGTTTTTTGTTTTTGTATCAAAAAGGGTTAAAAAAAAATCTCGACCACGATTATTTTGACATTTGAAATTTACAGGATGTTTGTATTTTAAACACACTCAAGATAAAAAGGGGTTAAATGAGGGGCCAACAGTTTGCTCCTTCCTAATTATTGTATTCAATAAACACATGGGGGGGCCCTCTTTCAAGGGCTATCTTTACCCCAGTCAAACATATACCGGAAGAGAGGAAATGGAACCGTTGAGTGCAAAAAAAAAAAGTTCCCAGTGAAATCTGCAAGACAAGAACGTCTTCGTTTCCAATTCAAAAGTTAGGCGAATTCGGAGTGTGGCGATTGAGCTACCATTCTAGTTTCTAGAAAACTCAGAATTTCTGCATTTTCAGAAAAGTAATACTAAAGAGAAACTGACAGTGTTAGAAACTAGAAAGGTAACTGAATGACTTATAATAGTATTTTCATGTTGATATCATTCAAAATTAACTTTTTAAAGAACAAAATTTTTAAAAAAAAAACCCCGTCTGCTTCAGTTGGATCATTTTCAAACTGACATAAAAAGTTTATTTTGAAAGATATTAACACGAAGATAACCTTAAATGATTGAGCTGCCCTTCTAGTTTGCAAAACACTTTCAAGTTTCTCTTCTTAAAAACAGAACAATCCGGGAAAAAAAAATCAGTTGCACCACACACACAGAATATATACACAATTAAATAATTATTAGAAAAATAAACAATTAATTTAATTAACTTACCTTGTATGCATTTTGAATGGAGTTCAGTTTAGAAACTTGCGGCTGCTGTTGTTGCGAATAAGAACCACTAGAGGACAGCACAGTTCTAAGAAAGGAAAGAATAAAAAAGAAACCCCTCAAAAAAAAAAGAAACCTGAATGAGACCACGTGGTCGGAGAGTGTGTGACGTCACACGCGCACAAGCCGACTATGAGACCCTATAGGACATTTGCTGAAAGACAACACACGCCATAAACTAAATGTTATCTGAAATTTGATTTGTTTAAAAACACACACTGAATAGATACTTATTTTGTTTTTGTCCATCCAGATGGCACCACTGCAGTGTCTAAGCTTCAAAGGTGTTTTTTTTTGGTACAAATTAGGAAGCAACAACAAGTGAACTTTTTTTTAGAAAAAAATATTTAAAAAATGTTTCAAAACTAGAATGGTAAAAGATCATGTTAAAGTTTTTTTTCTTCATGGTAATATCTTACAAATTAAACAATTTTATTGATCAGTTTCCAATTGACATTTCATGACATTTCAAACTGCCATAGAAAGTTTATTTTGAAAGATATCATCAAGAAGAAAAAAAAAACTTTTAGCATAATCAGCTATTAATCACCAACTATTCTAGTTTCTAAAACACTTTGAATTTTTTCGCAATGTTTCTCTCCTGAAAAACGTTCCATTGAAAAATAAGTTTTTTTTCTCAAAACCGCGGATGAGGAAGAAGTGACCTCCTATAGAGCATAATGACCACTTCAGTGGCGCCATCTGTGAGGCAAACAAAAACAAAATAAAAATCTATTCATCCACCATAAGGACATTGGCTGTATTAAAGTAGATATTATGTTCCTAATTGCCGTCAGGTCTCGTGACACTCGCAACTCTGAAGTGTCTAAATATGCAAGTCTTAATTAGTAATTAAAAAAAATGACCAAATTATATAGAAATAATTAATTAGAACAAACTGACTCATTTAGAGAGAAAAAAGAAATTAATTCATGTTTTGTTGCTGTTGTTGTTTTAGTTTAGTTTCTTTTTTTTTAAATATTAAAAAGGGTTAAAAGGAAAACGAGGAGAACAAACACAAAAAAAAAAAGTTTGACCGAATTTAGTGAAACTGAAAAAGGGGGCGCTTTTTTTTTTGCTGGTCATTTTTTCTCTCTCATTCACTGTAATAGTAATAATAGTAATAATAATAATAGTAATAATAATAATAATAATAAGTTGAAGTGTTGGTCACGAACAAGTGACATAAATATCAAAATGAGAGAAATTTCGTTGTGTTTTTTTTTGTTTTGAAGAAGTTTTTCGTTCGCCTTATTTGGGTAATGATGGAAGTTTATTAAAAAGAGGACTTCAAATTGTGAAGCTGCTTTTTTTTATTATATTTTTGTACTTCTATTATTATTTATGGGCCGACGACATTTAAAAAAAAAACATCAAACTGCTTTATGGCATCGTTAAATTTCATCATCCTCATCGATTCATCATCAACATCATCATCGGTTGAGAAGAAGAAGAACATCGGAAAGAAAAAAGAGGGGAGAAAAGAACGGGAATAGGAGAGAGATAATCAATCGGCGAATAAAGGTGAATGAAGATTAAAGTCAAAAATCATCATCATCATCGTTGTTCTTCCCACGAGAAAAATTCAAACCATGAATAAAATTATATTTAAAAAAAATATTTAATTGTTTTTATCGATTTCAAGGTGGTTTTAAATTGTAAGTTTCCTATAGCGAGTTGCAGTTTTCAATTTGTTATGATATTAACTAATAAGTCACTTTTATTTGCAATGTGTGTCCTTTACTGTACTCCGTATAATTCAGCTCATGTGTAGACAAGGCATTCAGGTCATTTTTTTTAATGAATTTTAAGTCACAGCTAGTGCTAAACTCATCAAGTCTTATACCTAGTACACACACCTGATAATTTAAATGGATTTAAATAATAAACGTGTTCTACAGAGCCCCGTGAAGAACAAACAAACAATGTGTCGAATTCAATTTATTCACTTAATTAATATGAAAATATTCAGTTAATACTTAAATATCGAAACTATTGATATAAATATCGATTTAGTATTTTTCAATTTAAAATATTAATTAAAAGTCAATTTTTATTTGGTTAATGTGTTCTTAACTGGATTCCGTATAATTCACCTAAACACATTTAATTTAAATTCATTTAACTCATGTGTTGTGAACAGGGTATTTACCTGAAAGTTAATATCAAACGTTCGTGAGTTTAGCATTACCTCTAACTTAGCAATCATTAAGAATACAAAACCCTTATTTTCCAAAGTTTCTTCTTCTTCTTCTTGAATTTGAACCTAAAAGCATTGTTTCCATTTGGGTGAAAAATTTGAACTTTTTTGAAAATTTCAACTGGTGAAAAATAGAAGAAACGTGGTGCCCTCCCTCCGCCTATTATAGTGAATAAGGGAGGGGGTGGGGGGCCACGTTTGATCAATTTTCAAAAAGTTCAAATTTTCATCAAAGTGGAAACAAGGCCTTACTCTGAAATCCTCTTACGAAAACAGCGCCACCTAGCCTTGTATCAAATGCAAACATTAATATATATTAAACAGCCCAACCTTTCAAAATGTTATAAAACTATATAATAATAATAATAATTTATAAAAACATGGAATTTGCGCTTTGTAGCTGAGCTGAGCTGAGCTGAGCTGAGAAGGGGAGAAAGAACACATTGAATTTATGATTTCATCTTATTTTTAGCACCTGATTATTTAAACCGTTTTTATTACCAACTTAAGTCTCAAACTTTAATCTCTTTTTTCCCCCCACTTTTTCTTCATGACTCGATTTACACCATTATTCATAATAATCAGTTCATCTCAACAATAATAATAATAATAATAATAATAATAATAATAATAATAATAATAATAATGAGAGGCGATTAGCAATTTGTACCTGTTATTGTTTCCTCCTTTTCCCGTCCAAGGCGCCACTATCGCATCATTCCCAGCTAAAGATCGAACAGCAGCAATGCTACTACTACTGCAAGAGGCATTCACAGGCACAGGAATACGACGCTGTTTCAAACCGCCCATAGATGGCGCTATATCGGGTCTCATCTCATCTCATCTTTTCTTGAACTGCGACCCACCATCCGATTCTTCATTTTCGGGTCGCCAAATAAATTACGTCATTTCTGTTAACAAATAATGATTAAAATTCTGTTAAAATTTAATTTGTTCTGAATTTTAATGGAGCAAATTTAACCGTAGAATTGTGTTTTTTACTCATTAGTGTCATGAACCTCATTATTTAATTAAAACTTAATTAAATTAATTGTTTAACAAGTCAACGACTACAGACAATGGTTAATTACACATATAGTCATCCTACTTATTACAACAACAAAACTTTGTTACAAACTAGAAGAGTAAAAAGAAACACCTGAACAATTTTCATAAACGATATCTTTAAATTTAAACTAGAATTCATCAAAATTTCTAAAAATCAGCTGTTCATAAAACCATCAAACATTGTTTAAAATTCACTATTTACACATAAAATTATTAAGTAGAAAGAACAAAAACAAAAAAAAAGAGAATCCCTTCATTCTCAGGGGGTTTCCCCCTCCCCTCCCCCTCTTCCCTGATCCCATTCCCATTTTTTTTATTATAATTTGATATCAACTCCTTGTCTCTTCATTGTGACATGATCCTGATCCTCATGTGATTTGCATACGTAATTAGGTCGAATGGCGACGTGACCGCGCATAATTAGATCGGACGAATATTAAAAGAACTGGGCTACAATAAAAGGGGAGGGGGAGGGATATAATCGTAAAAGTAACACACACGATGACATTTATTCAATAATTAATAGCCTCTTAGAAACTTAAGTAATCATAATAAAAAAAAATTTAAATTGAAAGTTATAATCTCAAGTTGATAAAAAGCCATTAAAAAATATGTCACGCAAATCGATGTGACGTCACTCAAACACAATGTACAAGAGAGAGAGACAAGAGTATGTGACGCGACTAAAGGCTCAAATTCAAGAAGAGAGATTCGTATCTTTAGAACTTCAACTGACTCTCTACGAGCAGGGTGTCTCCCCTCTCCCCACAGGTAGTTAGAAATAGGAGAGAACTTCAGTTGGCTCCACCCTTGTTATGACGACCGGCAACCTCTAATTGGTTGGTTATGTAGTCTAACGTCATATGCTCCGCCTCTTTTCAACGTCAAACCACACAACAAACCAATTAGAAGTGCGCCTTAAAGGTGAAATTCTGACTGTCTTGCAAAAAGCTACAAGTAAACTTTCCCCCCACCCAAACTCCCTGAAAGCATTTCCGGTTATCCTCAGGTTTCAGTAAACCCCGGTAAGTTACCACAAACCAAACCTACCAGGCTACCCCCCTAGCTTCTTACAAATTGAACCATTTTGATAGAAATGAATGAATTACAACTTTATGCAAAATATACAACACAACAAAGCATAAAATATAAATGAATGAATGTGTCGCTATTATGACGTCAAAATGGCTACCAATTTCATTCTTCCGCTCCATCAACCAACAACCAAAAAAAAAAAAACATTCATGAAGGGGATTTTTGAAAGTAGAAAAAACTGGGGACACTCTTTTTGTGTGTGTGTGAAATTGGATCGTATTTCCATACTAGAAAAAAAAGAAGAACCCATTACACGGTTCAGACATAAAATAACACACACTGACTGAAACATTGATCTCGAAATTCAAGAGAAAAGAAGAGAACAATTTGTATAAAACATGAACGAGAAGGACCCAAGAGAGACAATTAGAAGGGGGGCCACCACTCTGTTCTCTGAATATAAGGACATAAAAAGGGGGGTCCCTTACTCAATGGTTAGAATGATAACAACCACCCGTGGATAAGTATTTCAACACGGCCAACTTGTTATGTAGAATACGGTCAAAACATTTGTACTTTTGTGTCTGTTTTTGAAAAAAAAAACTGGGGTGGTTGTTGTGGGGGGGGGGGGGGGGGCCAAAAAAACCTTTTTATTCATCTGGCTATTTCATAACAAGTAGCAAACTGTCACTTGTGGTCAGTTATTTTTTAAGAAAATAAGATCATTTGTTACTATATATTTTACGCAGATGGAGAACAAAAAAAAAAAGAGACGAGGGGGAAGGGGGAAGAAATCCGTGGAAAAGTGGGGTATTTTATCCCCAGTCTCCCCCCATTCATGGGATCCCATTATTACTCACACGAGGAAATTAGAGATTTTTAGGGTTTCTAATCAATAGGGGCTCGGATTTTTATGACATATCAAGCAAATGTTTCTCAATTTGTGGCCCCAAAGTACCAATTGAGAAGTAATTATTATTAGATCAACCAACAATTATGCTTTTTCTAACTAAACAGGCTTTTTAAAAAAGGCTAGATTGTCTGTTGTCAACTAGACTTCTAGCCTCTAACCAATGTTTTTGATTGAAAAAAACAACAATATAATTTTTGGTTTATCTAAACTGGATTGTTACTTCATAATTGGTACTTTGGAGCCACAGATTGAGAAACATTTGCTTAATATTTTTCATAAAAATCCGATGTCCTACTAATCAATCTCTTTCTCTCTCTCTCTCTCCCCCCACCCCTTTTTGAGGGTCACGTCATTCTAATGTTAATTATGCACAAAAATAAATTAAGTAAACTTCCAAAATAATAAAAAAAGAGGGTTGCATAAAATATTTTCGTCACTCTTCACAATTCATTCTTATGTAAATATTAAGCAATAATAAAAAAAAATGGACAGTCAATTCTGCTGGACATAGTAGAAGTGGGCCAGAGGAGAAAAAAAAGGACCACAACACACACACAGTCACAGAATACTAATTTATAAATTAGTAATGAAAATAACGTTCTAAAAGGAGAGAGAGAAAGAAAAAAAATCTGTTCAAAATGTCAACCAAAACTGAGAAAAGTCCAAATATATTCATTTATTCATTTCTTTCATGAGATTGAAATTTGAATTGCCAATTGAAAATTTAACAAAAGAAACTATTTTTTTCATAAAATAATAATAATAATAAAAGTGTCAACAACCAACAGGGTGTTAATTCGACACCATTTTATTGTAAAGGTCATATGAAAATGTCTCCAAAGGAAGTGTGAACACATCTTTCAATAATTCATTTTACATAAATTTAAAAAAAAAAACCTTCAGTTTTCTTTTACAAAATAAACATTTCTGAAATTATAAAATATTTTGTCTTTGAGGGAGAAACCATAAAGTATTTTAAAAAACTAGAAGGGTAGTTCAATCACTTACAGGTATATCTCTTTCTCTCTCTCAAAATAAGCATGTTGGAAGACTGCAAGACAAGAATGTCTTCATTTCTTGTGTGGCGGGTGGGTGGGGCTTTGTTGAGGTGTTTCTCTATAGGTACTCATGGCCATTCAACCTTAGACCATTGCTCTCCGGGACTGGCAACTCGTAATGTGTTGAATGGACAGGCAATTAGAAATCGGGACAAACAGAAGTTGGCTCTGCCCTTTTTATGACAAACGCAACTTCTAATTGGTTGGTTATGTAGTCTGACGTCGCATGCTCCGCCCCATTTCAA
This sequence comes from Brachycybe producta, assembly GCA_036925085.1. Lineage (NCBI taxonomy): Eukaryota > Metazoa > Arthropoda > Diplopoda > Playtdesmida > Andrognathidae > Brachycybe > Brachycybe producta. The sequence goes on from JAUPFP010000006.1 coordinate 2,834,311, forward strand.
CGTCTAATCACACAACAAACCAATTAGAAGTTGCCAGTCGTCATAAAAAGGGCGAAGCCAACTTCTGTTTGTCCCGATTTCTAATTGCCTGTGTTGAATGGCGATGGATTTCTCGTATAACCTGGTGAAACTACAACAGTGCCTTCTGGTGACTATTGTACAACCTTATAGGACACCTATAGTACAACATTTTCCCACTAAAATGGCGCTGCTGTCACCACCATATTAAGTCTATGGTTATCACTCTTATCGTAACACTAGATTTTCACAGTTGACATTCCCGGCGAGTAATGGTCTAAGATTCACCTTCGAGAATCCATTGCAAGTGAACCTTCTAGTTTCTAAAAAAAATCCTTGCTAATATCTCTTAATTTTGTACCAGAAAGACAGAACACAATTAAGAGATCGAAAATGAGCTTTTGTTCAACATTTTGAAATAATTGGAGGGGGAGGTGGAGGTTGGAGGGTGTTAGAGGTTTGATTTGTTTGCTAAATGCTTCCCAACATACAAAAAACCAATATCAATCACCTAATTTTATAACCATCCTATTGATTGACCGCCACAACCCCTTCACTGTTGTTACCCTCTACCCAACCCCTCTTTCCTTCCACCTATTTTAATTATTGATTTTTTGTTTCGAGTAAATTGTATACAAGACCAGATGTAGATTCAATTTTCGATCAAATCCACCAAATAATAAAAACAATTTCATTAATATCCTCTCCTCCCCATATACTAGCCTCCTCCTCCTCCCCTTTTCAACACAACTTCCAATAAATCTCATTCAATCCTCTCTCCTTCCTTTTTATTATCAATAATAATCTCAATCCTTATAAAAAAAAAAGGGTACTAAGAGGATCCCCTCCTCTCAGGATCCACACCCCCTCTTTACATAAAAACCCCCCTTAATTTTTTAAATACACAATCGTGTAATAAAAAAACAACATTCTAATAAACCATAAATTTAGTAATTAACTGAGACAAGAAGAGGATTAAATGTGATGACAAATATTGCGCTGTAAATAATCACCATAATCTCACCTTAGAAGATAAAAGAGACAACTGAAAATCTATATTCTCCCCCCTTTCATTACACACACACTCGTTATCAGATCGTAAAATCGGGAACAACTTTTAATAATTATTAATCACTCTTGTTAATTTAAATATTTATGAACATTAAAGATGGTTTTATGATCAGCTCATTCTTGAACTCTTCATTAATTAAGGGCTCAGATTTTTATGCAAAATATCAAAGCAAAATGCTTCTCAATTTGTCAGCCACTTATACCCTTTGTACACAACACATGAGTTAAATGAATTCAAATTAAATGTGTTTAGGTTGAATTATACGGAATCCAGTTAAGGACATGAAAACAAAATAAAAATTGACTTTATTATTAATATTTTAAATTGAAAAATACTAAATCAATATTTTTTATCAATAATTTATATAATTATATTTAAGTATTAACTCAATATTTTCAGATTAATTAACTGAATAAATTGAATTCGACATATTGTTTGTTTGTCCTTCACGGGGCTCTGTAGAACACGTTTATTATTTATATACATTTAAATTATCCGGTGTGTGTACTAGGTATAAGTGCCAATTGTGAAGAGCAACTGCAATTAAGCTTTTTTCTCATAAAAAAGGCTGGTTAGAGGCTAAATATGTCCGGGTTACTACCAGCTGTCAACTAAAAAGTTCTAGCCTCTAACCAGGTGCTTTTTATTAAAAAAAACCAATATATTGTTCGTTGATCTAAACGGGAGATTTGTTACTTAAGAATTAGCCCTTTGGGCCACAGATTAAGCAAAACTTGCTTAATATATCATAAAAATCCGAGCCCTGCTGATTATTCCCCGTCTGTCAGGTGCAAAATTAAACGAAAATAGAAAACGTTTTAGAAACTAAAAGGGGTAAGGGATAATTTATACTGATAAATTTTTAGTTGAGTTAAGCACATAAAAAGCTTATTTAAAAAAAACAATAAGACGAAAATATCCTTAACCCTTCTAGTTTCTAAAACATATTCAAGTCTCTCTTAAATTTGCTCTTGCAGAACAGAAAACATACAGAGTTCGAGAGGCATTTATGCTTTAAAACCACCTTTTAAATAGGAATCTGGACCATAATTATTGTTTTTCTTTCAAGTCTGTTTTCCCTCAGATTTTCTTTGTCGTCGTTTTCCAGACACTAAAAATAATTGTCTTCCAAGAAAATTAGAAACTTTTCAAAAAAATAAGCCACACACAAAAAAAAGTTTCAAATTAAAACCTTTTTCAAGATAGACACACACAAAAAAAAGACAAAAACTGAAGAGGATGAAAAAACATAGTAAAAATTTGCAATTGTTTCTTCAAAATTAGAAGAAGAAAAAAAAGCGGGTTATTGAAGCCAGGGGTGCGTTCTCTAGGAGGGGGTTATCTCTTCTGGGGTAAAATGAATGTTGTGTACGGGTGGTGGGACAAGGGGTTTTGTGTTGTTTGACAAGAGGCGATGACACAGCTGAACATAAAAGCCATTTAACAGATTGATAGATTACTTTTGAAGAGATACACAAAATGGGAGACAAAAGGGAAAAGGGGGGAGGGGGGGGCACAACACAAGGAGGAGGAGATGGGAGCGCCCGTGACGTCACACGGTTCCCACTTTTTATTTTTTGGCACTCGAACTGGAACTTCCAAGTTCTTCTAATCTCGAAATTTTATGGACATTCAGAAAGAAAGCAATGTTGTTGTAATTAAAGTTAGTCCAAAAACACCATAAAAACATAAAACAAATTTGGTCCTTGGTTCCATTCCAAAGACCTCATTTTGTAAAAAGAAACTGACGTTCAGCCTATAAAACAGTTTATAGCGAGCCCATTCAACTAAGTACACATAAGGACCGCAAAGTCCATTAGGACCGATAAGCACATCATCAGCTGGGCTTTTATTTCTTTACAGAAGCCCATAAGGTCCATGAGGGCCACAAAGTCCACAGGTATTTTTCTTTTTATAAAATATTACCAAACTTACTCCAACCTATGTGTACTTTATAGCTTTACATACTCTTGGGATAATATTACAGTAAAATCTTCGATTATATGGAGTGAACGGGACCGGATCAGGTCCGCATTAACGGAAGTCCGACATATCCGGAAATTAGCCGGGTTTTTTTAAATTTAAATTCTATCCTACACTATCGGATAAACTACAAAATATTATGATAAAAGTCGGTCCGGATTACGGAGATCCGGATAAATTCTTCTGTAGTTCCAAAACAAAAAAAAGACACTTGAAGGACGACACTTCCTCCAAAACTACAATTTGGTTGCTCCCCCAATTTAAAACATGGTTATTTACTAGGAATGGGCCATTCGAAACTTCGAATCTTGAAAAAATATTCGAGATTCGAAAACTCGAATCTTTGAGCTTTATTCGTCTTTCGAATCCTAACCTTAAAAAAACCTGTTAAAAACTTTGCTAAAATTAGTTTTATTTTCATTGACGTCCAATAGAAGCGTTCACTAACAAGAAAAAACCGGCGATTGTTGCAATTTCGGTGGTCGACCCGGATCACGAATAAGATCACCTTGTGGCGACACCGAGTAAAGCCACACTTGTTTTTTTATTATTAATAATTCAATATTTAATATTATTTCATTTATTTGTTTCTTAATGTATAATATAGGTTTCTTATATTTGAAGGATTCGAGAACCTTTTTAGGATTCGGATTCGATCAAATTTAGGATTCGTCCCACCCACCTCTAATATTTACAAAAGAGTGGTTCCAAACAATTGACTCATGGAGCCAAATCAATATCTATTTTATGACCAAATTAAGAACAGTTTATTTAAGAACTAACCCACCTCATTGAAATCCAATGTGATACTGGCCCCTCAAATAGCATAATTGGCCCTTTTGCTTCTTAAATTATGAGAACCTTTCTTCTCTGTTCAAAGTTAAAAAAATGTCTAAATCGACTTGAAATTTCTATTTGCACAAATTACACACAAAGAAGGGAATAAATTTCGAGGCTGTTTTTGTCGGTAAATTCAAACAAGAATTTTGTAATCTTTAAAAGAGAAAAATCTAAATTCATCATATTTCTGTCAGAAATTTTTTTTAAAAGAAAATATTTGGCATAAAAGCTGGCCGAGATGGATGTATGTTTTAAGGGGGGAGGGGAATATATTTCATGAAACATATGAGAAATGACTTTTAAAAATCCAGAAAATTATTATCCACACATGTGTTTGCGGAAGTGATTTTGCAAGAAAAACTTAGAAATATGAAAATCTTGTTTGTGCCTCGAAACCACCCACCCCCCCTAATAAACACATGTAATTTTTGTGATTTAGAGAAACCAACAAAGGTCTCAATTGAATGGGACCTCCTCCTCCTAACCGGAAACGAATCCCAAAGAAACCCCCAATTTATAAACAGAAAAAAAGGGTTTTGTCCAATTCATCCCCCTCTTTTTCCAGAAAATAACAAAAACTTTTTGTCTTCCCCCCCCTTTTCTTTTTTGACCTTTGTTGCTCTTTAGAGCGAAAAAGAGTCATGTGTGACAGTGGGAAAAAAAGTGGGTTTTTGTTTTGTTGGTTGAATAACTCAAAATTAGGGTCACTTACAAGAAAATAACATCAGACCTGAAATCGAAAGTGATCGAAAGTAATCGAAGTGATCCGATGTAGGGGTTTGCATATATATGCATTTCCAATATATGCAAATGTTGAAAAACAATGGACTAGAACTTATTGTTCAACATGTCACAATTATAATAAGTTATTTACAAACTAGAAGAGTAAATGAATCTTCTTAATGTGCTGAATTCATCTTGATATTAATTTTTAAAAAATACTTATGACAGTTTCAAAAATGTCATTTGTTTTTGTTTACTTTCTGTAAGTTGGAAACACCAATGCAACAAAGGTCTAAAGAAGGGGGTTCCTAGAATCCGTTGTTTCACTTCTTTTGGGGCAATTTTTTTTCTCCCCTTCCTTTAAATCTCTGCCCTACCCACCCCCTTAAAACCCCTATTTTTTCTTCTTCTCAGTGCTTCATCCTGACATCCACAATAACTAAAAGTTCAAACAACTTATTATCCTTTCTAAATCTCTAAAACATTAATCAAGAGATCTCCAATCTTTTTTACTCACTCAATTATAAGTGTGGCTCGCGAGCCAAACATTGGAGACCCTTTGACTCCATTATCGTTACTTTTCTTTTTTGGCCACTGTCCCCCCCCCCTTCTTTTTTTCTCCTAACTTTATAGGTCAAACGCCCCCTTCCCCCCTCAAACCCACGTCCTCAACACGCGCTCACAGATCATCACTCTAAAAAACAAATTACGTCCTCATCCCCTTGATTCCCCCCTCTTTTTTGAGAGAGAACCCCATAAACAAGGATTTGAGGCTGATTCAGTCTTCTAGCCTCTATGTACAGCCTTTTTGCAGTGCGTAACTCTCTCGAAGCCCAAAAAATACCTTTAGGTAGTTGGAGCCTTTGATTGGAGGCTAATTAAATGACTCAAACTTCGTCCAGTGCACAGGCATCTATAGGCAGCTTCAGAATTTCTTTGGCTTCGCCTTTTTATGAGCGTCATTTATTTTTAATTGGTTGATATTTGGTCTGACGCTCATAAAAGGGCGGAGCCAAAGAAATTCTGAAGCTGTCTACAGATGCCTGTGTTCAGTGCACAGGCAATTTGAAAACGAGATGAACAGAAATTGGCTCCGCCCTTTTTATGACGAATGGCAACTTCTAATTGGTTTGTTGTGTGGTTCGATGTTGAAAAAGGCGGAGCATGAGACGTCAGACTACATAACCAACCAATTAGAGGTTGCGTTCGTCATAAAAAGGGGTGGAGCCAACTTCTGTTCATCCCGTTTTCTAATTGCCTGTATCCAGTGCTCATTTGTTTTTCATCAAAGTTCAATCTGACATGGTCGCCAGTGACGTCTAGAGAATTCACAAGACCAACTATAAATGCAACATAAATCCTTCCTACTCCGTAGTATAAACGCAGCATTTTTATAGTAATGACTGAAACATTATTCTCCATTTTGAAATCTTCTCTCTCTTAACGACCATTGTTTTCACTCTGAACTTGGGAAAACATGACAATGATGTAGTTTTATAACCCCCCCCCCCCCCCCCCCCCCCAATATCCTCACTCTTCACCCCGGAAAATGGGGGTTGTTTCTGGTCTATCACAATGGCCATTACCCCTCCTCAACTTCCCCCACCCCCTCCTCTCTTTTAGTACCCTCACTCTAATCCTTGGTCCAGAGAGAGAGAGAGAAACCCCCCATAATTCCTCCCCCCTCATAAAAAGATTTCATTCTACCCCTCTACTTTTTTAAGGGGTTTCTGGGGCACAATAGCAAATGACCTTACAGTCGGCTACACCAGAGCCAATCATGCGTAATTAATAACCCCCTCTTTTCTTTCCTCCCCCCTTAACCCCCCCCCCCACATGTATGACATTCTATTGTCAAACAATTCTTACCCTTCATTTTGTAGGTCTCTCTTCACTTTTTTTTTAGAACCATTAGGTCAAACACATTTTACAGTGAAATTTTTACTAAACTGGTAGAGAATTTTTTTTTTCTCTTTGTTTTTTTTTGTTCATATTTTAGAAATTTGCATGACGTCACAGTCAATTTACGACGCTAGAAATTATTACAAAAAAATTGATCAATTATTGCCATGACAATGGATTGCTATGGTTTTTTATGTTATAACTTATAACTGTTGTAAAAATCAAGATTGTTTTTTATATAAAATGCTGCAAAAAACATGACTTTGGTCTCAAGTCCGTTAGTAATACATTGTTATAGCAACCAATTGCTAACACTCCGTAAAACTTTTATAATTCTCTCCCCTTCATTCATAAACAAATTCATTGAATAACTTTCGAAAAAAGCAGCTGTTCAATGGAAGAAAAAGAAGATAAAAATCGTACAAATCTGAACTTTAATACAAATAAATCTAAATCTAGGGTCTGGTTTTGTCTACAATTTATTTTAGAAAATTAAAAGAAACAGGAAATTGGAGAATAAAAAAGCCAATTAAAAAAACCCCCCACTACAGTTATAGTGTACAGGGTGAGGTTCAACCAAAGCTGCGATTACTACAGACACTCAACCTCACTTACCTTAGGCCTGGTTCACACCATGAAGTTAATGCAAGATCGCATATTATAGGCCTACATTGTTCAAATGCACTTATTCGATCGAGTTAATTGCATTAGAATTTAGTGACATCACCGCACAGTATATACTTCATAGTGTGAACCAGGTCGAATATTTGATTTGAGTGCCCTCTATCTATAGATCACACAATTTCTGCTTACAAATTGTCCAATTTCTAAAGACACTTATACCTTGTACTCACACATGAGTTAAATGAATTCAAATTAAATGTGTTTAGGTGAATTTATACGGAATCCAGTTAAGGACATAAACCCAAATAAACATTGACTTTATTATTAATATTTTAAATTGAAATACTAAATCAATATTTTGTCAATAATTCATATATTTTATATTTAAGTATTAACTCAATATTTTCAGATTATTAACTGAATAAATTGAATTCGACATATTGTTTGTGTGTCCTTCACAGGGCTCTGTAGAACACATTTATATTATCAGATGTGTGTACTAGGTATTAGGATCGTATTCTTAATGATTGCTAATACCTAGTACACACACCTGATATAATTTAAATGCATTTAAATAATAAACGTGTTCTACAGAGGCCCGTGAAGGGCAAACAAACAATATGTCGTTGAATTCAATTTATTCAGTTAATTAATCTCAAAATATTGAGTTAATACTTAAATATAATCAGATAAACTATTGACAAAATATTTATTTAAAAAAAACTGTTAAAAACTTTGGTAAAATTAGTTTTTAACTCCATTGACGTCCAATAGAAGCGTTCACTAAACGAAAATAACCGGCGATTGTTGCAACCCGGATCACCAATATCATCCACCTTGTGGCGACCTTAAGTGCCACATTGTTTATTATTATTAATAATTTAATATTTGTATTTTCTTAATGAATAATACAGGATTGTTTTATGAGGGATTCGAGAATCTTTTTAGGATTCGGATTCGAGAACCGTTTAGGATTCGTCCCACCTCTAGTTTTTTTTTTTCTTTATTGGATCCGTTTTCTCAGAGAGTTCAAAAGTGTTAAGTTTTTCTTCTTTCTTGAATTAGGACCTTATAAATACAAAAGGGTTAAATAGATATGTGTGTGTGTGTGACAAACAGACACGATGTGTAAACAGCAGTAGTAAAACACCATGTCGTTTTTCCAGACATTACAAGATAAGCGCCTCAGCCCACTCCTCCTACTCTCTCTCCTTCACTTACCACTTGGTTTCTTGAAATCAGCCCCCTCCCCCTCCTCCTTCAAATAAAAGCAAACACCACAAATCGTAACTTCCTAACCCCCCCCCCCCAACCCCCCACCTCAAATAACGACAAGAAGATTACCACGAGATTATTATGAACGTGTAAACAGGTGCAAACAAAAAAAAATGTTATAAACGTCAAGAAGAAGATAATGTACATTATTTTTTCTTATTATTATGACTTCTCTCTTTTTTTAAAAGTTCTTTACCCTCCTCCCCCCCCCTCCTCCTCCTACAACAACAATTGCAAGAGGCACAAATACAAGAAAGCAAAACTTGACACTTGTACTCTTTGAACAAGATTCCAACAACAGGCATTTAGAAATCGGGACAAACAGAAGTTGGCTCCGCCCTTTTTATGACGACCGGCAACTTCTAATTCGTTTGTTGTGTGGTTCGACGTTGAAAAGAGGCGGAGAGCATGGGACGTCAGACTACATAACCAATCAATTAGAAGTTGCCGGTCGTCATAAAAAGGGGTGGAGCCAACTTGTGTTCGTCCCGATTTCTAAATGCCTGTATTCCAACATCACAATCATCCAACAAACAATCCTATTTCAAAGAATACTTCAATGAAATAGGATTTTTTCTATGATGAAATCCGCTTATTTCAGAGAGTATAAAAATTGAAGTTCAAGTTTCTTTCTTGAATTTAGGCCTAAAAAAAGCCACGTTAAGGAAGCCAAAAAAAAAAAGAACGCTTCTCAACCTGTGGCTCGCGTGCCAAGTTGCTCAACCCTTTTTTTTTACTTAACCAGGCTCATCACGTTTTAAAGCTTGCATCGGTTCATTCTGCCCGTCGATGTGTAAGATGAACGTGCTGCACGCGCAACACACGAAAAAGCTTAGAGAAGCCATGGAGAATAAGTGACGAAATAAATGTTTCTGAGTAAATTGAGTTCAAAGTAAATTTAGATAAAAAAAAAAGCCCTCCGTAGACATCAATGTTATAGTTTCTAAGTTTTAAGCAACTATAAACGCAGCAATGAGCAGCTTCATCATATATTTCTGTTGTCCACCAAATTGACAAAATGTGGTATTTATCATCCATTATATATATAATATCCCAGGTCTGTGTATGTATGTGTGTGTGTTGTGTAGTAACACTGTACAAAACCCTTGAAGCACGTCGGAATTTATATAAATTTGAATAAATGAACCGTTTTTTTTTACTCAAGGTCAACTATATGTTGAAGACAAGTGGGAGGGGTGAGGGGAAAAGGTTGGAAAGTGTAGAAGGGGAGAGAGAGAAAAGTGGGAGGGTGTGACTGAAATTCAAATGAAAGGAGTAAAAAAAGGAAAAAACGACGCGCATGCGAACAATTGCGTGTGAATTTTGCTCCCGTCATTTATGACGGGTTACCCCACTAGTTTTTTAATAATAAATGTCACTTATCTCTCTTGGCTTCTAAGCTTTTGAAATCAAATTCGGCTCATCGATTGGCACGCGAGCCACAGAAATGAAAATAAAAACGCTTTTTCTAAAAAAAAAAAAAATGTTCTCTCGGGGCCAGCGCGGCCCGCACGTGCACGAGATGATAAAAGAGAGAAAAAAAACTGTGGATGACGTTACTATGGAAACGGTTGCAGATGCGTTACAAACATCAATTATAAAAAAAAAAAGTTGACCGCATTTATTATTGTAATGAACTAATTTCACTTAAACTCAATTTTTTTTTCTTCTTCTTCATATCGAATTTTAATATGAATAAACTAAATTTACCATAATTGGACTTTTGTTTTTGCATCATTCGTAATCGCAATGTTGATAGGTCAGTTAAGATATTTAGGATTATATCAAAAATGTTAAGGGTCAAAGGTCACACATTAAAACTAAAGATAATTAAAAAAAACAAAACTCACTTTTTTGCTGTCGGCTTCTTTTTTTTTTTTTTTTAACAAAACAAAACTTCCTATGTTTTTACTTCCAATCAAAATAAAACAATTTCCCCTTTGACTGTTTCTCTTTACTAATAATAATAACACAAGACACAAACAGAAGCAGGTTTGTTTACAACAAACACCGAACTTTTTTTTTTGTTCCAAGTGAACCGATTTTATACAGAGACAAGAGAGCGACAAGAACCATTCGACGCCGTCCACACAAACATCAAAACAAAACATACTCTAGGGACTTTTTGAAGATCACCCTGCCTTCCATTCAATAACGTCTGGCGACTAGAAATTACTATAACATTTTCAACACTGTGTGCTCCGTTTAAATCAAAAGGGACGATATAGAAAAGAATCATATAAGAGATTCACTAAGATTCACAGCAAAGCGTATGTATGGTAATGCCATACATTATACATACGCTTTGCTGTGAATCTTAGTGAAAAAACGCAAAAAAAAAAAAGTAAAACGTCTTGCCATAATGGCAAGACGTTTTACTTTTTATCTGCGTTTTTACTGGACACTCACAACAGAATTCAATTTCTGAAAATTCAGTAATAACCGCAGATAAAAAGTTAAACGCCATACTGTACAAGATTCACTCCCCTATGTGTCGTTCCCCTTGGTTTAAGCGCTGAACTAATTGACCGCTCAAGTGAATGACGTCACATAAACATTCTGCGTTATGTAGAAATCAATATAATAAACTTAAAATTACTTTTAAAATAATTTAAAAATTAATATCCAATGAGAAAAAAATCCACAGGTTTAAAATTAAATTTAAAAAAGTAGTAGCTTCAAGATTATATTTTAAAATGAATAAGCAGAGTTTTCCTACCTTTAAAACAAATAAAAAATACGCAGCTTTTTTTTTTTTTAGAAATAATTCTGTAACTTTTTTAATTTTACATTTAAAAAAAAGCTATCAGTGATGCTCTGGTGTGAAGTCATAAACTGAGCGCAAAACATAAAAAAGTTGTTCAAATTTCTAGTTGCCAGATGTTAGTCTTATTTCCCCTCCCAAGGGTAAGATTACTGACACGACGACAGATTTTTGAACCCAAAGCAGTGTCGCAAGTATGAGTACTATTATGACGTCTTTCGCATTAAAACGAATGCAATAAAGAAGCCATAGTACTCAGCCCATCTAATAAAACTCAATAGCAGTTTATGCCTTGAAATGAGCTTCCTACCGCAAATGTCAAACAGGATACCTCATGCCCTATTTCTTTTATTAGTTATTACTTTTTAAAACCCACCTTTTCTAATCGATATCATTCTTCAATCGATATTTTCTTTACTAACCTTGATCGATATCATTTTGCCATTAAAAGTAACTGGCTGTCTCGTAAATGCTGTACACATAAAATCATATTATGGATTCCAACCCAAACGCTAGTGTACCAAAATGGCGTGTTCTCAATTACATTCATGAACCTTAGACACCATTTTTGGTAACCCCCCCCTTTCATTGAACAATCAAAATTTTAAAACTCGGCACCTAATTTAAAACCTCATTTACAAAAGCAAAGATAATGAGTAATGCCCTAACAATTACAAACTGTCATCGTTATCGATATCATAGTTCAAACGATGTTTACTGTTTTACACTGACATATAATATGCATATTTCAAAAACGCACTTGAAAATAGAAATCTTAAACAAGTTTGAAATGCAATTTCCCTACGTTTCATTAAATTACACAAACATAAATAATAAATTAGTAATTACCTTTGTCATGTTGTCAATCGACCAAGAAATGGCGGGAAATGACAATGAACGCTTTCCCGTACGAAACTGTTTTTCCAATTTCATCGCGTCTTTCTGCAGATGTGTAATCAATTATCGCAGAAAGACGACGTTTTAAATAAGTTCGCAAAACACAAATAAACACGATAAAAACCTGTCTAAATTATAATAAGAACAATACTCCCCGTCCGGACATAGATCATAACTTCATAAGTGTATGCACCTTAAAACGCAAAACAATACCACTACGTGGCAGCACTGACTGAGTGACATACCAATGACACCAATCCTAATCAAGACGCCATTTTGGTTCCTAGCAGACGACATATTCCATAGAACTGTAGCATGAAAAACAAAATTTAAATAAATAAATCACAATATTGATATTAAAATTCTTAAATTCATAATAAACTTTATAGAATTTGTTATCTACTAGTAACTATAATGATTTAAATTTAGCTTTTTTATGTAGTAGTTTTTTTAGAATTATAGATGAAAGTTTGGTAAAACTATTAAATAAGTTAAAACTACTAAAACTACTTTTACTTCCTAATTTTAATGTTAATTAAAATCAAGAAGATGAATAAAATTGTTTCTTATGAATGCAATATATATATACCACATTATACACTGAGGAGTCCTATAATTATATTTATATTAATAATATAATACATCGACATTTACATAAAAATTATGCAATCATAGAATGAAAAGTTGTTGGTTTTTTTTACACTTTTAAACGTTATAATAATAATGGACATGATAATATTCTTACTTATTTCTTCCTTGTACAGTTGTTGTGTTTTTATCAATGTACCATCATCATCTATACATAACAATGTTACAATATACATTAATTAACATGTAACAGATGCCAACTATACATATTACACAGTCAATAGAATACATTTTAATTATATATAATTATATGTTTATAGCAGACATGATAACAATAATTGTACATATAAAACCCTATTAGACATACATAATATTCACAACATTTTAAAATTTTAGTTTGTCTTTTTCATTTCAAGTCGTAATAATTTTCTAAAACAACTAAAACAACATTTTTCAGAAGAAAATCCGTTCCTCCACACCTTTGAGAACCTAGTTTTTTTTTCCGAGGTTTTTCTAACCTAAAATAAAACATCACATAGCAGTGGACTGCTACAAGTTTCACTATGAGACTTATTAGAGAAGGAGTGTCTTGCTTTTTTTTCTACGACAACTAAGAATGACTTAAGCGTTGCAACTTGCAAACAGACACAAAGACCACTTTTGGTGGTACAAAATGGAATCGGGTTGTCGCCCAAGCTGACCACTTCAAATCTCTCCTTAAAGAATACAATGCAACCACAGCCCAACCACCTGCAACTGCACTTTGCAGTCTTAATCGGCCACCAAAAGTGGTCTTGTGTGCAAAGGGCCTTATGCTGCGTTTATAATCGGGCATTTCACATTGACTTCCTCCCAGATTTGTATTTAAATTGTACATAATTCGGCGACGACGTGATAGTGAAATGCTCGACTATAAACGAAGTATGCTATATTAAAGCGGTACTACTGTTACACCAACTGTTATCGAAGTACCGTTATAAAAGCTTATGTTACGCAAAAAAAACTAGCTTATTATATAATTACAACTAATAAGTTACAAATCTAACCGCCACATTCAAAAACGTTACTTAAAATTAAGTTAAGCTTTAAACATGACATAACAAAAGTATAGTGAGTCTATGAGAGTTAAGTTTTACTTTGATTTAAGTAACGTTTTAAAATATATGTTGGGGGCCGTAAATTCTAACTCATTTGCTAAGAGAAAATTTATCAGTTTCACAGATTGTGTTTTGTCGAATATAATAAATATGGCCATAAAATTAACTTTTTTGCAATCCAAAAGGCTGGTTAGAGGCTAGAATTAACCTAGCACCGTAATGCAGCTGTATTTTAATTCTCCACGTTCTCCCTAACCTCAACCAGCCATTTTTATTGTTTTTCTGGCACACGAACCACTTTCTAGTGGTCGAACATGACTGCAAAATGTACTCGGCGTGTAGCTCGTATTAAAAAGGACCAGCGGCTATTCATAGCAATACATTGTCTACCACAACCCAGCCACCTGCGACAACATCGACCACTCAAAAATTGATTCGTGTGACAAGGAGCCTTTTAATAATAAATATGTAATGTTGACAATCTTACAGCAATCTACTGCTAAAGAGTGATTTAAAAAAAAACTGTCAGATCTGAAACAAAAAAAAAACTGCAAAAAAGCTTCGAATTCAATGAGCCAATTAATTTAACTAACGTAATAATTAAAAAAAGTTACAAAAGTTGTCTTTTTTGAGCTAATTTTACATTAACTAACTGTAGTCTTCCACAATTAAATAAAACATGTGACACACACTAATGACAAAATAGGAGAAGACTAAGAATAATAAAAATCTAGCAAGAAATTTCGCAGTCGTAACTTTTTTTTTTCTGCGGTAAAAAAAATGTAAAAAAGAGACTAGAATATTACTCAAAATAATCATAAAAAATAGAAAACTTCATATCGTTTCGATCGATACCAGTCGAATTGTGACCATTAACGTTAATTTCATTATTAATATTTTTTATTTTTGAAAAAAAATATGCAGATTTTCTGTCAGAAGAAGTGTAAAAAATGGCAGTGTAAAAAAATTAATAAAAATTAAATGAAAAATTATACAAATTTAGAGAAAAAAATTCTCATAAAAAATCACTCGAGATTCACCTCAATCCAACTAGATTCGTATTTTTTTTTTTTAAAAAAAAAAAAGGAGAACGTTTTGTTCAGGTTATGGTTTTAAATTCCGATCAGTGGTCAACAATCAAAATTATATATTCAAACGCGCACAAATCTTCACACGGACAACTTTGCGTTGCAACGAAGGGGTTGACAAGGATTACTTCACACGAACCACTCAGTAGCACACGTGCATAGTAAGCCAAATAAAACTGTGGCTTACATTTAGGTGTGGGCCACTTAGTATGATCTCTTGAACACCATCGACAACCAGGCAGTGGTCGCCACTGTGATGCAATAAAACAACTGGCTGTGGCTCATTTTCTATGTAATCAGTGGTGGTCAGCTGACAACTTTATGTGGAGTCACAAAGTGGTCCGTGTGAAGCCAGCCTTTGTCTTTTGGTACATTGACCACTTTTCCACTGCAAAATGAAGTCCGGTTTTTGGGTTGTCGCCAACAACCGAACACTTCGGCTGTTGGCATACGGACACATTTTAACCACAATTCCAACCACCTCAGTCGATTCGAAGTGGTCGTTTTGCACACGAAAAGTGGTCCGTGCACTAAGGATCTAAGAAGTTAACAAAATAAAATAAAAACGCATTTAGTCGTTATTTTGACGCAACTATCTAAAGACTCAAAAACATCTTTGGTTCTGACCATATGGATCACATGTCCTATAAAGACCAAATGGTCCCAAGGATAATCTGTGTCAGGACAAAACCATCTTTGGTTCTTATTTGCTTTTAAATATAAACCTAATTAATTTATACAAACCAAAAACTTAAAAATTGTGAACATATATTTACATAATTAGTGAAAAGTTAAAAACCTACGGGTTTGTGACCAGATACATATTAAAATTTAAAAAAAATCCCCATTTTGTCATTTGTGATCACATAAACACACAAAAAAAAAGGCACTGCAAAGATTTCAAGCAGAAGACGGCTACAGTTTTACAAGAAATCGAGTTCGTACCAAAGGTTAAGAAGACGGATTTCACTTCGATATAGAGATAGAGAGAAAAGTCGTTTGAGTCTGACATTTGCTTAAATATGTTCGAGCAAACAAATAAATTGGACGTTTTTTGTGATCATAAAAGTTAAAAACAGCTACGTCACAAGTAATTTTTTTTCAAAAAGGACTAACTTTATACTTTTACCTGAAGTTAACAAATTGTACGCCACGCCAAACTGAGCTATAGCAATATATGCATATGGAAACAGTTTTAAAAACTAACCACACAAAAAAAAACTCCCAGCTAGAACCTAAATTTGATCATTGGTCGGTCAATAAATGGAAGCCGATTTTACGACAATTGTTTCATTGTTTGTTTCTTTATCAATTGGAGTTTCCTCAAAACCTAAACTTATGGAAGACAACATGCAACCCAGAATAACTAAAAGAGGGAAGGATTTGTCCAAAAGATCTTCCCAGAAATAACATCGAACAAAACCACACAAACACATCTTTTTGGAGGCTTTTCGGAGTTTTCCACTCAAGGACTTATGTATTCCCCTTTTACCCTTTTGTGGACGACCCTTGGAACCCGCAAAATACTAGCTAGAAAGTAGAATGAGAGATGAACCGAAGTCACGGAACAAACGTACAAATCGGACGATAAAGAGAGATTAAGACAGAAATTAGAATCATAGAAACGGTTCGGTCAAGTCTAAATACGGATTGACTACGAGCGTTCACAAAAACGAGCTAATTTTAGTGATAAAGTTAGACTGCAAAAAGTGGTCAAAAACGACGGCTGTGCTGTGGTTGACAATACAGTATATAGTAATATTACCATTGAAAGCGTCTTAACCACAAACGAACTGCAGTCGTCAGACAACAGGTCCATTCTCCTTATCGAAGACAGCGTTTCTTGTTTTCATACGAATCACATGTCAACCACCTGTCGCGTCTTTACGACATAACCACAATAACAAAAAAATGTGTCCTCGCCAAGAGTTCACTTAGTCTAAACTGCGACCGAGACCGTTCCTGAAGTCTATTATGATCAAAATTTGTTAAGTGGTCTTTATGTAATTGATTGCAACTACACAAGGACCACTTCACAACCACTGTCAGTCGACTAGAATAGTCAGTTTTGAGAGCGACACGCCGACTTTTTTTTTTCCAATCGATCAAGAGTCCACTAAAGGTTGCTCGCCTGTGAACCCCGTTAACTAACTACTGATGAAATGTGTACAAAAGCGACTGTAAATTGAATCAACTCCAAAGGTAGCAAAAAAAAATGTAACTTCTGGCCGCGAAAAAAACTTTCGTCCTATCACTACGGCGTCAAATTAAATAACTTAGTCATTATCTTCACTTGTGTTTGAATTATACGATGATAATATTAAATGACGATAACAACAAAGTGCAAATTAAGGTTGACACTTTTGTACGCGAGTGAAAACGATGACTTGATTTAGACAGAAAGAGTGCTAAAGTACAAAAAAGTACAACTACCAAAAAACGCCGATATAAATTTAAAAACCAACAACTTGGAAAGTGAAAAAAATGAGTCAGGATTTGATTTCATGAATCCAAGTGTTGTTTTTAAGCTCCAAATTTGATATTTTTTTTTTAGAAAGAGAGAGAGCGAAAGAGAGAAAAACGATTCTGTGAGCAAATACAAAAATGTGGGGCAAGTATTTACGATTGGAAGCTGATTTACAAATGTTAAACCAGACTTTCATAGTTAGAGCTTCTTCTTAAGAACGTTTCGTTCAAATCACAGAAATCCTCGTTTCTAGAACTAACGTCTTACGAAAGTATCAAAAAAAAAAAATTAAAAAAGAAAACCTGAAGTAATTTTCGAGAAAAAAAAAAGGTATTTCGCCACAGAAGTGAACAATTATATATTATTGCAGTTGTTTTAAGTTATGACGTGTTTTAAGCTACTTACTTGGTTATTCCAACTGTGAGAAACAAGCGCAAGAGTGTTTTATAAACTACAAGTGTAATTGTATCACCGCAAGACAAATTTTCGTGTCGATATCTTTCAAAATAAGCTTTTTAAGGCAGTTTGCAAATTGACTACATTTAAATTGCTGCAACTTTTACATCCATAAACATGAAACTGGGCCTCCAAGTATTATAAACTAGAAGAGCAACTTTAAACACCGTTTTTATGTTGATATCTTTTAAAATACGTTAATTACTTCAAATTGAAAATCAACAAATTTAATTTTTGACCATTTTTCATCCAAAAAAGTTCATTTTTAACCATAAAAACAAGAAAATCTCCTTTTAAGTGATTCATTTACTCTCTTAGTTTCTAAAACATTTTCAATTTCTTCCTAGTATTGTTTTGTTTGAAACGCAGAAACAACCAGTAGTTCGACTGTTTGAAACTCAAATTAAGATATTTCGGCAAACTGACAATGAGTCAGATTTCGTGAAAAAAAAGAACGAAGCGAAGTTTTGAGACAGAAAGACAAGAGAAATAATATTAAAATACTAGGATACAGACGCCGAAAAAGCTTTCAACTTACTGGCTCCTCCTCTTCTTCGTTTCCGTAATCGTCCTCGTCGGCCACGCTCCAACGTCGACGTTCAGATGTTCGTTGGAAATGCGCCGCCATCATCATCGTCGTTGTAAGTTGGTATCAAGAAGGTCCACTGTCGGGAGACGCAAATACAGCAACTGGAAAGTTCTTTACGTGAGATTGCCATTGAGCCGAAAGCTGAAAAAACTTGACTCCGTGCCATTCCATGCCATCGATACTGACTGTAAACGGGAGTGAAAATGTAGCCAAGACACGAAAGAAAACACGCCGTTTTAGAGCAAACGGCTTACGCTTAACAGGCTGATTTCTAGCCAAACAGATGAGACGATTAATTCCATCTACGACTTGACTCTTTGTCTCGACGTCTTTGTCTTTTTCCTTCTTTTTACCTAACCTCATAACTTAACAAGAAAAACAAAATTACAAAAAAAAAAACTAACAGCAAATTCGTCCAAAAGAAGAAAACAAACTTTTCTGCTTCTTTTCCTTCGTGACGTAATGCATCGACAAAGACTGAGAAGAAGTTCCGACTTCGCCGGAATTTGCTAATCGAATCACTTGAAGTGATCGAAATGTCGACTTTAAAGTGGATTTTCCAGCTTCTGGTTTCCGATTACTGTCACCCTTTGACGAGATGGACCAATAGTCGATCTGCAAGTCCATCGGTTCGTTTGTGACTGGCGTCGAAGGCGTCTGAACGCCAGTTGGAGTGCTACTTAAGATGGAGGAAAAGGGTAACTTCAAACGGTGAACGCCAGCTAGAGAGATATGTTACCCGCTGCCATGAGAAAACGAAGGAGTCACATTCGGCGAACTCGGCGGCGTCGTGTCGCGAGGTTTCTCCAAGTGACACGAAGACGGCGGAGATCCCGAAAGCTGAGTCTGTACATGAGCACCGAGCTCTTCCATATCGACTAATAAAACATGCCATCATAAAAAGTTCAAAACGAGATCGTCTACCATCTTTAAACTACATCGTTATACTATTACCAGATGTCGTTGCCGAGTTTTCACTTGCTCCGATTTTAACATTCTAGAACAATAATTTAAAACATTGAAGTCTGTGGAAGAACTTTTTGAATCGCAGGCAAACGATAAAACACTCACGTTCACAAAAGGAATAAATATTTGAGACGATTCGTCGTCCGAACTACAAAACGACAGAAAGAAAATCAGATAAATGGAAGGACTCTTAATACCCTTTCAAATAATAGGAATAATTTAACTGTACTTTTAGTTAATATAATATACAATTGTGCTTAACCTCGGACACGTATTAGATAGACAGCGCACCACGTCATACGTATCTTTGATTGATCAAAATTGTATTATAATACTTTCATCTTTTTTTAATTGCAATATATTTTGTTAATTTTTTTTAAGTTTCAAGATTTTCATTTTAAAAAAATTCACAAACTTTATAAAAAAAAAAATTCACAAACTTTATAAAAAAAAAAATTCAAAAGTTTTACATTTTAAAACATGTTCATTTTTTAAAAGGTTTTCAAACATTTTAGATTTAGAAAAAATTTAGAAATTTTCAAAATTCTTAAACTAAAAAAAAGATTCGTGAATTTTCAAAAAGTTCCAATGTTATTAAAATGTTCATGAGTTGAAAATAATTTTAAAGAATTTTCAGAAAAAGTTCTTAAGTTTTCCAAAGTTTTTCAAAAAAAAATGCACAAATTTTCCAAAAAAAAAAAACAAGTTTTCAAAATATTTCCGCAGTTTTCCAAATTATAATCTTTTCAAAAAAATTTCCGCAGTTTTCCAAATTATAATCTTTTAAAAAAAATTGAACGCAGTTTCATCACAAACTTAAGAAGAAAAAAAAAACAAGTTTCTAATCCGGTCACCTTTTCTCTTTATATGTAACCATCGCTTCGGCGATCGGCAACTGAACGATCGAGATTGGACTACTTATAAATCGACTTGTCCTATTAACGATTTCCTGGCAATCTGCGTTTACGAGCCAATGTTTTAGACAAACTCAATCACACGATTAAACCGAAAACAAAAATAAATTAAATGAACTTCTAACCGATTTTCTGACTTTCAACTTTATCGGTGGAATCCTTCCAAATCGGATCTAAAAACATCGCCTGATACGTTCCATCCAAACTTCCGATGTATTTGGCCAACGAATTTGGACCTTTTTTAAATAAATCAAATCACAAAATAAAAAATCGCCGTCAAAACATAAGTAACGAAAGGAAACGTGTTTCACCTAACGGGATGATGAGAAACTTGACGTACGAAACCCAATCTTGAGGTTTTCCAGACAACTGCTCAACGTAAGGACGAATCACAGAATTGACGTAACTGTCTGATCCGGCAACGGCGACACGTATCGGCTGCGGCGCTTTTGAGTTATTGTTACAGCTGAAATGAAAACAGGCGATACAAAAAGTCATCACAACCACGATTAATAAAAACCACACGAAATCGGAAAACTGACAATTTTTGGATCTTATTGACTAGGCAAGTGACTGTGGCTCGAACATCGGCGGCCGAACACGTTCCGATGACTCTGTGCTGTTTTTCCTGAAGTTTCTGAGCAAAGATCTGTCCGAGAGTATCAACAGTATTCACAAGGATCAGGTAATCGGGAATAAAATCGTCCGTCGGAAACACTTTGGTCAACTGTTCCAGAAGAACCTTGCGAGGCTGCAGAAAAATTAGGTTAAGTTAGGTTTAAGTTACAAAAGCTTTTAGAAACGCATTTGAAACTAGAAGAGTAAACGAACATACGAAAACAATTTTCCCCTACGATATCTTTTCAAATTTTTAACTTTTTAGAATGAAAAAAAAAAAAAACAGAAAGAAAAGGTTGACAGCCTTTTAAAAATGCCATAAAACGTTTATTTTGAAAGATATCACATTGTAACCCCTTAATAAAACGTGATAATACACATAATACACACGTAATAAAACACATACACTGCTGTCTAACTGACTAATACTGTTGCTCCGTTCCACGGACGACTTGTCTTTTGGCTGTAAAGATGATTTCTTCTCCTTGAATGAAGTGCTCTTATCTTTGGTGAAAAGTTTCGTCTTCTTGTCCGACGTAGATGACGAAGATAGTCGTTTCGTTTCCTCCACATAACCACCACCACCCATCGGAGGACTACTTGCCATTTGCTGAGAATCTAAATGTTCGTGATCGGCCCGAACGTCCTTCAAGATGTAACAAACCAAAAAAATGAAAACTTTCTCGTTCGTCAGTTAGAGAAGAAAATCCAAACTTACCGGATGTGAGTCCGAATCTGCTTTTTTAGAGTTCTCGTCGCTTAACCGTTCCGAACCCTAAAAACAGTTTCATTATAAAATAATGACATAATCAAATATTCTCCTCTTTACCGTTGTTTTGTCCGAAGTAACGAGCAAGTCCTGAATTAACGATCGGCTAGAACTAAAAAATGGCCTAAAAACGCAAAACAAAAAAAAAGTTATTCAAACACAAAAACAACGGATAAAAAGTGATTATAAAGTGAAGCATTAAAAACCTAAGACTTGGTTTAGGAGTGGAACTGACGCTCATCGTGTCTAATTCCGGCCCGCTTTCACTGAGATCATCATCGATCTCGTCAAACAGATCTTCGATCTCTTGCGGATCCATTTCTTGTTCTATCTTATGTTCCAGTTCCTCGTGATCTAATTCAGAGTCTTGACCCTGCTGAAAACAAAACATTAAGATACAAATAAACATCCTCGAAAAAACAAGCACTCAAAACACAAACAAAAAAGTTAAATACTTCATCAGTTACTTTGAACTTCTTCAAAAGTGCAATAAATTTCTGTTTGAAATTCTTTTGCTGTAATTCAGAAGAAAAAAGTAAACACGAATAAAAACATTTCCCAGTTAAAAGTAATTTGCTTGTTCCGAACCCTAGCAGCCGGAACCATGAGTTTTCTAGATCCGGGCTTATGCGAAATCGTCGTTCCCAATCCTTCGTCGATCATCGGTTCGCTGTCGCTTCCTTCGTCGTTCGAAGAAAACTCGTCTTCTTCGTCCGAATATGTGTCACCGTCGGCCACGCGATCTAGAAACGTTTTCCATGTGATCGAGAACCGGTTGTAAAAACCGATTTATAAATAAAAATGAATATACCGTGATGATCTGAGGTGTGAGCCGATTTGTGCCGATGATCCACGTCCTCGTGGTCGACCGGTTGACTCGTCAACGAAAGCATCAACACCTTTGCGACCATCGCACTCTTCTCTTTCATATCGCTGTAAAGCTCTAACTCTTTGTCCATAGATCTCTGTAACACCTACAAATACATCATCCGTACAACAAAAAAATGTCATTACTGAGCAAACCTGCCCTTTTACAGTTCATTTTTAAGACGTTTGCCGTTTAATAACCTGATTCATGTCGATCATGCCGACAGCCAATGTCTTGAAACCGAGCATTGGTCTGTTCTTGTATCGTTTTCGGCGTTGCAACATAATCTGCAAGGTATTTCCTCCACGTTTCAGGAAATGAGGATACTGTATTAAAGTATGTAACATCATATAATATCAAATCAGATCGAAGTATATTTACTAAGAGGCAAGTTCTTTAAGAACCGCTTTTAATTGCTCGATAAAAGGGGTTTGAGATTTAAGATGGGTTTATGAACAGCTGGTTATTCTGCCTTTCAGAAGAGCAAAATTAACAGCAAACTAGAAGGGGTACCTCAGTCACTTTAAGGCTATTTTCATCTTTCAAAATAAACTATTTACATAGACAAAAAATTAAAAAAATATCATCTGCTTAAAGTTTCTCTTTCGTTTTGCACCTGAAACAACAGAATAATCAACAGTTCGTAAGGCCTTGTTTACACTTTTAAGATCTAACCTTTTACACATGTAAGCAAGTAAAAATTTAGAAATTGTGCATTTTATGCGATAATAAAAAATGCAAAATATGCAACTAAAAAGAAATTAACAGTAATTCCAGAAAATGTAAAAACAAAACGATTTGGTTTAAGAAACCCTTAGTAGACTTTCTATTCTGACCCCCAAAAAACGAGCTTTTTTACTGATTATGTAAATTTATTCAAGTGTCAAACTATACAACTTGTGCATTTTTTTTATTTTGGGTTAAACTGGTTATTATTGCACATATGGTATTTATAGGGTTAACATAGTTTACCTAAAACGGAGGTTGTTAAGTGTCATTTATGCTAACTTCTGGCCTTAGTCATTAATAATGGCCTCACTTATACAGAGAGATTTTCAAAGCATTTACGTGAGTCAATTTCGACAGAATTTACACATGAATCATAAATGCATCATTTTAAATCCAATTTTCAATTTTAATCAATCTCACGATCACAAATGAGAGAATGTGCTTCTTATCTCATCCCAAGAATAATGAGATGAGCGACGACAAACGGAAAACAATTATAGCAAACAATTTTAAACCAATTTCATAATAGTATTATTATTATTATTTGCAATTGTGGTTCCGTTTTTTTCTTTCTTCATTTTAATGGTGTTCTTTAAACTTGTAATTATTCTGTCTTTCGAAAGAACAAAATGAAGAAAAGCGTTTTAGAAACTGGAATTGTAGCTCAATTATTTAAGGGTATTTTTCATGTTGATATCTTCCAAAATAGACCTTTTATGTCAGTTTAAAAATGAAATAGACAATATTTTATTTTTGTCTATTAAAAGTTTATTTTGAAAGATACAATTCCAGTTTCTGACGCATTTTTTCAATTTTTCCTCTCTCTCTCTCTCTCTCTCTCGTCTTAAATTTGCTAATGAAATGCAGAATAACCGTAGTTTGAAAATCAACTGTTCGTTAAACAATCTCAAGAGACTGAAATTGTTTTAGAAACTAGAAGGGTATTTTAAAATAAGCATTTTGTATCAATTAGAAAATACTCCAACGTTATGCAGATGCAACTTTTGAAATTTTTCTCCATAAAAAGTTTATTTTGAAAGATATCAACAACATGAAAATATTCTAAAGTGATTGAGCTCCTCTTTAGTTTCTTAAAACATTTTCAATTTATCATTTGTGTTGCTCTTCAGAAACTACAGGATAGTCATAAGAGTTCCAACAAATCAGCTGTTCATAATGTAAATCTCTTAAAGAGGAACATTCGTAACTTAAAATTGAGCCTCATTAAACAATCTTTTCTTCAAGATTCAACTTTAGAAAATGATGATTCTTCATTTTTTTTTCTTCTCTCTTAATATTTCCCTCTCGCTCGAATATAACTATCTTTGTTTCTTTTCATTGTTTCGTTCTCTTTAAGCCGAATCTAAGCCTAGTTTTGAAATCCTCTTCTCAACGATGATGATGATGATCGCAATCGAAAAAAAAAAGATTCCCTTCTTACTTTTTTCTTTTAATATATTTTTTTTGGCATCCGTTCTAACGACCTTTAAAAAAAGAGTTCTAACGAATTCATCAATTACGAAAGACAAAATTGTTATAATAACGTTAACTATCAATTAAAGGTCGTTAATGAAATGATGACGCCAACGTAATTAAACCATCATCGTCATCATTGTTGTTGTTGTTGTTGTTGTTGATGTAAGTGTACCTGAAGTGAAAAGGTCAAGTCCAGTTCCGTGTCCAAGAGTCCGCTGCTCGGAACCGAAATGTCGTTCGAACGTAAAGTTCGTTTCGAACTCTTTTTTTTTTTTTATAAAAGAAATACAAAAATAAAACGTTTTAAATCCGTTTTAAAGAGAGAAAAATTAAAAGTTGTTTCTAGTTTGTTT
Source organism: Brachycybe producta (assembly GCA_036925085.1). NCBI lineage: Eukaryota > Metazoa > Arthropoda > Diplopoda > Playtdesmida > Andrognathidae > Brachycybe > Brachycybe producta. The sequence goes on from JAUPFP010000006.1 coordinate 2,859,387, forward strand.
GCCTCCATTTTAACTGCGACTATTAATGAGGCCAGGTCGTTTCCTAAAGGTCCCATCACCACCAGACGAGTCAAAGTCATCGAACACAACCTGAAACAGTTAGAAACAAGACTCAAGACCGTGCCGTAGAATATTATTCATGCATAATTGGGGCTCATCCATCATTTTGAGCCCTCAATTTAGATTCAAATTGTCATGACAGGTCGAAATCTCTAAAAAAAAATGCAGCAGTTGATGAAATATGCAAATTTTCCGTGAATTTATTTCAATTTATTGCTATTTTTCTGCAGATTTCAATCAGTTCACAACAGTTACAGTTTTTTTAAAGATTTCTTATAATTTTCAACAATTTTTTTTTTTGCAAATTTCAACAGTTTTTTTTTTTTTTTTTTTGAAATTTTGAAAACATCTATTGCAGTTTTCAACAGTTTCTCATAATTTTCAATAATTTCTTACAAATTTCAACCGATTTCTAACAAACTCCAATGGTTTTCTTGTAGATTGCAACCAATCTTTTGCAATTTTAAACAAATTTCTTGCCATTTTTTTCTGGCAATTTCTTGCAAATTTAAACAACTTTCATGTTATTATGAACATAATTATTGTAATTTTCAACAATTCCTCTCAATTTTGAACAGTTTCCTCTATATTTCTGCATTTTTCCATGTAAAATGCAACATATTTTAGAGAAACAAACGACCACACAAAGGTTCTCATTAGATTATGCAAGATTTACGGTGCTGTGTGACCATCTGAGCGATCTTGCCGGAGTTTTTTTAATGACAAGTTGTGTTACAGTTTTTTTTTGTCAATTATGCGACCCTGTGGATTTCATTTGGACAACGATAAAGTTAAAAAAGAAATACTTTCAGACTATAATAATATAATTAGAGATGTCATCTCTTCCATTTTCCTTCAATTGAAGATGAAGAAACACTTTTTAATGAAATGAACATCTCTTCATTTGAAAGACAACAATTCATTAGATTAAATTATTGTGTTTCTTCTTCTCCACTTCACCTTCAATAAGAAAGCAAAAAAAAAAACAAAAAAATCTTCTTCTTCTTCTAATTAAATTTCAACTAATCGACATAAAAATAATCAAACTGCAATTGTGATGATGATTAACGCCCGAAATGGAGGTGTGTCCAAGGTCGAAAAACAAACGTAAAATAAAACCCCAACTCTTATTGAGAGGAGGGGGGGGGGGGGGGGGGTAGTAGTTGGATTTAAATTGAATCAATTGATTGTCATCCATCAATAATGCTAAAAACTGAGCAGGCCCTTTGAGGAGGAGGAGTGGGTGGTAAGGGCCACTCACAAACATCGCACAAAATATCATATATCAAATTTCACTCTTAAATATAAAATACACTGGATTATGTTTTTTAAGTCTATTTTTCACTATTTTCATCGAAAATAGGCCTCATAAAAGAGGAGTGAAAAGAGAAAAGGGGGGGATGAAAAGGGTCAAGAAAAAAGAAATTTCAGATTAGATAGGTGGCGCCACAGTCGAATCAAAAGTCAATAAATAAACACACTTATTCATTGTGGTGAATCCGTAATGTTAAGTCAATGGGGGGGAGGTAGGGGGTGAGAATAGGTTAAATGCGTCGTTTCGAAACCTCATTTCGAACCGTTTATTTCATAAAATAACTAAGAAATGAATTTAATCTTATTGATGCTTACCTTGCCGTACAATTCGAAGGAGTACGATCCACTTCCCAAGTTGCAAATAGCTTCATTGGGACTGGTTTTCCAGTCCCAGCTGGCGGCTTGACACCCTTTTCCGCCATTGATTTTTTCTCAACTGATTATTATTACGACTACAATGACCTCTGGTGGTTGAATTAAACAAGGGAGACGACATAGAAAACATTTCATGTACGAGATTCACAGCAGAGCCTACGCTTGACAAGCCGTTTTACTTTTTATACGCAATGTACTTCATATTCATAATAGAATTGAATTCAGTCAATTCAGTAAAACGCAGATAAAACAAAAAAATAGCCTACCATACCGTACGAGATTTATACACGTTCGTGTCGTCCCCCTTAATACTGACAGTTATCTAGTCGTCACCGACGCAGAAATATTATAAAACTAGTCACTAATATATTGGCGGGTAAATGACAGAACTGCCACCTATGGACGAAAACATAAAACAGTTCAATACAAGGTGTGCAGAAAACTGTTGCACCGAATTATTTTACATTGTAAAATAAAATTATGAAGAAAAAAAACGAGCACGGCATTTATTTTTTTTTTGACATAAAATGAAATAAATTTTTAAAGAATTATAAGTTATTGTATTTTAAGAAATGATTCCTTAATTTTTTTAATAGAGTAACTTTTTTAATTCTCTACCAATTTATTTCCTTTATTTTATAAATACATTTTGATATGTTGTTATCAACTACTAAGTTTCAAACGTGTAGCATTTAGATTCATATTCATAATACAAATCTTATATTTTCTAAGATATTCAAATTTAAACAACTGACTGTGACGTCCAAATTAATAACAGATAGGGGCGTAACTTCTGAGACATACTGTATATAATACAAGATACAAAATGTCTCAAAACAATGAAAAAAAGTCTCTCTAGCAGAAAACATCGCAAATAATAATCATTTTAATATGGCTTTTAAATAGTTAAAATATCTATATAAAATATCTACATTAATAATAAATCATCAGCAAATTGTTAATATTGAAATGCCCCCTGATGACTTAGTAATAAAGATATTTATATCAACACTATTCAGTTCAATGCAACGGTGTCTTTTTCTAATAAAAAAAAGCAAAAAACATCTCGAAAGTTTATTAATTATTCATTATTTTTATGTTTTTAATATTTTTTTTTTTTTCGATTGAAAGGTGAAAACGACTTTAGCAATAAAACGAACAAAAATGAAATTTTGTATATATCTAAACAGCAGCTTTATGAAAATTTATGAAATTTAACAAATCAGATAAAAAAAATGTAAAATTCCTTCAGTAAACGCAAAAATATTTCCTTTCAATTATTTTTGTATCAATATTAAATATTAATAGTTCCTAAATAAATCCAAGTTATTTTAAATTTTTAGTATCATTATTGGTCTACAAATTTAGACAAAAAAAAATTCAAAAACTAACAAAACATTTTTTCTGGTTAACGTTCAATTAAATTATTTTTAAAACTTGACCAGCGTTGAAAATTTATATCAAACTAAAAACCATATTTTAAAACCCGATTTCGTTATTTCAGTATATCATAATACTGTTTCGGAATGATGTCAATCTGATTGATTTCTCTCTTTCTGATTTTATTTTGAAGGGTGGGGGGTGGGTCCAATTTGCATGGTCTTTTTTTAATTTTAATTTGCATTAATTACATTATAAATCACTAGAACATACTAAATAGACTACTCGCGTATGCCATCGGTTTAACGTTTGGATGAGGCTAGAAAAAAGATCGATAAAAACACAAGAAAATCAAACAAGTGAATCATAAATTAAAGATCGTTTACGTCATTGTGTCCAAACAAAACTGATGCCATCTAAACTAAAAATAAAACGCTTAGAACAAAAACTCATAATCAGTAATTAAATTTCAATTAAAAATTTAAACTATTCCTTGAACTCTGGTTATTCAATGTTTCAGCAGCAACATTAATTTATTTAGAAACTTGAATAGCACCTTAATTAATTATTAATACATGTAGTATTTTCATGTTGATATATTTTAAAATAAACTTTTAGTGAAAGTTTGAAAATAACGAATAAATAAATTAAAAGAAAATTTTAAATTTTTATTTAAATAAATCACATTGAAATTAAACAATAAATTAAGTGTTTTATTTATAAACTAGAAAAGCACCTTAATCACTTAATTATTAATAGTATTTTAATGTGGATATATTTCAAAATAAAACGTTTTAAGAGGAAGTTTGATAATGACCAAATTTTAAGCATTTAACAAACAACAAACAATTTATTTTGTTCATATAAATTTTACTTAACGACATCAACATGAAAATCCCTCAAACACCCATAAGATATATAGTTACACTCCTTGTTTCTAAAACACTTAACAATTTCTTCTCAATGTTGCTCTTCTGAAAAGCAAAGTAAACAAAAGTTTCAGTACTCTGATGTTTAAAAATCATCTTAATACTACGCTCGTATATAATGAGTTTCTTTCTCTGAATGTCTTTCAGGTTATTTTAGAAATCATCAGTTTAGTTGAAACAACGACGAAACGAATTGAGCCAAAAGAACATAAAATCTTTCCCAAAACTCCGTTATTAACCCACGCTTTTAGCCTTCTCAATATCAAAAACATCAAAGTAAATTAAAAAGAACAAACCACGGCAAAGTAAGTTGTAAACTTGGGTGATAAATCTTTTCCAGTCATCGTAATAAAAGCTCCTTTGTTTCCCATCGTGTCGCTTTTGTGAAACGAACATTTAAGTAACAACAAAAATAGAATTATGCAAAAAAAAAAAAGTGTAAAATACCAGTAATTAGGAGCCGAAAAAACGGTAACACATTTGCCACCGTGTCCCAATTCGTAACCTTCCGATTTCACTTCATGACTTCTAATGATATAGTCGAGATCGTTCTGAGCGAGAAACAGTTCAGTGACATCGGGCCCAAACTGAACTCCCACTCCACGTTTACTAGGAGCTCTTCCTTCCTGTGGTTGTGGATCGGACCACAACAACTCACACATTATACCTGAAACAAAGTAAAAAAAAATCAAATTGCGTTGTTACAAAATTTCAAAGTAATCCTCAAAACGAGAACATGCCATATTCGGGAGGTTGTCTAAAGCGATCCGTCTTAGCAATGTCATCCAACGTGATACCATCTTTCGAAAAAAGACCACCGTGCATCACCTGAGACGTCATTAAGATTAAAACTCTCACCGAGAATCGTGTATTTTATTTGAAACAAACTGTTTACCAAAACTTTCTTGTTGAGTAAATGAGCGAGAGGTAGATAATTAAACACTTCAGTAAACATCTCGGCCATCTGATTAGTATACTTAAACAAAATTACGTAAAGAAAAAGTAACAATTTCGTTTTTTTAAATGCATCTGAATCAATAAGATCAGCCTATAAAAGATATTTGGTTCTGACTTCTCCCTCAAAACCATACATTTGGTTCATCGTTTGGCTTTCGTGATTACCTTAACCGATCACAAACAGATTATACATTAAAAAATTTGAAAGCGGTTAAATAAGTAAAAAAAAAATCCAAAAAAATCTCACCTCTTGACATAAAAAAGTGATTTGGATACAAAAGCTTAAAACTGAAAAGAGTGAAAATACATTCGACCGAAAACGATCCTCTATCGACAAAATCTCCATTAAAAAGCTTTAAAAACACAGTTGGTTAAGAAATAATGAATAAAAAATGTCTCTCTCTCTCTCGTTTCGATAATAATTAAGAGGTCGATTTAAAAGATACGAATGGGTTTGATTCAGAAGGAATTCCGTTCAGATCAAATATGTTCAGTAGGTCATAAAACTGACCGTGAATATCGCCACAAACGGTGAATTTACTATCCTAACAAACAAAATTAACCACAATAATCAAAAATAGGAGAGAGAAAAAACATAAAAATTGTTTCTTGTTACTTCTGGAATATTAATTTCCAAAAGAGTCGGTTGCTTCTTGAACAGATCAATAACATCTAACAAAATCTGCAAAGAAGAAAACAGAAAATGAAAACATTTCAGTTTCGGTTTAAAATAAGAGACAATTTTTTGAATCATTTTTGCCTTATATGCGTATTTTCTGTGCAATTTTTTCTGTTCTTTAAAAGTTTGAATCAGTTGGGTGACAAAACCAACTGTTACTTTGCCATCTTCCAACTTGGGGCCAGTGTAATCGTCTTCGATTGCTAAACATCAATGAAACACGTAACAGTTAATGTTGCGACAAATTTGAAGATACAAAATTAATTTAAAAAAAATCGACTTCTTTTGAAACACGTGTTCTAAACAGTAAGGGCAAAATCTTTGTGCATTTTATGCAACTAAACACCCGAAAAATTCAAAATACACAACAGAAAAGGCAACAGAATATGAAACATGTATTCTAGTGATTGAGGAATTATTATGCTCAATTCAAAAACATCATTAAACTATAGCAAGCACGACAAATATTTGCGCAAAAAATAATAACGCAGCAAAATATAGAAAATGTAATAGGAGACCAAAAATTTGTAAATAAAAGATTAGAACTAATCAAAAAAGATTCCAATCATAACGTTTCTATATTTAGTCAGTTAAAATCACTCAAATGTTCATATTCATGAGAGTAGAGTTTCAACAGTAACTGCAAATGAATGAATCAATTTAAAAAATGTCTAAACTCTAACCCATTCCGTCAATATCGATCGTTTCGGCGACCGACTTCTGATTGTCGTCCACTCGTATAGCTTTCTCGAAAGCCAATCTCTTGACAATTTTACTACATTCCATGAACTTGGCCTTCGCGTCTTTGTCATTCGGCCTAGCTTTCATAACCTATCAAAAAAAGAAAAGAGAAATACTCATAAACGTCAGACAAAACAATAATTTAGAAGAGACACACGAACAGCTTCGTAATCTTTTAAAGCCAACTTGAACTTCCCCAACGACATATACGACGCAGCACGACGATAATACCCCTAGAAAATAACATAAAGAACAAAAAACAACAAATGAAGATCGTTTCATAGGAATTTTGAGAACTTCAACCACCTTCACGTAGGTCTTGTCCAACTCGATGGCTTTTGTGGCATCTGTTAAAGCGGTTCCGAAACATTCTGTCTTCAGATAGGCAAAACTACGGTTTCCGTAATAAGTTGCAACGTCTGGATTCAATTTTATTGCTTCTGAATATAATTCAATAGATTTATTGAAATCCTGGTCTATAGAAAAGTAAATAAGTCAATCAGATGAGTCCAGTTTCTATATGAAATACAGAGGGGAAAAAATTGCTAAAACAAAAAATACGATAATTGCTCTCGAAGAGCGCTCTATCAATTAGTATTAGTTCAATGTAAAGTGCTCTTTAAATTCAGTGAGCGGCTCAGAGTCACAAAGACCGACAGAAGTTATAAACACCGTATTTTCCGCCACTTTATAGCTGAATAAAACTAGAAATTCATCGTCACTTACGCTTGAAGTACTCATTCGCCTTCTCCTTGAGTTCTTCAGCCTGATCCACTCGTTCTTTGTCTTTAATTTCATCCAAGAACTCAGAAGTCTGCTCACCGTCCCGCATGATGGCCGCCATCTTTGCAAAGCCATGCGGTGACGATTACCGGATGTTACGTCACTTACATCGCTAAAAAAAAGATGGCATCATAAAACAATTTTAGTTTGAAATGTGAAGCACACAAAATGAAGCATTAAAAACCATACCTATAAAGGGTTAAGGGTGTCCAACATGGCGTCTTACCTAAATTCATTTTTGATAAAACACGCCATATTCGTACAACCAAAAGACTCAATAATATGAGATTTTATTCATAGTATTTTCCAATTCATCCCAAAGGGGATGGCACCGAGAGTAAATCTCGTACAGTGTGGCAAGCTGTTTTACTTTTTAACCACATTTTTATTGAATTTCATAATTCATTTATATTCTGGGTAGCTAGTAAAACTTGGATTAAAAGTAAAACGGCATGTTATACATGCTATACTTTGCTGCGAATCTTGCTGAATCTATTGAATGATTATATTCTGTGTCGTCCCCCTTGATTCAACCTCAATCTACGCGGTCGTTTACGATGTAAGTGACGACCGATGGATCTGCGTGATGTTTGAGATCCAACGCGGTCGTAAAAGGGATCGTTTAGTACAATAAGCAGACGATTTCTTGTTTCTTTACGTCGACATAAAAAAAACCTTGCGAAATCAATTTCAATGTTATCTTTGCGAAAAACATATGAAATGAGTATTCGAGCTTTCAAACGTAAAATGGAGTTTCCGCAAAAACATCAAAATAAAGTGACAAAAAGTGAAATGGCCATAAAAACGTTGAAATACGTCATTGATGGTACCGGCAAATTGCAGCAGACGACTGAGGAAGAAATGCCGGCGGCGGCGGCAGAGAAAGAGGAAAAGGCGGGAAACAAAGAATGGGAGGAGCCTAACCTTTGCATCATCAGCGACATTGAAATAAGCGCCTTTTTTAAACTGCTGGGTATCAAAACAAAACGTCAGTTATCCCAACCTATAATACAACTAATGACATTTCTTTTATTCGTTTTCAGATGACAGCCACATTTGTAATTTTCTTAAAAAAGATTCTTGTTACAAATTAGCTGACAAGGTAACCCATTAAGGATGGTTTATAAAAAACTGATTTTCGAACACTTAGAAAGTGTTTTATAAACTAGAAGGGTAGCTCAATCACTTAAGAGGGTATTTTCATGTTGATATCTTTCAAAATAAACTTTTAACAGTCTTACAGTATTGAAACACCCGTCTGGTTTCTATAACATATTCAAGTCTCTCTCCATTTCGCACCTGAAAGACAGAATAATCAGAGTTCGAGAGACGTTTACATTTTAAAACCACCTCATGCGTTTGCGGAAATACAAATTTGATAATTCTTTTGTGTCTTTTGTAAGTATTTGTTAGCGATGGTTTTCGTGTATTTCAAACGAGCCAAATATCCCATTTACGAATTCACGAGAATGAATTTCTTCGTGGCTCTGTAAGTATGAGTTTAAATAAAGATTGTCGATCAAACCTTACCTTTGTTTTTAATAATAATTTCTAATTTGCAATCAAAGATACTTGGCTCATTACGTCGAAGAAGACGACGAAGACGAGAAATATCAGATCCTTCCTTGGGCCGTTGGTGACGGATGGCGTTGGGATTCCACAAGGTTCTTTCGTAAAAGGGACCAACTGTGGACTCGTATGGGCCATCGGGCGATCGTCAGCCTAAAAACATGCGAAGAAGTATTTAAAAAATCGATAACATTGTAAGTTATTACAACCTTTTGTTCGTTTTTTCCCCCTCAGTATATTTCTTTTGCTCCGAATCATCCGGTATGGAAACGAATTCGTTCCGATCATCACACGGGAGCAATCCGCTATCACGGTCGGAACTGCGTCACGAAACCAACTAACTTGTTCGGTCCGAACATTTCTCCTCCCGTTTGTAGATTGTGTAAAACAAAGAATGAAAAAGACGACGATCGAGACTCTTTTTCGTCCATCTTCTCGATTATCAACAATTCACAGTTTTTAGACAACGAAGACAATTTCGTGAAACAAGATGGTGAATTTCAATTTATGTTTGTTGAAGAATAAGCTTTTGTGAAAGATAAAAAGCTGTTTTGGTTCCTATCTTAAAAGAGGAACAATTGTATTTTAAAAGAGAGTTCGTTTAAATGTTAAATTTGTTTTTATTGTTGCAAAATAAAAGAAAAGGTTTCTTTGAAAATGAATTTATGTTTTTGTTTTGAAATTCTCTAAAGATAAAAATAAAACTGATGGAACATTCATAGAATAATTAAACTAGCGAAATAACTATGTTAACGTTACCCAATAAAAACGCGTTCTCAATTTATGAAGCGTTTATTATGCATAAATTAAAATGTTCTAAACATAAAGTTCCTTCGGAACACAATTTCGATCATTTCACGGGACGCTTCATCCTGAAAAGTTATAACAAAATTAAGTTAATAAAACATAAAATAGATAAGAAAAATCTCATCGAGTGGAGACGCAAAATAAAAAGACAAAAAATAAACGACAAGAAAATATACGTAAAAATTATACGCAAATAATATTTATATTTTTGTTATAGTCAAAACCCGAATTCAGCAACTTTTCGGCACGAGTTCTGACTGGAATAAACGATTTTTGTTTTAATTAGTTTTCCCTATACAGTAAAATCTCGATTATCCGAATCTCCGTAATCTAGACTTCCGAGTAATCGAGAACGGCTTCTTTTTTACCTGATATATTTCATAGTATGTATAATTATATAATAAATGTTTTTTTTTTTTAGATTATTAGTGTTTGATTTTTAACTTCCCGATAGTGAAGGAGTGAATTCAAGTAAAAAAAAAACGGCGATATCATTTAGTCCGGATAATCGAGAATCTGCTGTATTTAAAACTAATTTCTCCCAAATTCATGTTTTGATCATAACATAGTAACATAAATGGCCTCAAAAACGAGTAATATTTCAATACGAAAATTGCTTTTAAGGTGGCACAAGTGCAGTTGTGAATTGTGCGCACACAAATTGGACAATTTCAAAGTTGGCAAAAGAGAAACAAATAGGAAGAACAGACACAGAAATTAGCAACTTTTCTGTATTTAGAAACATATTAAGAAAATGTTTATAAACAGCTGTTTTTTCAACTAATTATTCTGCGTTTCAGAAGAGCAACACTAAGGAAAAATTAGAAAGTGTCTTAGAAACTAGAAGGGTAGCTCAATCACTAATATTAATATTGAAATATAATTTTTACAAACAAAAATTAACAAAATATTGTCTAAAGTTAGATCATTTTTAAAGTGACATAAAAAGCTTATTTTGAAATATATCAACATGACTGTTCCAGTTTCTGAAACACATTCTAGTTTCTATTAATTCTGGTTCTTCTGAAAGACAGAATAATCAGAGTTCCAAAATCAGCTCTTCATAAACCATATTAATCTTATTTTTGAAATTCAGATAATAACCAGATGTTTGAGGAAAGCTTTTTTTTTTTAAATAATTTTCTGAAAGCAATTACAGTTATGTATACCTCATCTGTAGACGTAACGGCTGATGTGGTACTTTAATAATAGCGACGTCCTCAGACGATTTGATGGGTGTAGTACCGATCATCGACTGAATACCAGACTTGTTTCCTGACGCATTTCTGAGTTTAAATTCCACAAAGGAGAAAGAAAGACAGAGAGAGAAAAAGAAACAAAGGGAAAAAACAGCGATACGAAGAAAAAACAAAACAAAACATTACAAAACAAAGACAAAAAATCACACGTGCAAGAAAAAAAGTTAGAAACGTGCAAAACAAACCAAATATACGACAGACGAAGTAACAATATACGATCAAACTCACCTCGCACAGATCAAACACAGGGTACGTTTCAGTTGTTTCTTTCCACCCGATGATTTCATGTACTTTAAACGAAACATACACGGTTAGTCTGGATTGAGTTCGACTTTGGGTCGAGAGTCTTACTTCGTGATGCCACTGCGCTTTAGAACCCTCGGCTCCCGGCATATCGACTCCGCAGACGGCACATTTACCACAAGATACGCAAACCCAGGGACCTCTGGGAAGATTCTTCAAACCGACGCAAAACGTGTGATATCCACGATCACATTTTTCACAAAACATCATCTTAGCCTTAAAAACATTTCATTAAACTTATGAATGGAACTTATTAAATGTAGTTTTTTCTGTATATTTGTTAATATATACTTCGTCGTGTGGATCCAAACAAAGCATACACTTCTTGCAATCCATACATTGCCACGGATAAGTACGGATCACTGAAACCACATCCGGACTAAATTGCAAACACGAAATATGTCCTGATTTAAAAGACAAAAGGAAAAAGTTAAGACAAAAAACAGATTATTAATTGAAAAGTGGTTCGAGTACCGCAACTGCGACACAATGAACAATGAATCATTTCTTCTGGCTGTCCATTTTTGAAACGCTCCTTTCCCAGATGACAAACGCGGCAACGATCGACGACCGGTTTTGCAACATCGTTTGTTTCAGATTTAACCTTAACCATCATCTTCTTCTTTCGCGGTCTTCCGTTTTTCCCAGGTGATTTTCGTTCTTTAGCATTTTGTTTCATAGGCGTAACGATCGAATTTTGCAGTTGCGAAGGTGGAAAAGTGACTTGAGAAAGTGTTGCATTTTCATTGGTCGAACTATCGCCACTTCCGTCGCGAGTCGAACCGGAAGACGAACCATCCTTAATAGCATAAACAATGAAGTTTTAAACTCGAGAGAAGTCTTGTATACGTTGACATCATGCATACCGACGATGAGGTATCGTCCGAATCGGAAATACTACCATCCGATCCCAATTCGACGATACCCGTGGGTCTCGGTCCGTAGATTACAGTGTTTAAAGGATAATACCTCAACTCTGTCTGCGTAAACCTTAACATAAAATGAAAAAAACGTATGACTTAATAGTCAGTAACAATAGATCTAAGATCGTACTCTCGGTAATAGTCTTGAAATTGTCCGGGAACGAGTGCAACAGGATAACGGCCAACTTTTGTGGCCTCCTTATCCAATTTGAATCCTTTTCCAGTTGGATAATGGACAATCTGATTACAGTGAAAATAGCATGTCGTTAACTATACTGCACACTTAAAAAATAATAGATTCGAAAACTCGCATTCGACTGAAGATCAAAGCAAGCATTCCGTTCTTCCTTCCTTTCACGGTTCATTTGCATGTTCCACTCAGCAGCAGAACGCATCGACTTTTTGATAAACTCGGCCATTTTACTCTTCTCCACGTTAGGCTAATTAATAATTCAGGGGGGAGGGGTTAATAAAGTATCAATTTCGACCTCTGAGGATTAAACTACAAAACGGTGAACAAGTTCAAACGCACAGAAACATTCAGAAAACACACGTAAAAGGCGCAGAAAAACGTGTAACCATGTTTCCGCTCTTCCTTCTTCGTCTTTAAATTCTTTTTGCATGTTTTTCCCGGAACCGATTCACACGTTCCTCTGTAAATTTCCACACAATATGCGTGTACTTCGATTCAATCTGCTTACATTTGCAATAATTATCGCCTTTCCGCGTTTTTAATATGTCCCTTTTTAAGTTGATTCACACAAGAATTAAGAAAAATCTACGAATTTTCTTACAATTTGAATTTGTTTCTATTCAATCTGCACGTGTTTCCGTATTTTTCCGCGTTTTAGTTTTGACTCAGCAAAGAATTAAGAAAAGTAACAATTGTGATAGATTTATAATCCTACCGCAGTGTAACCACGATGTTTCTCGTTAATGCTCTGTTTCTCTTTCTCATGTAGAACACGTTCATATTCCTTTTTCCAACAAAATTACCATAAATCATTCAGTATTTTACGAAAACAAAATCAAGAATGAAGAAGATAATAAACATAAAATAACATCACCTGATATTTTTCAAAATAATCTCTAACCATTAGATCTATAACTTCATCTGATCGAAGAGCTGTCAAACCTTTACCAAACAAAAACAATGGTTCTGTCAAACATAAACCAATTGCAACAAGGCACAAAAAAAACAGACTATAACAGAGAGACAAACCAAGATCGCATTGTGTTTCCGACACAACTCCACGTTCCTTCAGGAACTCTTTTTCATCCATTTCGACTTGCCTACGTTGTAAGTCGGGATATTTACGTTTGAACGATTTCACGCCAAGAAATTCGCTTATCTGCTCCTGAAGAATAAAGTAATCTCCTCCTCCGTTGACAGGCCATTGATATTCGAATAGACTTGCAGCCGTAAAAGGATGAAGGCTAACAACAAAAAAACAGTTAAAAGTTACCGTTTTAACTTCACTACGCTTTGAAAATATACCTATGATCATCAAAGTCAACGGCTTCCCAACGCCTTTTTGAGCTACGCTGGCTCGTAAAACTACTCTGTGAATCTTCTTCGGCCGGAACGACAGTCGGAGTCGGTGTCGCCGTATTCGAAGCTTTAATGCTACTCTGAGAGTCTTCTTCAAGCGGCAGAGCAAGAAGAGTCTCCGGCGGAGCTAACGGAGCTTTGAAACTATCGAAACTACTTCGAGAATCATCTTCAGGAATCCCCAACTTTGATCCAATAGTAGATTCGTCGACGATTGAAGAAGGAGCCGTTGAGAGAACAACCGACATCGGTTCCGACACCTGTTTCAGGTCCTCTAACATTTGAACGGCTCCGGAATCGAGAGAAAGTTCAGAAGAAAAATCCGATCGAAACGTAGAAGCTGGTGCGACCGGAGTAACTAAAGCCGAACAATCGGTCGAATCATCTTGAAAAGACCCTGAAATTGATCGACAACCGAATATCACTTCTCCTTCTCCTACTAGTTCCATCTCCTCTCCTTGATGAGAAGATTTAGCAAACGTTTCCATTATGTTTGGAATCAATGTTTCACTTGTTATTGCAGTTGACGTTGTAGGAGTCTCTATTGTTGTTGTTGCGGTGGTCACCGAATCGCCTTCCTTCGGTAAAAATAACGATTTATTCAACGTTTCGTCCGGAAAATCCATTGTAAAATATTTAATACAGAAATTAACGACCCTCCTAAATGTTATTTTAACACCTTAAAAACACGAGGAAATAATTAAAAATCATGTTTTTTTAATTGAAAAAAAGGACAATGACACTAGAAATTTATCAAAAAAGGTAAATATGCGCGCCGCCATTTTTTATTGACCGGTTACAAACTCCCACTAAAAACAATAATCGGTTTCAATTTTGCCGGAAGTAACCAATGTTAATCGATATAAAATCTCAACGAAGGGGACGAAACAGCGGGTGAATCTCGTACTGTACGGTAAGCCGTTAAACTGCTTTTTACGTTTCATCTTTGTTTTTTTTTTAAATTTATAATTAAATTTTATTTTGTGTATTTACTAAATTGTGGATAAAAAGTAAAACGGCTTGCTATACGTCCACTCTGCTGTGAATCTCTTATAAGATTTTCTTATGTGTCTTCCCCCTTAGATTGAAAAAAGGGAATCCATGAGAATCATGACGTCATTTTTTTTTTCGATTACCGTTTTGTGTAAACTCCCGCGAGAAGTAGTGTTTTTTTTCTCGTGTTTTTATGTCGAAAAAAGGGTAAAAAGTTTAAATAAATAGGAAATTCTTTAATAAATAGTTATGGTTATATTAATGAAAACGTCTTTGGGATCCGGTAAAATGGAAATAACGATTGAAAGACTTATAAATAAAATAGTTTCGTCCCCAAACGCTTATTTCAAGAGCCAACAAATCGACGATGTCGATTTGACAGCTGACGAAAAACGACAAATTGTTCGCGAAATACTAGAAAAAGGACCTTCAAAGTTTCTTGAAAGGTTTGGTAAACATTTAAGTAGAGAAGATCTTGTTTATTTCGAACGGTTTCGAGACGATTACGAAGTCACATTCTTCTTGAACGAAATCGAAAAGAGAAATAGCGAAAAAACAGCAAAAACTCTGGTGAAAAATCGTCGTTATGAAGCTCTTAAGAAACTTATCGAGGGTGGAGAATATTTCAGTGATTCTGAAATGAAGAAAAGAAATCCCTTTGCCTTTGAACAAATGATTGGTCAATATTTGAGCGAACATGAAAGACAAGAACTGGACGACAAAATCGATCACGCTGACCATAGGTCTGTAACGGACGCAAGACTAGAATATGGAATAAAACATTTTTCTTTTTAGGTTTTCTACGATTTTGATGGATCAAATCGACCGAAGTCAAGAAGAGAATTTAAGAAAATATCAAGAAGCAGCCGAAGAGATTGAAGAAGAAGAAAGCGATACAGATGAAGAGGAAGTCACCGAATGTCGTTCAGAAACGATAACTGATGAAGAAAAACACATTTTCAGAGAAGAATTCTTGTCTAATATGTATCAGAACTTTTTGGATGGCAAAGATGAAGAATTCAACTACACGTAATCACAAACCGTAGGCCTATTTGAAAACGATTAGATAAAACTTGTTCTTCATTTTTTAGGACGGTTGATGAAAACGCGGAATACGATTCGGTAGAAGAAACGCAACAAGATGCAGAAGATAGTTACTTTGACTCCGAAGCACCAAACACGACCGAGGACATGTTAAAGATTGAGTCAGACGAATCCATGGACTATGATGCAGATATTTCGAATTTTGTGAAATAACAGAAATAAAGTGATTTTGATTTTATTTATTTTGTACATTTGATTGCTTATATATTGAGAACACTAAAGTTTTTAAAACCACAGGAACAACAAAATGCTCTTAACAAAAATACTTAAAATATTCATTAAAAGAAGTAAAAAAAAAAATATCAACTAAAGTAATCAATACGGTGAAATCGCGTGCCATCTAAAAAAGGAAAGAATCGAAAGATTAATTTGTTTCGTCATTACGAACTTATATTATTGGAATTACCCTTGATGAGAACGTTTACGTAAGCAGTATAAAGAACTGAAAACCAAAGCTAAAATGCTTAAAATACTCATTCCAGCTAAAATACATAAAACCACAACTGGAAAACAGAAAGAATACTTTTAGTAGCATAATGTGCTTGTTATGTTCATGCAGCATTACAGAAAAATGACGTCACCACCAGAATGTACCACATTATGTGGTGGTGATGTCATTTTTCTGTAATCTATGCGCAGTGCATTAGGTGTATGAACATAAAGGTGACTTAAATAACAGGTTAGAATATGGCTGTCAAGTTAAAAATTTACTGTTAATAGGGTAGTTACACTGGGAAACAAGCAGAAAACAAATTGAAATAATTTACGTTTGTGTGATTTTTCGCTCATTACAGAATTTTGTCTTAAATCATGGTTTTAACTATTTTAAGTTTTTTTATACGGGAAGGTTGTTTTAATTGAAACTTACCCATAGCATCAATTTGACATTTTCGACCAAAATACCAAGTGTAACAAGTACAAACGGACGAATTATTTAAAGTTAAATGACAATTTCCATTGTTGGAACACAATTCTTCAGAACAATGGCCTGAAAAGGATTAATTAAGGTGCTTTTAAGTGTAAACCGTCTATTGATTCTTAATTATTCTGTGTTACAGAACCAAAGTTAAGAGAAACTAATGTGTTTTTAGAAAGTTGAAGGGTTAATTCAATCTTGTTATTTTCATGTTGATCTTTCAAAATAAAATTTATTTCAGTTTGAAAATGACGCAATTTTATGATTTTTTTTTAAAGTTGATTTTGATAGATATCAACTTAAAAAAAACTAGTATTAATTATTTGAGCTAGCCTTCTAGTTTTTAGAACACCTAGTTTCTCTTAATTTTGTTTGTTTTTTTGGAATAGAATAATCAAGAGTTTAAAAAAAAATGAGTTACTCATAAATGAACATTTGATTGAAAAATTCAAAATCAAACACCTAATTTGTTAATTGAAGAACTTTCATCTCTTTTTGCTCTGATTAAAAATCCTGGATCCGGTTCAAAACGTTCTGAAAAGAAAAAAGTTGCTTATTAGAAAAACATTTTCTTAAAATGTTGAAATAGTTTTTACCAACGCAAACTCCCGTCGCAGGATGTCTTTGATAATAAAGTGGACAATCGCAGAAACTGAAAAATCCATTTATGATACAAATTTCTCGCATTTCACGATTACAATCTGTGTCTTTTTGACACAAAACGTTCATCGTTGGTACGTTCAACGGACGAAAAGGAAGAGGTTCATTGTACAGTTCCTCTGGGCTCTCAATATCCTCATTCAACTTGTGTACAAGTGGCGAATGGGGTTTCTGTCCGTAATATTGTTTATGAGGAGGAGGAGACGGATGAGACGAGGTTCCGGATTGCTCTTTGTGATAGTACGAGTGATATTGTTCGTGATGTTTTTTAGTTTCTTCGTGTTGTTGCTGGTGGTGTTTATTAGGAAGGTATTGGAAAAACTTTTGCGAGAACCACGTATCATTGAGTCCAACATCTTCAAGTGGAACAAAGATTTCTTTATCGTCGTCCGTATAGTCCTGATCGTAAGTAAACGGTGGCAAATTATCTCCAAATTTTATTTCTGTTTGGTTTACGGTGGCATTCTGCGATTCTGTTATGTTTGAGGTTGTAGCGGCAGACAAAATATCTGTTGTAGTTTCTAAAGTGGGAAATGTGGAGAGTTCCATAGACTTTGGAGTTGTTGAGTGATCTGTATTTTTTATCGGCATAGATGTCGAACCGACATTTCCATGCGACACATTCATGGACGAAGAATCTGGAATTGTGGTTAAGATCGTGGTGTTTCGATTTGTTTCATTGACAAATGAAGGTTCCGTTTTGAAACGTGATGTGGTTGTACTGTTGTCAGTGCCAGCACTTTCATCGAGATCAGTGGTGGATGTGTTTTCAGTGCTATTTTGATGTCTTTCAGTAGGAATCGTTGAGTTATGAAGAATATTTTCGATGGTTGTGAATTTGTGTAAATCGCTATCGGAAGTTGATGTGGAATTCTCATCGGTACTTTTGGTCATTTCGGAAATATTAACGAGTTTTTCAGTAGGTTCGATAGCAAGAGTTGTGACCGTCATGTTTTGGTCTGGTTCCTTGGTAACAATTGTAGAATTATCAGGATCATCTTGCAATGATGAATTTGTAGAATCTATTTGTTCTTCATCGATGTTTGAAGCAGAAGTTGTTAAGTTTTGATTCAATATATCTTCCAGTTCTGGAATGACATCCTGAGGATTTAATGTTTGTTGTGTTTCACGTAAATGTTGCGTTATATTTAGAGACGTTTGTGTAGTTGAATTAACGGTTGTTGCATTTTCTGCCGAGAAATTAAAAAAAACAAGGTCAAAAATCAACATTAAAAGCAATTTAAGAACAAAGAAAATACCAATTGATGCGGTGCCGTTTTCAAAATCCCTTCCTTCGTGAAACACTGAACTAGTATTTGTTTCAGACACAAGTACAGGTTCCATTTTGTTATTAGATAGCATGGCGTTAGAATCCGACTCCATAAAGTTTTGATCGACCATAGAGCTGTTGGTTTCGAGTGGAACAGCGATGACTACCGGCGTTACGGACTGGGTACGGTCTTTCGCTATACTGGAGTTCACATCGGAGTGCGAGGTCTCCAAGTCGACCTCAGAGTTGCTCCTGTCGAGTGGAATATCAGTGACCATCGGTGTGACGAACTTGACATGGTCTCTATCCACCGCTTCCACATTGGAGTTGTCACCAGAGTTCACTTTCTCAAAGTCGTAGTCAAGATCGATTTTAGAGATGTTGCTGTCAAGCGAAACATCGGTAACCATTGGTGTAACGGACTCGATACGGGCTCTTGCTACACTGGAGTTGTCATCGGAGTGCCAGTTCTCGAAGTAGTAATCGTAATCTTCCGAAACAGATTCGTTACCACTGCTCGGCATGTGATGCAACGAATCATTTGTATGTAAATGGAGAATAGTGAATTTTTCAAGAAGAGAAGGCGGAATATGGGAATTTATAGCCGATTTTGCTGAAAGGAGAAAAAAAAAAGTTAAACTTTCCACGTTTTCTTTAATTGTTTATTAAATATTTTACCAGGAATTGTTAGATTAGCTTCAAAGTTACCAGATCGACCGAAAGATCTGGTTTCATTTGCAGCTTGTTTGCTTCTTACATCAAAATAGGTTGCAGGCATTTCATTACGATTTTTAGAGTCCGTTTCAATGAATTCTTCATGAAAACTTCCTCGTTCCGATTCTTTGGAGGCTCCCATTGAAGAGACATCAGCACCTTGATCAGAAAAATCGTTTTGATGATCAATTTCATCAGATCTGCCACTTTCATGAGTATGTCCACTGGAAAATTTGTCTTCACCACCAACATTTTCTTCACGTTGACCGAATTTACCATATTTAATTCCAGTGTCCGAAGAACTGTCACGAAGATTTTCTTGAGGTGCACTTTGAAGTAAATCCTCTTCTCTTTGAAGACCGGTGTGATCGTAATCGCTGGCTTTTACATTTTGTGACGAAACTTGTTTGTTGCCATTTTCGAGATCAGAAAAATCGTCACGGTGATCAATTCCATCAAATCTGTCACTTCCATGCGAGTGTCCACTAGAAAATGTGTCTGCAATGCCGACATTTCCCTCCCGTTGACCGAAATCATCGTATTTCATTCCAGTAACAGAGGAATCGTCACGAAGATTTTCTTGAGGGCCAGTTTGAACCAATTCTTCATGTTTTTGGACACCAAAGTGATTGTAATCGCCGGTTTTTACATCAGGTGATGAAATACCATGGTTTCCAGTTTCTACACGAGAAAAATCGTTACGATTATCACTTTCATCCAATGTGCCACCTTCGCGAGACTCTTCACTGGAAAATTGTTCATTGGGCCGAACTGATTCCTCTTCTTTTTGGATACCAAAGTGATTGTAGTCGCTGGCTTTTACGTTTTGTGATGAAATATCTTCATGATCTTCTTGACCGAAATCAAATCTTTCAGCATTCGAAAGCCGAGAAGAATCGCTTGAAATTAAGTCTTTCTGATCACCGTGATCCTGTAAGCCGTCTTCTTTGGAGTCTTTACTATCGTACCGATTCATCAAACTGTCCCTTTGTAAATCTGAAGCAGACTCGCCCGAAACTAAATCTTTTTGGTGACCGAAATCAAAACCTTTATCATCTCTGGAATAATATGAGGAACCGTCTTTAGAATCGGCGGCCTCTTCTCGGCCATCAAAACCTGAGTCGAGGTTCGAATCCTTCGAAGAAGATCCATCAGATGGCAAATGTTTCATTTTGTCAAAGTCGTTCATTGTGTCGCTGTTTCCTCCTTGTTCATCTTTGAGATTCCAATCCATGTTGCGACCTTTAGTGACATTCTTTGACGATGGCATCAAAAGAAATTCATCCGATGTGAAATTCAGGAGCACGGATTCATTACCTGAAATTTATTTCAAAGCGGTTTAACTCTTGATTATTTCATTTTTCAGGTACAAAATAAAGAAAAACTTTATGTGCTTTAGAAACTAGAAAGGTTAATTACTCAAAGGCTAATATATTGATATTAAGTTTAAAAATAATGTAAATTTCAACAGATATTTAATTTGTGGCGTGTAATTATTTTGATAGGTATCAATATTAAAATGGCATTGTGATTGAGCTACCCTTCTAGTTTCTAACATTCAATTTCTCCTCAGTGTTTCTTTTTGGGTAGTTGATAATTAATGATATTTTACTTAAAGTATCGTAAAAGAGATCCGTTTCATTCGAATCTTCCTTTATCTCCACTAAAGACACGAATCCTTTAATACGTTCCATTTCATCTTCGTTATTTTTCAATTCAGAATCGATTTCTTCTTCCTCCTCCAACATTTCCAATTCGACGATCGTTTTTACTGACGTTGACATCGTTTCTGCGTTAAACATTTCCTTGTGGGTTGAATTTGTGGTGCCATTCACATCCTTCGTCTCTCCATTTCTTCCGTAACCATATTGAACGTATTCCGACGTGGTCAGAACCATAGAATACGTGGTGGCGTCGGCCACAGTTGACGTCCAAGAAGAACTGACCAACGAAGAGTCCTCTTCATCCTCCACTTTGGAGGCATTCAAAGTTACTGAAAAAAACAATTTAAGGCGGTTTAAATTGTAAGCAAGCTTTTGGAACTTATTATTCTGGCTTTCAGAAGCAAATTTATAAGAAACTAGACAAGTGTTTTGGAAACTAGAAGAGTAAATACCGTAAGTGATTAAGGTACCATTCGAGTTTCTAAAACACTTGTCTAGTTTTTTATAAATTATGCTCTTCTGAAAGACCATTTCCGTACCAGACATTGTGTCGTGACTTTGCAACAGATCACTGGCTCTGAAGTGTCTTTCAGTTTTATTGAACAGCTCATGAACATTCAGGTTCTCGACAGTTTCGTGACCATTCAAGGTTTCCTCCTCCTCCTCCTGATTGCCACTTCCGGGAGCTTCTTCCTCAGTCCGATTCGAATCACTTTCGAAAGAGCTTTTCAATAATTGTTCCATTTTCAGACTGTCTCTTTCCTGTCGAGTTCCATTAACTTCATAATAACCACCCTCAAAACCAAAATCCACATCCGATTCTTCCACAGTTGCATTCCCCGTTTGAAAACTACGACCAAAATAGCCAGCCGCAGAGGTAAAGGAATACGAAGTGCTACCGTACAACGAAGTCACTGTCGTATCGGTAACCGTCGATTCTTCAGACGGAACGAAACCTAAATCCAAAAACCTCATCGAACCCGAAGAATTTCTTTCATCCAGTTCTAAAGAGTCCAGTGATTTCAGACATTTCTCCAAAGCCTTCAACAGTAAATTACAATCTTTCGCAGTAGAATCTGCAGTACATTTTTTGGTATAAGTCGTATTTAGCCATTCCTCGAACATTCTGAGCAATGATGTGGCCGCATGATCCGAACTGAAGTCCAACTGACGATCTTCCGAATCGTCCATCTCCACAATTTCGATTTGAGATTCCTGCGTAAACGCGATCGTCGTCGTTCCATTCGAAAAACCGTTCTCTTCGGTGTCTATCGAAGATGTTGCTACGTCTTCCGTCGAAAGACCATCGATAGGGTCCGCCGTCACGTTCAAGAAGTGACGTGCCAGAAGACGAGCCGTCGAATGGAATCGAGAACGAGATCGGTTCGATTCAGATCCCTCGAGAACATCGAAAACGTGTTTCAAAAATAGTTCCACATCCATTTCCATTTCTATAGATTGATTAATGATGTGATCTCGAACGTTTTCCAAAGGTTCCTCTAAATCAAGATCGGGAAATTTCTCTTCAAACCATTGAACGACGCGACTAGATGCGCTCAAAACCGAATCGAAACTACGAGACTCAGAATCATTCGTATTTGGCGCCATTTCGTCATAGGTGGCGTTCAGATCGACGACAGCTGATGACGACGTCACAAACGAAATGGCGGGAACATCTGTCAAAGTGGCCACGTGGTCGCCGTCGTCGGTTTCTGTATAAATGACATCATCGTGATAAGAATCGTGAGATTGAACGTCTTTCTCGAAAGTTTCCTTGAATCTCAACCACATTTCAGTTCGATTCAATTTAGAAAACGAAGAGTTTAATAATTCTAATTGTGGCATTTCAACACGTTTTAATGTTTGAAGAGAACTGACATTAATCGGCACGAGAAAGAATCGAAAACGTTTCAATGAAGGTTTACCAGTAATGTTTATTATTAATGTTTCGTTTGATGTGGAATTAGACGAGAAATTGTATCCAGAAGAAGGCAGTTCCATTGAAGGCAATGAGGACATCATAATGGTACCAACTATTGGAGAGTAAAAAAAATAAAAGTTACGAATATTTTTTTTTTATCATCTTTGGTCATTGAGATGGTTTATGAACAGCTGATTTTTGAATTTGGTTATTTTGTCTTATTTTAGTAGCAAAAATGAAGAGAACCCAAAGGGTTTATTAGAAAGTAAAAGAGCAGCACAACCACTGGTGACTCATGTTATCTTTCAAAAAAAAAAATTTTTATAGACTTTTTTGTCTATAAAAATTTTTTTTTTTGAAAGGTAGGTCATTTTCAAAGGGACATAAAAAAAGTTTATTTTGAAAGAAATATAAAAATACTCTGAAGTTGTTACCCTTCTAGTTTCTAAAACATTCAAGTTCTTGATTTTGCTTTTCCAGGTTGAAAAATCCAAAGGTTCAAGAGGCCCCCCGTTTACATTTTAAAACCAGCTTCTAGTTGCAGCTTCACTAAGCAACGAATTGTTATAGTTTTATTGCAACTGCTTAGACTAAAGAAATAACGTTGCTTACTGCTTTAACAACCGATTGTTATTACGTTATGCTGTATTTATAGTCAAGTTTTTCACAAATTTCTCCAAAATTTTTTTTTAACATAGATATGAGGTCGTGATTGCTAAACGCTCGACTGTAAACACGGCATTGCTGCAGTTAACAACTGTTATAGCAGCTAATATGTTACACGTATAAGTAATCTATTGCTACATGAAACGTCTTTGGTAAAATTTTAAATAAAAAACCAAAGAAATATATAATGATGAAGAAGAAGTGAAATAAAATACACAAATCAACATAAAAAAATCTTCCTACCATAATTTGAAAAGACCAATAAAAGGAAATAGAAGCATTTTCTTGACCACATGTTTCACTGTGGACAGCAACAACACCAAATAAAATTTAATAGAAAAAGTTAACCCTTCTATATATAATAATAATCAGTTTTCTCATTTGCATAAAATTCCATTGAAATGGATTCATTCCATCCATTTCTCTTTGTAGAATACGTTTAGGGTTAAATTAAGAAAATGGTTCTCAACGAGTGGCTCGAGTGCCAAATCGACAAGCCATTTTTGCTATTTAAAACTGCCCACTCGTTGAGAACAAAAATTTAACTTGGCAGAGAAGAAAATGTGTGGCTATTTTGATTACGTCACAAGATCTTATGATGTCAATAAAAATCATCTGATTGGTCCTTTTGGTAATTTTATGCAAAAGAGTAAATTTCAAACATTCTAAATACATAGTTGTCGCACCGTAAGAATGGGAAGCTTCTGACGTCAGAGGGGTTGACCAAAAAATTGTGTCATTTTGTTTGATTAAAAGGGGGGAGGGGGTAATAACAAAAGAAATTCAAGAACTCTTTTGTTTAACTGTTCATTTTCTATCAAGACTAATTGAAAAATTGCAAATTAAAATTTTACGTCAACCCCTCTGACGTCACAAGCTTCATCTTATGGCAAGAATTTTAAATACAGTTTCAAATGAAATCAATTCTTTATTAAGTTTAACAATAAAAGAACATTAACTTGTTTTGTTTTTTAATATATATATAAATTATTTCAAAATATTTTACAAACAAATTTCTGGTTTTTATTTATTGAATTTATGATTAATTAATTTTGTTGCCTCTACATTATCGTTCCAAATCCAATCGTGACGTCACACAGCCAGATCTCTTAACATAACGTCACTGTTTTTAATTGAAATAGTTTTTGTAATATTTTCATTTTTCTATTTTTATGAAATTTTCAAACTTACTCATTTCTCATTTGTACATTTCCATTTTGTTTCGGAAAATGAATATAACAATAGAGAAATTGACTGAAGACATAAATCATGAGAGTCAACGCCAAAAGAACTGCTATAGTACCAAGTAATCCAATGATCACATCTAAAAATATGCAAATTTATTTAAAATAATTAATTTAAAAAATAAATTGGTTTTTCTCATAGTTGTTTTTTTTTAAAAAAAAAACCTGTGGCATTCCTGTTACAATTTCTTCCCATAGACCAAGAACGGCAACTTAATTAATTAGAAAGAAAAAAATTAAAATTGGTTTCAAAATTTATTTAATATTATATTATTTAATATTTTAAATTATTTGATATTTTAATTTTACATGCAGTTAATTTCTCCTTCTCGTGTTGCTATGCAACGACCTCGAAAATTGCAATGATGTTCAGGACACACGAAATATCCTTCAAATTAAAATTTAAAAACGCCATTTTTAATATAGAAAATAAATAAAACCTAATTAATAAAAGAGATACAATGAATACTTTACCACTTCCTATAATCTCATTTCCATCATTATCATCTATTAATAAGAAAAACGTACAAATTAACAAGTTAAAAAAATGATGTCACACTAATTAACAAGTATGCTTGCCATTATAATCGTTTTCTTCATAAATATCATTATTTTTAGAAATTGTTGTCGTTGAAGTCCAATTGAGATTTGATGTTACAGGGAATTCGGAAACTGAAATCAAAACTTTTGTTTGTTTTTTTTCAAACCAAATTATAACCCAATATTAATTAATTACTTTTATAAAGATCTTCACTTTCACTTATTTTATCTGATAAATCTGCTTGGAGAAAATATTTATATCAATTTTCTAATTAATCATTTTGACTAAAATTTCAATCATGCCTTCGAGTTTGTTGATTTCTTTCTCCAGAGAAACTTCAGATTTTTCAGAAAATTCCATTTGTGATTCTGATGAAAATAATTTAAGTAAAAATACAGTTTCTTCATTTTTAAGATGGGTTTAAAGCTGTAAAACGCCTTTCGAACTGTGATTAATTCTGTCTTTCAGGTGCAAAATTAAAACAAATTAAAAAAGTGTGTTAGAAACTAGAAGAGTAGCTCAATCACTTATGGGGGTTTAGACACATTTTTTTAAAAAAAAACTTCGTCTGCTTAAAGTTAGGTTACTTTTAAACGCACATAAGAAGTTTTATTTTGAAACATATCCAAAATGAAAATAGTTTTAACTGATTCAGCTACCCTTCTAGTTTTCTAAAAATACTTTCTAGTTTGTCTTAATTTGGTTCCTGAAAGACAAATTATAATCTCAATTTTAAAATCAGCTGTTCATAAACATAAACCATCTTAAGTGTATTTCTTACCTAAATTTGGTTGTGTCGTATTGGTTTTCACTGTAAAATATGAACACATTTAAAAATTTGCAATTTGTTTTCATTTTGTTTAAGTTTTTCTTAACTGACAGATGGAAAAAATTGATTTTGGCATATCTCTCTTGTGACGCTTCTGTAATTGAATTGATTAATTTTATTTAAGTAGTAATAATAATTTAATAAGAATAATAATTAAATTAAATGACTTAACTGTTTGGTTGAAATTCGATGACAAAACTTAATGGAGAGAGAGAGAGAGAGAGAAAAAAAACAACAACATATCTTTAAATCTGTTCTCAATTAACCAAATTTTTAACTTATAGTTAACTATATTACCATTATTAAAATCGCTGTTTATTAAAAATACTTGAAATAAAACAAACGCAAGAACTAACTTCATTTTCCTATACTAAAATCACACGTTTGTCTGCAACTAAAATAAAATTTGAATTGCATTTGAATTGACTGAAGAAAAAAATGACATATCTGAAATATTAATTAAATTTATGCAAATTTTTAAAAACAAAAAAATAATTACAGACATATAAATAAATATATATTTATACAGAAAAATAAATATCATTCCTTTATTTAATAATTAATCAACTTGAATTAATTAATATCAATAACAATTGTTTATTTCAACGAAACACGTGGCCTCCAATTCTCAGAACCAGCTGTGACGTCATCTATATTTACATATATGTAAATGAGACGATGACACGTTCTTTTATCGATACTGTTGATGAATCGAAATACAGCTTTCAAAATCGATTATCGATATATATAATTATATCGATTGCTTAAAACGAAAATAGAAGAAGTTTGATATGAAGGTGACGATCAAAGGTAGTTTCTTCATTTTTTACTACCTTTTTGGCATTTTTTAATATTTATGTCTGTTTTTAAAGGTTGGCTTGGGGTCGCGACTTGGAGGTGGGTCGCAAACGACGATAATTGCGGCATTTGTCGAATGCCGTTTGACGGCTGTTGTACAGATTGTAAAATACCAGGCGATGACTGTCCACTAGGTACATGGTATATCTACTAGAGCGCTCAACCTAACGAACTTCATTCTACTTTACGCTTTGATTTCCCCCATTATGCGCTCTGGTTAACTATAACCTCCTATAGATGGAATGCTATGGGTTAACTATAACCTGAATACCTGAGAAGGCAAAGTTAAAAGGACTCCTTTGAACTTATAAGTTATAATTATTCTGTCTTTAATAGAGAAACTTAAGTGTTTTAGAAAATAGAAGGTTAGCTGACCGAACTTTATGTAGACAATATTTTTTAAAATGTTTGTCTGTAAAATGTTCATTTTGAAAGATGAAAATACTATTATAAGTGATTCAGCTACTCTTCTAGTTTCTAACACTTTCAATTTCTTCTTAAGAGCAGTTAAATATGCTTGTAATGACGTTGAATGCACAATAAATGAATTTAGAAATGGCTTTGTCTACCACAACAATTGCACAACTCAATTGCTCAATGAGAGCAGAGCATGAGAATATAATTATTACAGGTTCTTTCTACTAATATTTATTTATTTTGGTTCATTTTCTGATCAGTTTGGGGCCAGTGTTCTCACTGTTTCCACATCCATTGCATCATGAAGTGGTTGAACGCTCAACAGGTCAATCAACAGTGTCCAATGTGTAGGCAGGAATGGAAATTCAAAGAATAATTATTAAAATTAATATCGAACTTTCATTTGTTTTCATACCTCTCTCGCTTATTGTAATTTACACATCCATAAAAGTCAAAATAAAACCCTTTTTCTCCGTTGAGTGTGATTTTTATTAAAATGTTTCTAATATTTATTACAATTATGACTGATTATTATACATATGAGAAAATGAATGAGGAAAACTTTTTTATTACAAACTTTTTTGATACTATAAAGTTTAGAGCGCTAACAGACGTGCCACTTTTAGTGGTTGAGGTGGACTGATAAAAAGTGGTCGATGTATTACCAAAACCGACCGCTTAAGATTTGAAGCGGCCCTAGTTTACTTGAATGAACTGCAAAAAGTGGTCGTATAGCTTCGGTTTTTCCGACTTCATGTCGCAATCCCTTCTTGCAGTCCGTTTGGACCACTAAAAATCGCTCGTGACATTTAAACAATTTCCCTTTTCTGAAGTCTCTGTCGTAGTAGTAGCCGCGGCAGTAGTAATAATAGCATTGGTACGAGTAATAAATGCATCAGCATCATCAACAACATCGTCATCGTCGCCATCGGAATAGATCAAACAGATGGGAGGTAAAACGTCGGCTTTTCCAACGTCCGTCCTTTCGGCAGACGACGGCGGTAGCGTTGATTTTCCGGTACGTGACATATGGGCGATCCACCTTTTTAAAGTCGATAATCCCGGCAGTGGCATGTTATGTTCTTTTCGCAGATAATCGTAACATTTCCTCGACATGGCCCGGAGTGCGAGTGCCCTACCGATATCAACTTCGTCCCAAACCATTCTCTTACTTCCTTTCTGCAAATATTTCATCTGATTTTCTGTAAATACCTTACCAACCATTTGTTTCACTTGTTGTTGTACTTTTAATTTGAATTCCTGTTTCCATTTAATTTTTTCGGCTGTCAATTGAGCGTTTTTGGCTTTCAGTTTCAAAACTTCTTTTATCAACCTGCAACTTACGAATTTCTGCCGACTTATTTCTTTTTTATGTTCTGCCATTTCTTTATCCGTAAGCATCGTGATGGGTTCCGTTTGCGTTTCTTCGTCTCGAGTTTTTTCTATCGTAAGACTCGCTAGACGAAGAAGCGCACGTTTTCGTATGTCACGAGCTGCGCACCTGTCACTTCTGGCTTTCTTCTTCGTAATTTTTTGGTTGTTTACGGCGGCGGCGGCCGTCGTTTCCGAACAGCCACCGTCAACGTTTTCAATCGAATCTTCAAGATTTTTACTGCCATCTAAAAACAGCGACGGTACGGCCGTTGGTTTCAATCTTATCGCAGGAGGAAGTCCCAAGAGTTCAGCTTTTAAATCTCTTACGTAATCATCTTCGGTGAAATGACGATTACAAACGGTTGCATTATTGACGTTCACGTCTTTTCGTTTACACTTTACCAACCATTGTTTAATAACTTTTTTGTCTTTAGGAAAACGGTGATAATGAACGTCACTACCTTTGGTTTTCCTGAAGTAATTGGTGCATTTGGAAACGGCACAGGCGGGCATTTCGTAATCTCATCTATCTCCACTCTCCCACCTATTTAGCAAATAAAAACTTCTTGATTAATTTCAATTTTGGTGTTGACATTTCTCACATTGTTTTTATTTATCGATTTAACCAACAGTGTGACGTCAAGTACGATAATCTTGAACTCTCTTCATTGTTTTATTTTCTCTTTCAGGTGCAAAATGAAGAAAAACTTCGAATGTCATTTAGAAACTAGAAAGGTAGCTCAATCATTCACGGCTATTTTCATGCAGGTATCAATGATATCTTTCAAAATAAGCTTTTTATGTCAGTTTGAAAAATAATCCCTTAAGTGACTGAGCTACCCTTCTAGTTTCTAAAACATTATCTAGTTTTTTTTTTAAATTTTACTCTCTTCTGAAAGAGCCAGAATAAGAGTTCGAAAATCAGCTGTTCATAAACCATCTTTAAAGGAATTTTTACGTCATTTTAAGAGAGACCAGACCTCCTTCTAAGATATATTTCGTGTTATCCGTTTTCACTGATCCATAAAACTTGGTGTCACACCGAAGATTGCGGATTGCGAACAAAAAAAAAAAACTAAAATGAGAAAGCTTTTTTTATAAAAGCAACTTATGCAAGAATTTAAACATTTATTTGAAACTATAGATTGGTAAACGGAAATACACAGATAATGTATGTAATAATTATCTTTAAAAATTAACCTTTTTATGAAAAAAAAAAAACGAAATTGAACTTTGTTTTTTACTTTGTCAATTTCTAAATGCCATACAAAGTTTATATTAAAATATATCCGTATGAAAATCTTATTTTTGTATTCCTTTTACTCTTCTAGTTTCGAATAAAATTTACAAATTCTTTCGTGAGTTGTGGTGTTTTTCATTGGTTTTCTTCTTCTTCTTCATCATGATGCAGTTGTAAAGGTTTAACCTGAATTCGTCGAAGCATCTCTCGTTCTCTCTGTGAAATGACCACTTGACTATTGCGTATTAAACACTAGAATAATTAATATTCAATTCTTAATTTCTTATTAAACTAATTGCATATCTTCCTAACATTAATAATTAAAAGCATAATAAGAAAATGAATATGATGGCTGGCACGTCAAGTCTCTCAGATGACGTCATGCGCAAAACAACCAACACTTCATTCAACATCTGAGCACTGCTAACGACCCCATATAGGCATACACGGTAGCTTATTACACGATCAATTTTGGCTTGTCCATTTTTGGCTATTCAAAGCCAAAAACGATCATGTATGTGGTGCGATTTGGTTAATTCAATCTTTTTAAATTGCTTTTCCATCTTTAATCGAACAATCTGCTCCGCAAGCTTTTTTTTGCTTAAATTTTTGGATGATTAGATTGGAGCATTTGTGCGATAGCTCACAAATTGACAATCTTTGTAACAAGAGAACAAAAAAAAAATATTCGATACGATTAAAAAAAAATGAGAAAAATAGTTCTGTCAACCTTAGACCACCTTGTCTAAGTGTCAACGTACAATTTCAAAAGAAAAATCTAAACTAATTAATTTGATAGTCTGGGTCAATTTTGAGAGAAAGTTCTGGATCAATAAGTCAGAATGGACAAGCCAGAATTGATCGTGTATAAGTTGCCTAACATAGTATTCCCCTACTTCTTCACAGGCATCTGTAGACAGCTTCAAAATTTCATTGGCTCCGCCCTTTTATGAGCGTCAGACCAAATATCAATCAATTAGAAATAAAAAGGGCGGCGCATGTGACATCAATCCTAGTAACAAACCAATTATAAATTGATGACACTCATAAAAGGGCGGAGCCAAAAAAATTCTGAAGCTGTCTACAGATGCCTGTCTCCTTCACAGCTTCTTCCCACCCCCAATGGGGAGGAGAGGGAGTTAGGGACGGAAGCCGTTGAATGAGTCATTCGTTTGAATCATTTTTCAGTGTTCCTTTTACCAGAGAATCGGTGCGCATCGAACCTATTGGTTTCGTATGAATGAAAACAGACTCCGAGCGCACCGATTAACAAGAGCGCGTTCTCAACTTCTTGCGTTACTATTAAATTGAATGATATCGCCATATTTTTCCATGAGAAACTGAAAAAAGCACGCACGCCTCTTTATTAATTCAATTTCACGATGTGTTTGTTTATAACATTTTTTGTCGAGTCGTGCGTTTGTCTCTGTTGGAGTCGGTCGTTCTATTATTAATTTCGCGTGCTTTCATTTCGTTCTCTCTTTCTATCTATCCGCCGCTCCTTTCTCCACCCTTTTTTTAAATATAAGAAATTATTTCGAGAATGAAATGTACTAATGGAGAAAGAGGAGGAGGAGGAGGAGATGAAAATAACGAAGTCTCCGCTTCGAAAGTTGCTCTTTATCGCGTCGGTTTCTGGATGAGTGAGAAAAAGAGTAGAAAGTTCAATCAGATCGAGTTCGATTTACAATGCAGGTGAGTTAGTCTGAGGTCATGACCTCTCCCTAAGAAGAATCTTATACTGAACGTTGATTTGCTCATCATGAGCTCTAGGGGCGGAGCCTTTTCTGAACCATCATACTGGGTGACGATCAGTGCGTGCACGTGCACATGTAGACGAGGGGTGTGACGTCACGGGGAGGCAGGGTCTCCATTTCTTATGAGCTCCTCGTATTGCGTGACGTCACCGCGTGTCCGCGAATAACAGGGTTCAAAGGGGAGAAAAAACGGGGGCGGAAGAGGAGGAGGAGGTTTTATATGGTGAAATATGATTGTCACCAGTTCAATCCATTTCACAATATAAGAAACTCATAAATTTAACATTAATTGCAAGGATGTAATTAATACAACTAATTATAAGAGTTCCATTTATAGAATATTTAATTGCTCCTAATTGAAAATGCCAAATTTTTTTTTTTTTTAATTTTGCAGATCGCACGGAATGGATCTTATTCAGGTAAAGTTACAACTGAAGAAAATAAATATAATAAAAGTTTCGTGTTATTTCTGTTCTGTTTTGTGTCGTTTTCGACAGCTTTAGTGAGAAATCCAGCAACAGTTGCAATGTGACGTCACAACTGCTCTAGACGAACGTCTAGACAGTTTTGTGACGTCATCTTTGTTTACGGATTCCGTAACATCTTTAACAAATGCTGAAATGCAAACGTTTGCAATGTAATAACTAGGACTGAAATTTGTATGCAAAATATCAAAAGCAAAATGTTTCTCAAATTTGTGGCTCAATTGTGAAATAACAATCTTGTTTTGATCAACCAACAATTATTTTTTTTTTTCAATTAAAACACTGAACGGAGGCTAGAATTCTAGTTGACAATTGATAGTAACCAAACATCTAGCCTCTAAACAGTCTGTTTTGCCTGAAAAAAAAAGCATAATTGTTGTTTGTACTAATGATGATTACTTCATAATTGGCTCATGGGCCACAGATTGAGAAACATTTGTTTAATAAATTGGCCGCATAAAATTCCGCGCCCTAGTAATAATAATTCATTCACTCATTCAATTCCCATCTGTCCAAATTCCTTCACTTATTCGTCTCACTGTTCATAAACAACGTATTTTGGCACGGTGCCAATTACATTTTTTTTTTTAAACTGAACATAAAATGCTCTGCCAAGTTCCAACCAATGGCCGGGATTTCAAGTACGCGCACGCGCGCCTGTCGTAAATAACGTTCCGATGATTGACGAGGCAACCACACGCTTATTCCACAATTATAGCGACTGCTTAGAGGCTAGACTTTCAAATTATTTTATATCTAGACCTATGGACATCTGGTAAAGAAGTCTAGCCTCTAAACAGTCCTTTTTTATTATAATTTTTTTTTGTTCAGAACAAATAACCTAAATAAATGTTGTATGTTGTAAATGATGTTGGTTTTCAAGTGTAAACGGGGCTTATAGAAATTCTTTAATTATTCTGTCTTTCAAGGTGCAAAATGAAGAGAAACCTGAGTGTGTTTTAGAAACTAGAAGGGTAATTCCATCACTTATGAATCAACAATTCAAGCTATACCCTTGGATATTGACAGGCAATTGTGCCCAGCATTAAGATTTTATTGGCTCCGCCCTTTTATAAACGTCAGACCAAATATCAACCAAATTAAAAACTGAAAAGGGCGTGGCACGTGACGTCAGACCAAGTAACAAACCAATTAGAAATTGATGACGCTCATAAAAGGGGCGGAGCCAATAAAATTTTCATGCTGGGCACAATTGCCTGTTCGATATTGAGCTACCCCTTCTAGTTTCTAAAACAATTTCTAGTTTACTCTTTAAAAAACGGAATAATCTGAAATTCTAAAATCAGCTGTCAAAAAACCTAAATCGTTAATCTTTCTAATCTGCATCCGCAAGCGGTATCCGTTAACGCATACAAATAACGCGATTAATCTTCTATAAAAAAAAACATTTAAAATTGAAATAGAAACAATAAATTGTAAATAAAAGTTAAAATAGGTTGAGTTTTTATTTAGAAAAAGAAAAAAATGACTCAACTGTTTTAGATTAAAATACTTGTTTCGTTGAAATTGAAACTTCCCTCTTTCTCTCTCTCTCTCCCGGTTTTACAGAAATAAAAGGGTTAACATTGAATTGCATTACATTTATGTGGGAGGAGAGAGAGGGGGAGGAGGGAACCTTATCCATAGATTCACATTTCCTCATTGGTAAACAAAAACAAACATTTGCCATCCTTGTTTGCCTACCAAACACCACCACCACCACACCGGCATGTGCCAACAACGATAAAACAGGAGCACGAGTCCAATCTTTCAATAGAGGGAGGGAGGGAGAGACAGAACGTGCACGTCTTGTGCTACTAAGCAGAATATGTATACATTGTATTAGAGGTGGGGTTTCTCGAATCCGAATAGGTTCTCGAATCTCACGAATAATCTCTCGAATCCTATATTATTCATTAAGAAAATACAAATAAATGAAATAATATTAAATATTAAATTTATTAATAATAAAAAAAAACAAGTGTGGCTTCACTCAGGGTCAGGCCGCAAGGTGATTCATTGGTGATCCGGACCCGACCACCGAAATTGCAACAATCGCCGGTTATTTTTGTTAGTGAACGCGCTTCTATTGGACGTCAATGGAGTTAAAACTAATTTTACCCAAAGTTTTTAAGGTTTTTTTTTAGGAAGTTAGGATTCGAAAGACGAAAAAAGCGCGAAGATTCGAGTTTTCGAATCTCGAATATTTTTCAAGATTCGCAGGATTCGAATGGCCCCCCATCCCTACATTATTATATTTAGCACGTTTTTAAACTTATCGGTCTCCTTCAATCGGTGACGCCACCGATTACTGTTTCAAGAGAAATTTCAGATGAAATTTGTTCAAATTTCTCTCTTAACAAAAATTCACGTAAAAAGCATTCTCATTCTCGCGTTCCTCTCCTCTCCACCATCCACTTTAATTTAAAATTAATATAGACCTATATTATTTATAAATTATTGGAAAAAAAAATTTGCTGAAAATTTCACGTAATTAAATAAAATAAAAATGGGAATAAAATTATCAAAACATATAATTCCTAAAAAATAAAAACTTCCTTGAATTCTTTGATTAATTCTGTCTTTCAAAAGAGCAAAATTAAAAGAAACTAGAAAGTGTTTAAAAAAAAACTAGAAGGGAAACTCAATCACTTCATGTTGATATATTTCAAAATAAACTTTTTTAACCGGCAAAAATTAAGAAGAAAAAACAGTTTGTTTAAAATTGGGTCATTTTCCAAACTGACATAAAAAATTTATTTTGAAATATATATATATATTTTCTACATGAAAATCCCTTCTAGTTTCTAAAATACTTTTTTTTTTTCCTTCTTCGTGTTGCTCCCCCCCCCCCCCCCCCGATTTTAATTATTAATCATTTGGTTATTTACTATAACATAAAATATTCAATGAAAAAAAAAATCAATAATTTTGTTGTATTTCTTAAATAAATCGATTGAATTTCTGATTGAATCGACAAAAAAGAGAGAACGTTATTTAAATAAGAAAAAAAACTTTAACGTTAGGTTAAGAACACTTTAAAACAAATAACTACATTAAGTAACAACAGTTAAACATGTTGTGTATGATTTTAAAGAAAGAGGTTGAGAGGAGATAACTTTGATAAAAAAACAAAGACAACATTACAAAAGAGAGACACAGAAAAACGTTTAGTAAATGAATGGCCTTCTTAATAATATTAACTCTGCCCTGAATAATAACTAATAAAAATCGCATATTTCAAGAAAATAAATCTTGTTTCACGATGTCTCTCGGTTACGACACTTTTTCACCTCCTCTTCCAGAGCGACTTCTGCCGTTCGTTTGTACGAGGTTTTCCTCTCGCCATCCCTCACTTGAAGGCCTCAAAGTCGCCCTCCTTCGAGCCCCAATTTCAGTTCTGCATTTAATTAATTACGTAGTCGTGACAAAACCACGAAACTCTTAATTAGGAAGTAACCTTGGTTGTTTTTTTTTACGAAATTTCATAACAGTATAATTTTCACATCACACATTAAGACAATAATAAAGCGTTTTTACGCAATTCGTACGGTTACGTCATTTTTGTCTTGGTTTTTTTTTTTTCCAGATCGACTTGAGCCGACCTCTTGAGGATCAAGGCGAATTCGCTTTGATTCTTCACAAGTTGACTGACGTCATAGCCA
The DNA here is from genome assembly GCA_036925085.1 of Brachycybe producta. NCBI lineage: Eukaryota > Metazoa > Arthropoda > Diplopoda > Playtdesmida > Andrognathidae > Brachycybe > Brachycybe producta. Next base: position 2,895,336 of record JAUPFP010000006.1, read on the forward strand.
AAGGGAATGCCGGAGATGAACCGTCAAAACGTATCATCGAGGCGTTCGAGGATTACCTTCGAACTCACCCCGACGTCGTCATGGTGGATCCTTTGGAACAGATCCTTTTGTTACTCGATCGAACGAGAACTTACAGTATGATCAGAGGTAGTAAACTCGGACGTGAGGACGTCCTCTGTACTCCTTCGTTCGTCGAGTTGAACAGTACTGATCAGACGGAAAACGTCGGCAAATTGAAAGCGGCCGGAGTCACTTTTCCGATAAGTACGAACGGATCGGTTCTTCTTCGAATAAACTTTTCAAGTTTTATAACGGTATCTACTCTTTTCGTTTCAGTATGCAAACCGACGGTTGCACACGGTTCCAGGATGGCACACCAGGTTTTAAAGAACTCTTTGTTTTGAGAGTGAAGTTACGTTCTAAACGTGGGTTTTTTTTTGTAGATGGCTCTGATCTTTAACGAAGAGTCTCTCGGAGATGTGAGTCCTCCGTGTGTGGCGCAGACCTTTGTCAATCACGAGGCTGTCCTTTATAAGTTGTACGTCGTAGGAGACAAGTGGGAATGCGTCGAACGACCGTCTCTAAAGAATTTCTACCCTGGGGGTGGGTTATAGCCCCGATATTTATCTGAGCAACTTCCATTCATGTTAATTTTAAACGAGTCATTTTCTTTCTCCTTAATAGACCACAAAACGATTTTCTTCGACAGCCATTCGGTGTCTAAAGCCGATTCGGACTGTTTGCTTAATAAGGTTCGGGTCTCTCTCGATCGTAACCCCTTTCGTAACTTCCGCTCAAGACGGAATAAACAGTTTTCATCAGAAGTGTTTTTTTTTTAACAAGAAATTCAAAGTTAGGTTAGAAACTAAAAGAGTAATTAGTAATTTCATGGCGATATAGTTCGAAATAAATGTTTTGTGACCATCTTATTATGTGTTTCTCAATCGGTGAGACTGTTTAGAGGGTAGAACTCAAATGCATGTATAACTAGATTGCCAGGTACCATACATTTATGGAGTAATCGTAAAAATTATAGCCTCCAAATACCCTCTCATTATTGAGATTTTTAATTTTCTCTTTAACAGCGTAAAACGTTCATTTTGAAAGATATTCTTATGAAATTTACTTAATAAACGTGCATGCTGTCATATGTGTGTCATATCTATATGACAAGCCATTGACAGGTGGACAACGTAATATGACAGTCATAAAATGATTGATCGTAAGCAGTGACATCATAAGATTGTCTCTATAATGAAGCTCCTGTTCTCTAACAAACTTTAAAAGTTATAAAAGCTACTTCTGATGAGCTAGAATAATCATAGGACCATAATTGAAAGTGCCCCTTTCATTTTTCGTAGCTGGATGTTAAGGACCAAGGAAGACAAGTTCTCCGACCTTGTACGGAGAAACTACAAAAGATCGTGTCGACGGTACGAGAGACACTCGGTATGGGTCTCTTTGGCGTCGACGTTGTTGTTAACAATCAAAACGGTCGTTATGCCATCGTCGACATCAATGCATTCCCCGGTTTGTATTTCGATTTGAAATTGGAAGGGGTATGATTGGGAACCGGTTCGAACTTTTATGTTTTGTCCTTCATCTCGATATAGGTTACGACGGAGTGCCCGATTTTCCAAGTATACTAACCCAATACATGTTGGATCAGATCCACAAACGACAGAAGTCGTCGTCGTCGTCACCGCCCTCTACAGGTCAGGAAACGACGACAACGACTATGACGGTCGAACGGGAACACCGAAGTGCCTCTTCTTCCTCCGAAACGAACCGTCAACAGCCAAAATCCGAAGCAGTGAGTTCTTCACCGTCATTAGACGAGATCGTTTCCGCTCTATCGATGGATCCCTGTCAAGAAGATTCGGGAATCGATACGGGAGATTCCAGTGACGAAAAGAAGGACAGGAAACCAGTCGTTTTAAACAGAATCTTCCGACGTTTCAATACGAAGGGAATTTCTTCACCTTCGTATTCAACGTCGAACCCAAACCCGCCTTCGAACGCTTCGTCTCTTCACCCAGTTTAACTTCTTCCCCCCCCCCCTCTCTCCCCAATTTAAAAGTTCTTCCAAATTCTTCTGAAGAATGTTTTTAACTTTGTCTAAAAGTGGGTTCTCGACAATGTAAAACAAAGTCAGAACGTTTACTAAAAAAAAAAAAAGACTACACAAGGCCCACTAGTGCACCGAATGGCACCGGCAGAACTTATTTCTTGCACATTACCTATTCGGCAGTGTATGAAAAGAGTAATTCACAAGGGAACGGATAAGAAACTAAGACTAGAAACAGGTTCCTTCGGTGTCATTCCTAGTACAATTATTTTAAAAAACAGAATATCAAAAAGGGGATCAATTTATAACGAAATGTACTTAAAAACTGATTTTTGATAACGATAAAACAAAATAACCTGAATCTCTCTCTTCCTTTTGTTTTGTTTTTTTTTATAAAGAATGTGTTTGCCTTTTGCTCTTATCTGTAAACTTAATTATGTCTCAAATAATTCTAACGTTACCTCTGTGGGTTTCTGAAAGAATTTTCTCTGAAAATAATAACAACGAAGATGTTTAACGAACGAAACTTGAAATCGAGAAAATACAAACCTTTTAAAGGTGGATTTTAGTGGCATGCTGAAGAATGAACTTTCAAGACACTAATTTACAAACTTATGTCTAAGTTAGACACAAACGGAAATATGTGACGTCATTTCCCGTTTGTGTCTAATTTAAACGTAAGTTCATATTCCAAAGCCTTGTTGATAAGCCGAAGATGAAGATGAAACGTATGTCATCTTCAGCTACTAAAATGTTCATTATGGAGTGCGCCACTAAATCTAACTTTAAAGTGAATGCTTTTTTCCCCCCCCCCGCAGTTTACGATTTTCGTTTATAAGTTCGTACTTTCGTCGCTCGTATGTTAAAATTGTTTAACGTGTCTTTTCCACTAACTATTTGACTATTAAGTTTGTGCTCTTAAATGTGTTTTAACATTACTTTTGTTTGGTTGACATTTCAGAGATACAAATTTTGAAATTCATTCCAACATATTTTTTTTTAAAAAAACCCTGTGGAATTTCTATCATGTCCAATAATTTTTCAATCGTCTTCAAAATATTTTATATTTATACATAAAATTATTCTTTATATAAATTAACTTGTAATCTTTTTTTTTTCTAATTAACATTTGTTGTGAATTAAAATTTCTTGGTGCTGGTTTGTAAACTTTTTTGAAGAAACAAAAAAAAAACCTTATTGTGAACTTGAATGCAATTAAAAATGTCAACGAATTTTTAATGTGGTAACAAGAAATTGTCACACACGCCGTAAATTTAACAAGGTTTAATTATTGGGTGTGATATACTGTTAAAACAGTCAACTTACTAACTAAATACAATACTAAACCCATCTGTTAATAGTAGGTAATGTTATGCTTTGGTTACGTCTTGATGTGTCATACAGTTCTGAAAACAAAATTATTGCGGTGAAACGGTCTTGCCATTATTTACCACAAGGATACCACCCCCCCCCCCCCCCCCTCATTACGTAACCCATTTTCAGCAACATAAGACCGCAATAATACGTACTATAGACACACAAGGCCCCTTTTTTAACAGTTTACTGCAATACTGAATAGCGACGTGGTTGTCTTGTCGCACACGGCGCGTTGGCTGTAACGTCATTTTTCGAAGGTAAGTAACGGTAGTAAACGCAAATAACCTGATCTTTGTGTGCTTCAACTCTTAATGTTTGCTTCGTCAAAGATAGATTGCTAAATAGAGACCGAGAGCAAAGAAAAATTTTGGTTCCATGGGTTTCATCAGTCTCATGGGTCCCACTTATAATGTCTAGTCAAGGTGGATAAAAAATTTTAGAAAATCTTTTTTTTTTTTTTTAAAAAAACTTACTGAATGAATTTCAAAGTTTATTTTTCAAAATAAAACTTTTCATGACTGTTAGTCACAAAGAGAATTGTAATTATAAAAATCTCGAAATTCTTTCAGTAAGTTGTTTCAAAAAAGTGTTCGTAGGTTTTTCCCCGCAAAAAAATTTCGGTATAGAATTCAGACACGTACGATTGTTTTCTGGTGTTCACACGTTTCTCTTATTAAATTACATCTCAAATTGACAGAAAATGGATAAACACTAAAATGCATGATTAACAAATAAAAAGTGGAAACGAACTACTGATGATGATGATGATGAATTGATATATAAATGAAGCAATAAAACCAAGCCATTACCCATCATCACGAGAGACCATTTGCAGATCCGTTACACTGACGCTTCAAAGGAGAAGCCGTCGATGCCGTGAGTGCTCGACACGCGTTTTCGATCGCCCTTGCGATCCGTTCCTCGACGATCATGCTTTGCCTCTGTAAGTCTGTTTGTTCTCGCATTAAAGCGAGAACTTCCTTCTCGGCTCTTTGTGTAGCTGCGTTCATTCGTCTGTTCTCTTCGTACATCATATTCATAATCTTCAATCGTTCATCTTCGGTTCGAAACTTCCGTTTCTTACATCTGGCGCGTTGTGAAGATGCCAACGGAGGTGGAGATCTCCGCCTCTGAGCCGTAACAAACGAACTTTCTCCATGTAATCGACTGAAATAAAAGAGGACGCATTGAAAAGCCAATTTTCTTTCGAATAAGAAGCGAGGTCGTTAACCTCTCTTTGTGTTCATTCTGCTCTTCGACTTCGTCCGCCACTTCTTCTTTTATCTTAACGTTGTAATCGTGATCGAGCGGAGGCGCCGATTTCGAAGTTAACGAACTCTCGGCTTCACAGCTGTAACGAGAGTGAACACGAAATGATTACAACCTTAGAAGCTCTCTCTCTCTCTCTCTTTGTCTAAAAGCAACAAATTGCCAACTTCTCATTTTCCTGTTTCTCCTCCTCCTCATCCTCGCCATCTTCACCATCATCTGGAACCTCGTGATAAATTTCGATATCGTCATCGTCGTCATCATCAACCGGCGACCATTCCGACGTGATTGTTACCGGATTCATCGACGCCGGAAACACGAGTTCGTCACCGATAGAAAAAGCGGAATCATCGTCGTCTTCGAAACCTTCCCTGGATGTTGATCCGTCTGAAGTCGTTACGTCAGACGTCATCATCTCGTGAATGACTTCCCAGAACTTAAAGCGTGACGCTCCTCCTTCGCCCTCGAGCCTCTTCTTTTCTCTCCTATACGGCGTTTAATCGTGATCAATTATTAGAGACAAAAACCACGACTCTTCTCAACCGCAAATTAATACTCTAGAACCTGTATTCATTTGTCAAATTGCCGATCTTCGTCTTCACTTCAAAAGTAGCTCTTTGGAAACCCGCCAGGTGTAGCTGGTGAGCAATCTTCTGATAAATGTGTCCGTTTCGCTTTAAAGAGCGCAACGCTGCGATGTTATCCCGCCAAACATTCACTAACGCAAACGTACTCTCTGTTGTCCAGTTTTCCTGACGTTTCTTACGACTTGGACCAAATCCTGGCACCAGAAACATCGAAGAATTGCCATCGTCCATTGATGACCACTTTTCAGAGGCAGCCATCTTTCATTTAACTATTGTTTTTTCAAACTATCGTCAGATGGCGTGACGAGCAGCATAATAACATTCAAGGCCTACTATAGAAGAGAAATACACAAGAAAATACAGTAGGCCTTGCAAAAAAAAGCGACATCGGTTTCTCAAACGATCGCTAGATGGCGTGACAAATTTCGCTTGTTTCCAAGGGGGACGACATAGAGATGAATCTTGATGGAAAAAAAAATCACGTACGAGATTCATAGATTCACTGGAGTATGGAGGCCCACATTGCTGTGGGAGATTCACTTTTAAATTCACAACAAAGTACGAGATTCACCACCCAGTGTCGCGCTCGTTTCACTTGATATTGAATTACCCTTCAAAGTTTTCAATCGAAGGATTCAAGAGAAATGACAACAAGGTCACTGTACTAACAGAGTGACCTTGTTCAATCACATTGAAGGATATTTGGAAGATAGCATTGAATTTCACGTGCATCTCGTGTTATAAACGTCATCTCATTTGCATAATAATCGAACTAAAATCTATCACAGATAGAATTAATTTTTTTTTTCCAAGCCAAAGACAAAATACAAGAGAATGCCAAAAACAATTATTCCAGACTTTTAAACCTACACAAATTTATATATACAGTATATCTTTTAAAAAATAAATAGATTAACGTTCAATGGCACCCACGAAAAATGTCCCTTTTTTTTGGCGTATAATAAAAACCGGGGTTGATGACATTGCAGCCACGATTCTCAACCTGTGGCCCGCGTTATTTATGGCTCAGACTCAAACGCCTTAACGTGCCCAATGGTCCTCTTGTAAAGGAACAATGTAAAAGGCCCCATATTCCTCTAATAGCCTTTATTGACACTGTACGAGAATCCTTTCATAACATTTTTTTGAATAAACCATAATTATTCATATTCGTTTTGTTTCCATTGTTTATAAACGAATGAAAAACAATAGTAATTCAACCTCAATAATAAAATTTACGTCAAATAATTTGCATTAAACAACAACAAAAAAAGATACTGTAGTCGGTAATAAAAAAAAAACGGCCCGCAATTGAGTTGAATGCTCGCTGTTAAAGAGCTTGTATTTTACAGGTCATTGAACCCAAACTGAAGAAGAAAAGAGGAGCAGATAAACGCCAAGTAGAAAAGAGGTTAGTAACAAACGACCTCTAACGTACGCTCAAGGACAACAGACACAAATAATCGATCATTCGAAAAACACCAACTCTTCTTATTGATATATAGGGGAGTTACGTTACGAATTTTTCCCAATGACATTAATATGACACCTAACAAAAGCAGAAACTGAAAGAGAGAAAAACAAGCAACGAATTTTTCACCTGTCGCCTCAGAAATCGACTTAAATTTAGATAAAACCAAACAGTTTTAAAACTGTGTTTTAATAGAAAGTGATAGTTGGAGGAGATGTGGATTTATAATTGCGTCTCATATATTTTTTTATGTTAATTTTGACGGCGGCGGCGGGTGTTGAAACTGAGGTCGCCATCACCGTTCGTCGGTCACTCACGTCTGGGTCAGCAGCGATCACTGATCCATAAACACACAACGACCAAAACACAAACAGTGACCGAAGATGGCGGAATCTGGCGGCGGTGAAGAAGAGGAGGAAGTACGGTTTGTTGTTTTCTGTACGTCGCAAGTTGAAAACACTTCCAATGTTCGTGATTTTATCAATGAAACAATCGTACCGACGACGACCATTAGTGAAAACGCTGAATCAACGTCCATGATCGTCGACGGAACGAAACATTCAGACGACGACGACGACCGGCACGGTTTATTAAGAGCACGGTACGGCGTTAGCACTAATGAAAACAGTTCCGACGTTCGTGTTTTTGTCGACGAAATGACCGAAGGAATCATACCGACGACGATCGCTAGAGAAAACGCTGAATCATCGTCAATGATCGTCGACGAAATACATTCAGATGACGATGATCGGCACGGTTCATCAAGAGCACGGCTCGGCAGCAGCATGGATGAATCGGTTGAAAACATTGTTGAGTTTATAAAGGATAACAACGAAATAACCGAAAGTGTCAAATGCGTTGAATCAACTTTAGTACAAATGAAAGATAACAATGACCGACAACGTTTTCTGGAACGGTTCGTTAATACGGACAATGATACCGTTCCCGTAATCGTCGTAAAGTGTCCGATAACCGATGACATTCAACATCAAGAAGATGTTGTCAGTGAAGAACAACAAGAGGATGATGAGGACGAAGAAGAAGGTAACGAACAGAGGACAGTGACCGGTCCGGTTCAGATGGTCAAAAAGGTCCTTTTGCCCACACGTTACAATCCACTTACTAACGAATCGCCCTCGACAAGTAACAGTCGCAGTTTGTCGTCACCAAATAGCAGCAGCAGCAGTGTACTGCGAACATTGTTACAAGCGAGCGGAAAACAATTGATGTTGTATCAAACTCATAAACATCAGTCCGAAAGGTTCCATTTTACGGAAGGAATTGGATCGAAATGTGGAGAAAGTGATTGTGGTGGTGGTGGTAGGAACGGTAGTGGAGAATCCGAACTCTCGAGAACGACGTCTCGAAAGAGATGGAGACTTCAACCGAGACGAAGAAGACCTTCTTCTTCGCAGACAAAACAAATTCTTAAATACTCTGTCGGAAGTCAGACTTTTCCAGCCGGAATTCACACACCGATTCAGAGTACGAAATTTGGTTGTCGTGAAGTTGAACGAGAAAAAATTCCAGAAGAGAATATGTCTTCGTCTTCTAAAGTAAATACTTCTGGAACCACGTCGTCATCGACGTTATTGTCCCGACAAATAAACAGCCAGATAAAGGCTCTGCTTTTAGGGCATGATTACATTCGTGATGAACGGACTACAACGACCGTACCGTGTCAAAGGGTGGACGAACAAAGAGAAGATGAAGTTGATCGAGAAAAAGCTGAAAGTGACGAAGAGAAAGCGGAAGACGATGATGCAGTCGAGTCTCGTATCGAAGATTCTTCCTCGATCAAGAGACGAAGACTCACGGAGGTCCGATACGATTAGATCAAAAGTTATCGTAAAAGATTATCACGAACTTATTCTTTTGTTCTCGTTTCGTTTTTAGGATTCGATTCTTCCCATAGTGATTTCGGACGCGATGAAAATCGTTGCTGAATTCAAGGATCTCAGTTTTTCCGTAAGTCTTAAGGTGGTTTTAACTGTCGAACTCTTTCAGGCGCAAAATCAAAAAAGAAACTTGATTATGTTTTTAGAAACTAGATGGGTAGCTCCATCCCGTTATTTTTATTTAAAAATTGTTTATTTTGAAAGATATCAACACCAAAATACCCTTAAGTGATTGAGCTACCCTTCTAGTTCGTAAAACACTTTCTAGTTTCTCGTAATTTTTATCCTGTAAGACAGAATAATCAAAAGTTCAGCTGTTTGGAAACCATCGTTTAACACGAAAAAAATACTCTTGTCCCTTCCATTTCGTGTTAAACGGTTTACACTGAAAATATTGATGTTAAAATGTTAAATACGTTTTTTTGTTTGTTGTCATTTTAGGTTCAACACGGACAGCCTTGCATATTCTTAGAAGTGAGACGTAAAGGACTTTACGGAATTCCGTCTCCCGGAACGGTTCCGGCTCAAGTAGTGATCGATGAAGAAGGAATGTGTCGGTTTCTATCCATCGTCGGAATGACGGAAGAGGTTCACTGTACTAAAAGCGAATCGGGCGACATGTCGCTCGAAGAACTGCGACCTCTCTTACACAAACTGTCGATCAGTGGAGGACACGTTTTCTGTCCCGGTGTCAAACCCGATCTTGTGGATGCGGTTCCAAACGTTAAGAACGTTGTTTATGTGGGAACGTTTCCTCAACGTCGTTATCAATCCAAAGACTGTTCCGTTTGGTACATGTTATCACCCAGTCAGAGTTGGTTGCCTCTTAACAGAGGAGTTCACACGTGCAAGCCGTGCAAACAACTCGAAAGATATTTGTGGTCCCTCAAGAAAGCAAAAGAGCGGTTGGGAACCGAGAGTTTGGGCGTCGATGTGGCCCATGTGGGAAACGCCGACTTCGTTTGTGTCTGGGGATCGACAGAAGGAGTTGAAACCTGAAAAAGGAGGGGTGGGGTGGTGGCTACTTTTGGGGGCCGTGAGGGCCCCTCAGCGGCCCACATGTACAATAGTATATAATATGCCTTCGTTTTTATATTCTCTGTTTTCCTTGTTCGTTCGCTTGTATTTTTCACACTTAGACACAATCACTTTTAAAATCATTTTAATATTTAATATAATTAAAACCAACTCTCCTATAGGGATTTTATAAAATATATAACTTTTCAATTGTTTTTTTAGGGGGGGGGGGATGATAATATTCGATGTGATGACGTCAGCTTTTCAGATGTGACGTCATCGCGTTATCAGTGACATTTTTCCAGCAAATTTCGTTTTTTTTTTGTTTAAATTATCTTAATTAATTATGTGAATTATTGTTCTTTTTGAAATGACAAATATTTAAACTAAGTCATTAATGAGTATTACGCATATAAATATTTATTATTACTTCATGAGTGATCCCTTCCTCCTCCCTCCCCCTTTTCCCGCGCCATCATTCAGATTATTTATTAATAAATAACATCAAGAGCAACGAATGACGTCATAAGAAAAACCATATGACATCATTACTGTGGTTAGATGGCATGACGTCACTCTGCCCACACTCACGTTGCTTATTCATAACCAGTGTATGGTTTCATTATTTTAAACACCGGTGAAACAAAATAAAAACCTTGATTCACACAGGCATCTGTAGACAGCTTCAGAATTTCTTTGGCTCCGCCCCTTTTATGAGTGTCATCAATTTCTAATTGGGTCTGATGACACATGCTCCGCCCTTTTTATTTTTAATTGGTGGATATTTGGTATGACGTTCATAAAAGGGCGGAGCCAAAGAAATTCTGAAAAGCCTTCTACAGATGCCTGTTGATTTCACTGTGTGCGTTCAGTTTATAAGCGCTTTTGAAGCAGCTCTCAGAGAAGAATTCGAAGTATGAGGCGCGCCTTTCATTTCAAAATAGTGAGCAATTATTATTAAATTTTTGATCAAGTTTAATGAACGGCGCCTCATTTATATGAGGCGGCGCTTCGAAAATGAACGCGTTTAACATTTTGAGCTGATTTTATGACCAGCTGATTTTCGAACTCTTCACTATTCTGTCTTTCAGCAATAAAATTAAGATAAAAACTGGAAAGTGTTTTAGAAAAGTAGAAGAAAGAATAGTTGAATCACCACCTTAAGGCCTTGTTTCCACTGGGGTACAAATTTCAACTGGTGAAAATAGAACGCACGTGCCCCCCCCCCCCCCTTCCGGCCATTGTTACTTGGTTTGATGTCACATACTCCGCCCTTTTCAATTTGTAATTGGTTTGTTACTTGATCTGACGTCATTAAAGGCCAGTGCAAAAGAAATTCTAATGCTGAGCACAATTGCCTGTGCAAAGGTCACGTGTGTTCTATTTTTCACACCAATGGCAACAAGGCCTTAGGAGTTTATTTTTATGTTGATAAAAAGCTTATTTAGAAAAATATCAAAAACACGAAAATACTCATACCTTGTACACACACCAGTTAAATGAATTCAAATTAAATGTGTTTATAGGTGAATTATACGGAATCCAGTTAAGGACATAAACCGAATAAAAATTGACTTCATTATTAATATTTTAAATTGAAATTCTAAATCAATATTTTAATGTCAATAATGTTTCTATAAATTATATTTAAGTATTAACTCAATACACAGATTAATTAACTGAATTAAATTGAATTCGACGACATATTGTTTGTTTGTCCTTCACGGGGCTCTGTAGAACACGTTTATTATTTAAATTCATTTAATTTATCAGGTGTGTGTAATAGGTATAACGTTATTGAGCTACCCTTCTAGTTTCTAAAACAATTTCTAGTTTCTCTTAATTTTGTTTCTGAAAGACAGGAATAATCAAGAGTTCAAAAGGCGCGTTTACACTTTAAAATCATTTTGAGATGAGGTTAAAAAAGGGACTACTTTGTGTTTCTGTACATATATTATGTATAGAGTTTATATAAATCAATATTTCAATATGAATCACAATTTTTTTTATTTTGCACAAACTTTTTGCAATGCCTTCGAAATAAAAATCAAATTAAACGTTTTTCCCAATTTACAATTCTCTTCTTGTATTATGTAAAGGTTGCCCCCTCCCCACCTCCCACACTACACCAGTCCAAATCGGCTAGAATCGGAAAAGAAAATTCCGGATGGAATAAAACCTAAAAACAAAAATTGAAACAGGTAGTTAGAAATAAGTCAAAACTTCAGTTGGCTCCGCCCTTGTTATGACGACCGGCAACTTCTAATTGGCTGGTTATGAAGTCTGACGTTGAAAAGGGCGGAGCATGTGACGTCAGACTACATAACCAGCCAATTAGAAGGTGCCGGTCGTCATAACAAGGGCGGAGCCAACCGAAGTTTTGACCTATTTCTAACTGCCTGTAAATTGAATAGGTAAACCCACACTAGGCCCGGAAGCAATTGGCTCCATGTGAAGACAGCTACCGGCATGCGTTCCGCTCCGAGCCGTTTCGGGCCATTCTAGTGTGGGACAACCTTTATGCCGCAGTCACACTAGGCTGGTTTCCCAGCCGCTGGTTGCTGCTGGCTGGTTGTAGCGCTCTAGCAGCATAGTCTGAACTGCTACTAGCAGCTGCTTTCTCCAGCGGGCTAGTGATTTTAACAGCGGCTGGTGGAGTTGGACATGTCCAACTTTAGCAGCTACCAGCTGGTCATGTGACTCCCTTCCTGCTGCTGCCATCTAGTGTGAACTTTTTGTTGCTAGTAGTGTCACTAGTGGTAGTTGAAACTCCACTGCTTGGGTTGGTTGTTGTTAGAGTTTGTGTTTTTGCAAGACGGTGATTGGATGACTTGCACTGCTAATACCAGCAGTGACTGGACAAGTGTGAACCCAAAGCAGCTGCTGCTTGCTGTTGCTGCTAATAGCCAGCAGCAACCAGCGGCTTGTAAACCAGCCTAGTGTGACTGCCGCTTTAGAGGGAGAAGCTAGAATCGAAATTGACCTTGTAACCTCTATAAGTGACCCACCCGAACCCCTCTAAAAGATATTTCAAGGAATATGCTCATATTATTTGCATGTCACGTCATAACTTAAAGGAATGGTTATGAAACAGATCTAGTAGGTATTCTTTGGATTAGAAGCCGCTAGCCTCTAAGCTAACACTGAAATCATTATACTTAGACCATTCGTTGGTTGTGCTGAAGGCGAAAAAGCTGTACATTCTCCTGCATAGAGGCTATAAGCGGTTGCTAATCGAATTTCCCTCCAAATTAACGCATGCACAGCTGTTCTACTGTATATAGATTGGCGCTAAGACGCGCAATAAGAGAACGAAAGCGTTGCACGTGTTTATTAGGAGTACGTCATAGAGGCTAATAAATTCCTAAATTGAAAGTGTCGTCTTCACAGGGTGAATATAGAAAATAATTGTAATGTCTCCGTAAGATATTCCGCGAGCAATCGCATGACGTCACACCCCTACGGTAATTGCTTGCAGAGTTATTGCGACTCTTACCGAAGCGATTAAATGGATTCATTTAAGATTATGGCGAGAATTTCATTCTCTTCTTACCGGATGTTTGTATTCTCGTTCGGTTTTCCAACACTTAGAATGTTCCACCACTAAAATTAGGTACAAAAAAACGTAACTGAATATTGTGACACTAGTAAACAAAAACAAGGAAAACTGATTATTTGATAACGAAAAACTTAGCGGCGGGAGAAAAAAAAATAAGCAAACAGCGACCACCTTTCGTTTTTACAAAAGCAGCGCCGAATGGCGGCAACCGCCAGATGGCAGTACTCTTCGGAGTCACGGGTCCTGATAAACGAATGCTGATTCGTTCAACAGAAACATGGCTCCTCCTCTTCTTACTAACGTGTTGAGCGACGCCTTGTAAAAAAAGGCGGGCGATTTGAAATGACACTAAAATTTAATAATTACATCAACAAATAAAGACTAAAAATATTGAAAAATTATATTAAATTATGAAGAAAATTAGTAAAATAAATTAAAAAAAAAAACTAGCACACCATTGTTTCCATTAGCCTAAAAAATAAGTGAAAATTAATTTTAATCAGGGTCATAAAATTAACCAAATTTACTTTCATTTCTTAATTTTGACAAAATCAAAACAGACCATTTAGAGGTGCATTCTTAAACGACTAATAGCCTCAAATACACTCAAAGCTTGATGACGCACTCATAAATTTCATGTTAGATTTAAGGCGACTTGACCTTAGCATATTTTTTTTTTGTGGCTATTTTCTACCCAACTTGGTTATTCTTCTGACAAATTTTCTGCAAAAAATCAAATAAAAATCATAAAATGCAAACTATATATTACAGATTACAAAGTGTACTAAACTTTATTTACCAGAGTTGCTCTAAGAACATTTAAAAATTGGGTTATCACAATTATTTTTTGGTGATGACAGCAAAAAAAAAAAAGTACTGACCATATAGATGAAAGTAAAAACAAAACATGAAAACATAACTGTAAAAAAAAATTGTATGGCTAATAACGACCAACCACTTTTATATATATTTTTTTATAATTGTTTGGAGACATGAGAGTGAAAAAAGGGCAATTTTTTTAAGTTTAAAGGAATTTCTGCAAGTTTCAAAAAAATATACAGAAGATCTTTTGAGTAAAAAAAATCTAAATATAAAAAAATTGATTGTTACTGTTGTAACCCCGTGCACATAAACGGCCTATAATTATAATTATTGAGAATTCATGGGTTTTTTCTTCTTCTTCAAATTATTTACATTATAAACCTACCAAAAAAAAAAAACGAGTGAATTTTTAAACATTAGCAGAAATTTATATATTTTTTTGCATGATAGGGCCTACTCTTTTCTCTCTCTTGGATATGTGTAATAAAATCGGCATGTTGGGTACCAACAAAAAAACGAACAGAATCCGACACCATAGGCTTCGAGTTTTGCTCGGACAAAATATCCCCATTGGATCCTTTATTTTATATTAGGAGAAAGGATCCATTTTTGAAATGGATAAAGATCTAAAAATTATTTGATCTTTCTCCTAACTTTATGAACCAAGAACGATTTGTACCCTTGTCACACTCGTGAACCATTTCGTTACCAAATAAAAGGACATGAAGGAAGTTTAACGTGATAAAAACCAACTTACGAAGAAGAGAATTTTTCACAGCAACACCCAACGTCCTCTACAACCAACACGCCAATTTGTATATATTGGATACCATTTCATTGGTGTTTTAGACACTATTTCTCTTAAAACCAATACCTCGCAAGAACATTCTACGAAATTAATATACATAAAAAGGACAATGTTCAGTATAAATGAAAGGCTACTACTTAAGGACCAGGTCGAACTGACAAAAACGTTTATAGGCGATCGAAACAAAAAGTTCAGCATTTAGCTTCAACTCTATCGATGCGATTACTTACGAAATTCATAGATTATTATTGGCAGAGGGACAACTTATTTCAGAAATTGCATTGTCCAAATGCAATTTCTGAAATAAGTTGTCCCTCTGCCAAAAGTTCTTTTAGCCACTTGCAGAGTAATTATTCAAATTCTGATTCACAAGAACACACTTTTGATGGCTAAGTTCAACTGCAAAATGTAGTCAAAGTATGGTCCAACAATAGAACCAATTTCAAACAACCACAGTTGACTGGAGTGGTCGGCTTTCGCCACAAGCAGACTACATTTTGCAGTTGAACTCTATAGAATCAATCAAAAGTGGATCGTATTAACACACACAATTTTGCAAGTCCGATTGCTAGTTCCCATTTGGTAGAATGAAAGAAAAACTAAGGAGGAAAATAAATCACCATCATACCGTATACATATTGACGAAAAAATTAAAACAAAACCCAAATGTAGACGCAAGAAAGAAAAAAAAGCTAATGAGCTGACGGTGGGGAGGGGGCTTTGTGTGGGTTACTTACTGAAACCCATCCTTTTTTTCCCCAGAATCTTAATGCCAAAATCTAAACTTCTAACCCCTAAATTGTTATTTACAAAACATACATTTTGTTAGAAATTCAGCATCACTTACATTTTAAAGAGTCTGAATTTTTTTTTTACAATAAATGATAATAATAATAAAAGATCTTTCTGACAGAAAAAAAAACCCCGACGACGTGTAAAATTGTTTTTTGGCTGCAAAACCCACCAAATTTTACACACATACTTATTGTAAAATGAATTACAAATTTGAATTTGTAGTTTTTTAAACTTTTTTTTACCTATCGAAGAATTCTTATGTACATTAAAAGAAACTAAAAAAAATCTTGAGATTAAAAAAAAAACTCAGACACAAATGACGTCAGACCTCGACATTATCTACAAAATAATAATAATAATAATAATAATAAACTAAACATAGTTACCACACAGACACACACATCACAAAAAAGAAAATTTTCATCAGCAAAATGTAACCCACAAGTGCTACCTGAAACGGAGAGGGGACCACACCTTCTGTTTTGATTATTATTAAACTGGCTCGAACTAATTAAATATTTTAACCAGCACCAGTACCCCCTTAATACAAGAGAAGAAAAAAAAACCCCCCATCAGTAGTTCAATTTTCACCCCATGACTTAAATTGCTTATTTATTGTAGCACTGAAGTTTCCGAGAAAAAAAAAACTTAAAAAACTACGAAGTCTTTAAGCGCAAAACGTTCGAAAAGAAAAGTTAACCTCAACTGAACGCAAATGAGCACGAGTGAAAATAAGATGAAATCGTGTTTGAAAAAGGGCAGATCTTTTCAACAAAACCAATGAGGAAGATAAAAAGGTTCTTTGGATAAAATATTAAAATAAAACCATCATGTACAGCCGGCTTCAAATGAACCACTTTGTGAAGCCACAAAGCAGACCATTGATTATATTTATCTATGGTGTGTTCACAAGATCCACCACGACCGCTTTTATTTTGCACCACAGTGGCGATAAGTGGTTGAGTTCCGCCACAAGCAGCGACCACCGTCTGTCAACGATCACGAAGGTCATGTTAAGTGCCTCATACCGACAGCTGGCCACAGTTTTATACGGACTTCGCACAAGCCACCGAGTGGTTTCTATCAAGCAAGACACACCAACCACTTTGTGGTGGCGCCAAAAAATGGTTCGTGTGAAGCAGGCCTAAGAATGAGTTGATTAAAGTTCAGGCAGAAAAAAAGGGAAACAATTCCATAAAACAATGACAAAACTAACAGGAGAACACATTATTGCTTTTTCAACATTTTAACTTTTTTTTTTTTTTAGAAAAAAAGAAAATCACAATTTTTTCTGTTAGAAGAAAAGAGTGAAAAGTGAAGTAGCCCATGGGCGCACTTTGCCTGATTGTGTAATTTGTACTGTTTTAAAAGGAGGGCAAACGTTGGCACCGAGAAATAAATTAGTCCCATGGAAATAATAAAAAAGAACAACCTTTTTCGAGAGAAATTGACTCCGTGTACATCACAGTAAAAACGGAGAGCTTTGCAAAATATAAAAACGAAACCTTAAATGTGGACCCTCCCCTACCGCCATCCACTCCCACCCTCTCCTATAAATTGTTCAAAATATTTATTTTTGAAAAAGTGAAAACAAGATCACTTGAATAGTTAAAAATCAAAGCACATGATCATATGACTTGTATAAAAATCACTATAGTACGAGCACCTACAAAACTAATTTTTCCTCGCAATCGATCTTATCTTTGTTATTCCGAATCTTCTGAAATCGTAAACCATGATTGACGTAAACCAAGCCACCTTCATTTTTAAGTGCTCAGATGTCATAAATATTCATTGACTTTGATCAAAGACTAAAGCTGCATACACACTATCAATTCCGACTTGTCCATCTTGGCTTGTTAATCCAGGATGGTCTCTCAAAATCGACACAGACGTTCGAATAATTTCCAACTCTATTTCCCTTCCATTTTCTTTTCTTTTCGTTCTCAACTTCAAGACTGAAGAACAATAAAAGTTGGATTGATGTAACAAACACGATCAAGTTTGGCATTCAAAAGCCAAGATGGACAAGCCAGAACTGATCATTTGTATCCAACTTCAGAGCGGATTATGGAGGAGATTAAGGAGAAAGAGGAAGGAACTGCAGTAGAAACACATTAAAGAAATACTTTCAGGTCCACTCAAGACTGCCTGCCGACTGTCGAAATAGAAAAAAACAAGATTACCATTCCCCCCAGCAAGAAAAAACAAAAGGAAGGAAGAGCTCAAGAGATATTTCAATTTCAAATGGGGCGTATATATATGAATGAACAACCTCATTTCTCTCTAAAATGCCCTTTCTAGGATTTAACAAAGATGGGATTCCAACATCTCCACAAGCAGTTTTTGCATAGTGACTCTTCCATCCCGTTTAACGTGACTCCAGAAACGACGCACGGCGCCGTCCACTTGTCGCAACGCTGGTAAACAGAGAAGGAGGCCACCGAGATGTGACGGTGCCTGAGGACGCACGGTCATCACACAATCGTTTAACGAAAACAAAAGCATCTCTCTGAGCCTCCTCAATGCGTTATAATCGTCTACACGAACATCTGCAAACAAGGGGGGGGGAAAAAAAAGACACTTAAAATCTAAACAAACTTGAAAGTCTCCTAAAAACTGGAAGAGTAGCTAAATTACCTAAGGGTATTTTCATGTTCATATCGTTCAAAATAAGCTAATAAGCTTTTTATGCGAGTTGAAAATGAACCAACTTTAAATAGATGATATTTTTAATATTTGTCATCAAAATAGTTTATTTTGAAAGATATCAACATGAAAATATCCTTTATGTGATGCAGCTAGTTTCTAACACACATTCTATTTATTTTAACTGTTGCTATTCTGAAACTGCAGAATAACAAGAATTCCAAAATCTCCCCGTTCATAAACCATCTTAACAAAGAATTAAAAAAAAAGAACGTCGGTTTCGTAAAGTTTGTACCTGAGTTGACGAGGAGTAAGGCTTTCATGAGTAAATACTCCTCTCGTTGAACTGATAACCGTTCTAGCCGATCTACAACGTAGATAGTCTGTGAAAACATTTCTTCCGCCTGACAAAGTCTCGCTTGTCTTGCGTCCAGAACAAGATCCGAAGCGAAACGAAGGCGTCCGTTCTTGGGTAATGACCGATACGCGAGTCCGAGAGTGAGAATCTCTACCCACGAACTCTGAAGCAACCTCATCTGATCGTCCAAAGAAAGTTCGGTAAAACCTTTTTTAAAAAAAGTAAGATTTAGTTGGGCTGAAGATGATCAAAATTGCTTGTTTTATTTTACCGGGAATCTGTTTTGCCCAACTGATTGTGCAAACCAATTCACGATCGATTAAATCGCTGAGTGTACTAACGAGTTTGAACTCCGAATCGGGAATACTCGGATCCGGATTGGCAAGCAGAGGATCCGGTTCGCAGTTCATCAGTGCAACCAGCAATTTGTTCTCTTTAAATTCAACCCAAAAAAATGTATTAAGTTAAAATAATGTCATTATTCAAAGTTAAAAACCACAAAAGTAAAATTTAAGAAGAGAAATACTAAGAAGAAATTGAAAGTGTGTTAGAAACTAGAAAGGTTGCTGAATCAATTAAAGATAATTTCATGACATCTTTCAAAATAAACCAGTTTGGAAATTCCCCAACTTGAAGTAATGACATTTTTTTAAGTTTTTATCTATAAAAAGCTCATTTTGAAAGATATTTTCATAAAAATTCCATTAAAAGGGATTAAGATACTCTTCTAGTTTCTAAAACACATTCAATGGCCGCTTATACAGAGGAGCTTCATGCAGCCGTATGCCATTTTCAAATTACCATAAAAATTTTATTTTAAAAGATTCATAGATCGTCATGACAAACAAATCAATTACTTTTCTAGTTTCAAACAAATTTTGATTTTCTTTTCTAAAAAAAAATCAATTCTGAATGATTCAAATTCAAAACCCGATGCTGACTATTAGGAAATCAAAACTACCTTCTAACGACGGTTTCCTCGTCATCAGAGAAACCGTACTGGGAAAAAGTGGATCCGTATTCCGACGATATTTCTGCCGTCCACCTCTTACTCTGTCAAGACGAACGCCTGAAACAAATTGAACCAAACACAAAAGGAACGTTGAAGCCACGAGAAACAAGTGTCAAAAGAAATACAAAAAAAAAATCTCTAAAAACTCGTCTGTTTTAAGTTTCCGAAGAACATCCTCACCACGTTTTGCTTTACCTTCTTTAAGCATTCCCATCCGTAAACATTTCTGAAAACGACAAGCTTGACACGCTTTCCGCCTCCGCTTGTTAATCTCGCAGTCGTTGTTCGCTGGACATGTATACTCGATGTTACCTACAAACCACACATAATTATTATTCAATTATCGTCATCGTAATCACTAAAGAATCAAAAAATGTTGAGGAGATAAATTACTTTTCAAAGTAATTAATTAATTACAATTACTAATTACACATCAGTAAGAAGAAAAAAACTAATTACAATGAGTATTATTTTAAAAATATCTGACAATTTCAAAACAATCACTAATAGTTAACTCAAGTTTCTGAGTAAAAAAAAAAACATACCTTAAAATGCAAAAACAAAATTAGAAAATTGTATTTTTTTTTTCACCAAAAAGGTAATTAATTAAAATTACAAAAGTACTAATTAAGAGTGAAAAACCATTTAACACGAAAAATCGGATAACATGAAATTCGGCCCACAATACACACTATAGTTAATATACAAATATTCTTTTAATACATAAACGGATAACACGAAATATATTTTCCATTCCAGTTATCGTTAGTATTGCATAAAAATTCTTTTAACACGAAATTCTTTTTAAAATGCTTTATGAACAGCTAGCTGGTTTTAGATTTTCTGATTATTAATTCTGTCTTTAAGAATCAAAATTAACAACAAAAACAAAACTAGATTGTTTTAGAAACTAGAAGGGTAACTTCAAATCACTTACGGGGATTTTTATTTTAGTATTTTTCAAAATAAACATTTTAAAGACACAAAATAAAAAGCTTATTTTGAAAGATATCAAATATGAAAATATCCTTAATTGTGATTTTGAGGTTTCCTCTTCTAGTTTCTAAAACACATTCAAGTTTCTCTTCATTTTGCACCTTAAATCCTTCCATTTTCACTGGCATTTTGTGTTAAACGGTTGTTCACTGAAAAACTAATTAAGAGTAATTCGTTAAGTTTATTTTTTTTACAAATTACTTCTCAACACTGAACAAACAAATAACGAACTAAAGAAGTTTTGTTTATGCCTTGAATGGTCCGCTTGAAAAACGCCTTACAAGCCTCACAGGAAGCAACTCCATAGTGAAAACCCGAGGCCACATCACCACAGACAAGGCAAAGCCTCTTGGGCGTATCATCGTCTTTGGTTCCCTCGTGTAACAAGAGAGGACCGTCACCAGGCATCGTACTCGAACAGAACGAATCCTGTCGATCCGGACTCATCGGTGTCTGTTGTAGAGGTGTCGGTGGTTGAATGTTGGTCGGAGATAAAGACGAACTGTCGCCGCTTCCTCCGCACGATTGCACTTGTACCAGTCTTATCCGTTTCGTCGTGCTCGGACTGTTTCCTTCCGTACCACTGTCATTTCCAACCTCGATGGTATATTCCATCTGATCGTTATCGTTACCACCGTTTACGGCATTCTTACTGTCAACGTCCGTTTCGCACGTCATGTGTAATCCTCCTCCTCCTCCACCACCACCCGAACCTCCTCCTCCTCCGTTCGAAGGAGAACATCGACCCAAACCATCAACCAGACTAACTCCGACATCACCCATTTCCTGTTTGATGTGAGCCACGATCACAGTGTTGTGAACGGAGGACATTATTATTCAGATGGTTTCTATTAGAAATAACAATAAAATTAAATTCGGTTAAACTTTAATCGAAAGAACGGCATCGAGTGACATAATTATGTTCATCATCTGTTCCTAAAGAGAACCAGGGCCGCAGCCCCACGACTGCATGGTGGGACGGGGGCGCATTTTGGACAGGCAGTTAGAAATAGGAGAGAACTTCAATTGGCTCCGCCCTTGTTATGACCACCGGCAACTGCTAATTGGTTGGTTATGTAGTCTGACGTCACATGCTCCACTCTTTTCAACGTCGAACCACACAACAAACCAATTAGAAGTTGTCGGTCGTCATAACAAGTGCGGAGACAACTGAAGTTCTCTCCTATTTCTAACTGCCTGTCATTTTGGGGGTTTCAAGTTTTAAGCAGCATTGGGGGCGGGGCGGCGCAACCAAACCTAGCTACGCCATTAAGGAACACCTGAAGAAGACACACACGCCTCGCACGTGTCAGTGCAGTTGACGTACAATGTAGTATTGTTAAACGGCTTCTTGGGTTCTTTCGTCAACCCTACTGACGTCACAAGTTTCTTCTTACGATGAGGTCATTATATTTTATACTTTAAACTTTTTATTCGTGCTATAAAATTACTCGGATCAAATTCATATTTTATCCGAATAACTACGATTATATTTCCAACTAAAAGCTTATATAAATTAAAACCAGGTGGCGCCTTCGTTTCGTGTTTACTTCAAATTTGTTTAATTAAGAAAGATTAATATAGAAGTTAATTATTTAGATGGTTTTATGAACTCTTAATTATTTATGTCTTTTCAGAAGACCACAAATTAAAAAGAAACTAGAAAGTGTTTTAGAAAACTAGAAGGGACCATCACTTATGGTAGGGGAACTATCACTTATAAAGAGTATTATTCATCTTTCAAAATAAACTTTTTAGTCATGTCATCTGCTTAAAATTGGAGTCAACTTCAAACTGACATAAAAAGCTTATTTTGAAAGATAATTCAACATGAAAATACCTCTTAAGTGATTTAACTACCCATCTAGTTTCTAAAACACTTTCAAGTTTCATCCGAAATATAGAATAATCAATAAAAATCATAAAATAATATAAAATAATAAACTTTAATAATCATGAACATTTTAAAATGTTAAAAACGTTTATTTTGAAAGATATACCGAATTATGCAAAAATTGTTTCACGTGATTCATTTAGTCTTCTAGTTTCTAAAAATCACTGAATTTTTCTTTCTTCAAAATATATCTTCAAATCTTACGATCAAAAATTCAAGAAGAAAAATTAGCACTTCAACTTTCAACTTGAAGCCTCTAAACAGAGAGGGTTCCAACATAGAAGAACTCCATTTACTGAGTGTTTTTCTATGTTGAAAACACATGCAATTAGAAATCGGGATGAACAGAAGTTGGCTCCGCCCTTTTTATGACGACCGGCAACTTCTAATTGGTTGGTTATGTAGTTTTGACGTCACATGCTCCGCCCTTTTCAACGTCGAACCACACAACAAACCAATTAGAAGTTGCCGTTCGTCGTAAAAAGGGCGGAGCCAACTTCTGTTCATCCCGTTTTCTAATTGCCTGTGTTGAAAACTAGAAACAGTCCTCTTCCTCCTTTTCTCAGAAAAGATTCTACTTGAAAAGTGCTTAAAGTTTATATATTATTGAATCTGTACCCGTAAGGGGGCGACTGAATAAGCGCCAAATGGAACAAACGCCAAACTGAGTAAGCGCCAAATGGAACAAACGCCAAACTGAGTAAGCGCCAAATGGAACAAACGCCAAACTGAATAACCGCCAAATTTTTGGCTTTTATTCAGTTTGGCGTTTCTTCCATTTGGCGCTTATTCAGTTTGGCGCTTATTCAATTTGGCGCTTGATCAGCGCCACCCCCGTAAGTGGGCCAATTTCAATTTACTTTTTATTGATTCTTCTTTCTTCGAAAAAAAACTGAAAACGAATTAACACACACACACACACAGACAGACACAAGAAGAAAGTAAAAAGCAGTTTTAAAAAAGATATTCTTGTAAAAAAAAAGCAATTTAAGGGGTTTAATAAATAAAATACAACAACAAAAAAAAAGCCGTCGAAAAATGACATTGAACTAAGCGGCTAAATAAGCTGCAGCCAGAGAGAGAGAGAGAGAGAGAGAGGTTCAAGGCTATTTTGTAGATAGGATTCGGATATGAAAAAAAGAGATAAATTTGTGCGTGTTAAGAGAACTTTAGGTCATAAAAAAACGAGAACCCACACCCTTTTTTTAAAAAAAAAAACCCAGAGGCAGAACTTCGGAGTTAGTTACCAAACATCACCGAACATACAAGTCTAATCAAGGCCAATAAAACAACAAACTTTTATTATTATAACGGACTATGGATAGCCTCCTCCTCCTTCTCCTTATTTTCAAGACATCATAGAAGGGGGGGGGGCCCATAGGACCCCCCTCGCCTACTAGCTAGTAGTCAATATTAAGTAAACCGTTATTGTACAGAGAAAGAGAATTATGGACGAAGAAAAAAAAAAAAAAATGTAAAATTTGAGATAAGAAAAATAAAAAGTCAAGAAAATTTGAAGAAAAAAAAAATATCTCAACGCTAAAAACGAGCTTAGCAACAACGAACCAAAGGCATTTTTACTTGCATTTTTTGCTGTCAAAAGATTCAGAAAAATATTCTTGAAGGCAAAAGTGTGGGAGGGGCAACCAAAAAAAAAGAGGGCGGAGCGAGAAATGGACCGAAGACGAAGGTGCACAACGTGTAATCCTTTAAAGATCAAATCTGAATAAGATCACACACGCTGAAAAAAATTCATTTTGCACCATATATTTCAGTGCAAAGGAAGACTATTTTACAGGCAATTAGAAAACGGGATGAACAGAAGTTGGCTCCGCCCTTTTTATAACGAACGGCAACTTTAATTGGTTTGTTGTGTGATTCGACGTTGAAAAGGGCGGAGAGCATGTGACGTCAGACTACATAAGCAACCAATTAGAAGTTGCCGGTCGTCATGAAAAGGGGCGGAGCCAACTTCTGTTCGTCCCGATTTCTAACTGCCTGTGACAATTTTTATTTCTATTTTGTTGATGGTTTTTTTTTTCAGCGTGCGTGATCACACACGCTGAAAAAAATTCCACTGAATTTCATTTTGTAAGGCATTATTTTACCATAATCACCATATATCTTTCAGTTTCAGCGTGCGTGATCCATTCCTAAAAATCTTGATAAAGGAAGCTCAGTCACTTTAAGGTATTTTTCAAAAGCGAACTGGGTCGCTTAGATTGAGGGCCAGTTGTTATATTAGAGGGCTGATCTTATGACGCAACTTGGCAAAAGTTTAAAAATCGGAAACCTGAAATACGCGACTCAACAAAATTATTTTTCCGTTTAAAATATTTTTTCCTAACTAGAATTATTTAACTTTTGGTATTTTTTTATTGCTAAAAACATGAGTTTTATGTTCATTTTCAGTGCGATTTTTAAATTCTCTTTGCATTTCATTACAAAATCCGTCCTATAAAACAAAATCTGGCCCTGAAACTGACAGACGACATCTGTAGACAGCGTCAGAATTTCTTTGGCTCCGCCCTTTTATGAGCATCAGACCAAATATCAACCAATTAGAAATAAAAAGGGCGGGACGTGTGACATCAGACCCAGTAACACACGAATTAGAAATTGATGACGCTCATAAAAGAGAAAGAAATACTGAAGCTGTCTACAGACGCCTGTCTCAAGCTGTGCGCGGCCCATTGGAGAAAATACCCGATAGGCCTGTCCTCTCCTGCTGGACTGTGACAATGGCCCTAACAACTAATTGTAATCTTGTTCTGGATTTTATTTTATCAGTGACAACTAATAAAGTCAGTGTTATCAAGTTATCACACTCATCTGAAACGGTACTTCAACCTAAAACTATACGGTGAGATAAGATAAAGCCCCTGATTTAAATACATGAGACAATTGTAGACAGTACCAGACAGTGAGGTGCATATTTCATCGTACCAAAAGCCCGCTTCCCCCCAACCCTGAAATGGGCCAAATAATAAAATTAACTTTTTTTCAAGTTCAAGGCCAAACGACAATTTTAGAATTTTCGCAGAAACGAACGAAAGAAATTGATTTTCCTTTCAGAACCAATTAAGATTAATGAAATTAGGATGGAGAAAAACGACAGGCAGTTAGAAATCGGGGAGAACTTCAGTTGGCTCCGCCCTTTTTTATGACGACCGGCAACTTCTAATTGGTTTGTTGTGTGGTTCGACGTTGAAAAGGGCGGAGCATGTGACGCCAGACTACATAACCAACCAATTAGAAGTTGCCGGTCGTTATAAAAAGGAACGGAGCCAACTTCTGTTTATCCCGACTTCTAAATGCCTGTAGAAAAACGTGATGGTTGAGAGCTTTAATTGTTATTAGCCTCTCTTCGAAGGTTCTCCTCTTTATCTTAATATTTCCCTTTATTATTCGTGTAATCAGAATTGTGGCGTTAACCGAGAAGGAATTGAGCTCTGAGTAGAGGTGGCGCCATCTATTGGCTACACATTCGAGAAAATTTAGAAACTAAAAAAACCTTATTTTTGAAAGATATCAACATGAAAATACTATTTAAAGTGATTCAGCTGCGTAGTATTTCTAGTTTCATAAAACATTTTTCAAGTTTTTTCTTCATTTTTGCTCTTCTGAAAGACAGAAATAATCTGAGTTCGAGACAGGCAGTTAGAAATCGGGGAGAACTTCAGTTGGCTCCGCCCTTTTTTATGACGACCGGCAACTTCTAATTGGTTTGTTGTGTGGTTCGACGTTGAAAAGGGCGGAGCATGCGACGTCAGGCTACATAACCAACCAATTAGAAGTTGCCGGTCGTCACAAAAAGGAACGGAGCCAACTTCTGTTCGTCCCGATTTCTAACTGCCTGTGAGTTCGAGAGGCTACACCCTCTCTCTCCCCCCCCTTTTCTGGGACTGGCTCACTACAGCTACCGAGGGTCACTACAGCTACCAAAAAATATAGGCCTTTTTATTTATCAATACGTTTAGTTTAGATTACATTCGGTTCAGTTAGGTTTCATTATGTTCGGTAAGGTTTCATTATGTTCGGTAAGGTTCGGTTAGGATCGGAATAGACAATTGAAAATGAAATCTGACAATTGAGATGACGATAGAGAGAAAGAGGGAGGGAAGGGAGGCGGGCCGATAGAGAGAGAGAGACCTTGGCCTTGATTTGGAGCACATGTTATTTCACTGAATGTGTGTTTTGTGAACCCTTTTTCCTCAAAGTCTCAATATCTCTGTTCAAACACTAATATTATTAACATATGGTAATGTCTACATAACATCAGTCTATCAATACTAATGTCTATCGAGATTCTTTTTATTATTATTTTTAATATGCATATATAATAATAAAACACAAATATTTACAATTTCAAACATCAGACGCAATTCACTAAAACACACATCTATAATCACATTTTGTGATATTATTATTGATTTTTCTTTCTAATTTTTAAACTAATACTTAACATATTATCAACAAACAAGAATTAATTTTATGTTCCTATTGAAATTTCAACTATTTTCCATTTTAAATATGTCGAAAAAAATGGACTTCTTTAAAAAAATAAGAAACATTTTGCTATTCTAGTCTTTAAAAAAAATAAATTTATAAAGATGTGTTATGGAACAGGCTGATTTTCGAACTACTTATTCTGCTTTTCTTATGAACTAGAAGGGTAAGCTCAAGCACTAAGAATATTTTAAAGTTGGTAGAGGTATCTTTCAAAATACACTTTTTAACTGGAAAAAATTTTAAAATTATTATTTTGCTTAAAAAGTTAAAAATATTTTCAAAATTACATAAAAAGTTTATTTTAAAAGATACCATTATCAACATACAAATTACCTGTAAGTAATTTCGGCTGCTATTCTACTTTCTAAAGACACAAAAATAATCAAAGTTTGAGGCGGGTTTACACTTTGAAACCACCTTAAGTTATTTTTTTTTTAAAAAAGTTGATTGATGTTTTTAAAGCCAAAATGAAACAACTTTAAATGTCTGCTCAAAATCAAGAAGGGGCGGGAGGGGCCAGTCTTAGGACCAAAAAGGAGGAGGAGGAGGAGGAGGAGGGGCGAAAAACAGTTGTGAATTATTATTATTATTATATGAAAACCTTCAAAAATTCAGATTAAAAAAACTAGACATAATATTGCTTTCAAAGGAAAAAATAAAACAGTTCCATTGTTATAGCAGCTGATTGTCATATAAATTACAAGTTTATTCATCAAAGTAGTTGTGAGCTAAACCAACCAATATCAGACATAATACAATAGACTGCTATTACTTTAATGGACTGGCAACTCCCGAAATTTTGTGTTTGACAGTTATGCATCGTCGTTTTCCAAGTGGCGCCTCTAGCGGGACTATGGTATATGAACATGAATAGTATAAGTGAAGTTTTGGACGAGTTCATTTTGTAGCCATGTAGGGTGTATTTTTATGTATTAGTATAAAAAGTATGGCCGATGAAGAATACTATCTATAGGAGGTATGACTAGACCTGTGCGCCGCCGGTGTTTTTGAAGCTAAAAACGCCGCCGCTCGCCGCTTGTACATTTTTTTAAAAACCCGCCGCCACTCGCCGCCAGTGTATGACTGGCGGCCGCCAAATTCAAATTTGTTTTGGTTGGTTTTGTTTCAAAATCTGCCATAGGAATGAAATGATACCGTATTCGATATTTATCGATTTCAATTTATATCGATAATTACCACATTCAATGTATCGATAAATCGATATATTTGTTCGATATGTTCAATTCCAGACGCCGGTAGTCGCCGCCGCCACTGCTCGTATTTACCCTCGCCCGCCGCCGCCAATCAATATGCTACGGCGCACAGGTCTAGGTATGACACAGGCAATTAGAAATCGGGAGGGACGAACAGAAGTTGGCTCCGCCTTTTTTATGACGAACGCAACTTCTAATTGGTTGGTTATATACTCTGACGTTACATCAATCAACGTCGAACCACACAAAAAAACAAGACTTTCACTCGCGATTTTCTTTAAAAATAATGCCACCAGACGGAGTTGGCGTCACTTTTGCCTATGCACATGCATTTAACGCTTTAACATGCAGAAGATAGGGAGTTGCCAGTCCAGTAAAGTAATAGTCTAAGATAATACAATAGACTTTTATGACACGCACACACTCTCCACTGTCACAAGTGAAAATTAAGGTCGATTTCGACTGCAAATTCAAGTCGGATTGTCGCCAAAACCGACCACAACGAAGCTATTTCTATATAAAATACACTGCAACCCACAAGGCAACTTCATTTTTACAGTTGAAATCGACCACCATTAAGTGGTCTGTGCAACAAGGGCCTAAATAAATGATTGACAGTCCATCAGGATCTATGGCAGAGATTCAAGAAAGAAAAAAATGGCAATTTGATCTTGAATCATATAAGCAAAAAATCCCAATATAGAACACACAAACGAAAATGCCGCTTCACACGAGTCACTACAGTGTGTCACAACGCAATGGTAGACGTGGTGTGTTTCAACACGGAATAACCTTGAAAACAATAGAATGCTGCTGTCCGTGCATTTCTCTGGAATGGACCTTGATCACTAGGGATCGGATTTTTATGCAATATCAACGCAAGTGTGTTTCTCAATCTGTGGCCCATGGGCCAATTGTGAAGAAACATTCTCCCATTTAGATCAACTAACATTTTTTTTTTCTAATAAAAAATACTGGTTAGAGGCTAGAACTCTAGTTAATGACTGATAGCAACTAGACACCTAGTCTCTAACCAGTCTTTTTTTTACTAGAAAAAGCATTAATTGCAGTTGTTCTAATAATGATGATTACGTCACAATTGGCACTTGGGCCACAGATTGAGAAACATTTGCTTTGATATTTTGCATAAAAATCCGAACTCTATTGATCACCATTGACAAACATGCGGTATTCGCCCACTTGTGGCTCCTGTAAACATCCCCAAAGTAATCAATAATCTTGCTAAAAACGAACACTTTTCGTGTCGACACAAAGTGTTCTGTGTGTGAAGCGGGCCTAAATTCGAATTTGTCTACACTGAGACCCTATTTAGAGGGTTCAAAAGTACCAAATTTCCTTCTTGAATTTGAACCTAAAAGTGAGAGCTTATAAACCGGAATGATCGGACAGTAAAAGTGTAAAAACTGACCTTGAACAAAATAACCACAAACGCGTGAGAGAAATGCGTTTTCATCCATTGTTATATAACAGTTGATTTTTATGAAGGCGTTACAACAACAACAGCGCCACCTGTGTTGTCTGTCAAAGACAACACAATTTTTATTAAAAATAAAACACCCAACAACAATGATAAACCATAAGAGTAAAGCTAAAGAATACAAAATTTGATGTATAATAATAATAATAATAATAATAATAACAATGATGAAAAGGCGTTCAGTCGGCGGCCATTTTCCTAGCCTTGAATATTTTATTGAACTTTCTTCCTTTCAAAACTCTTGTTTCCATCTCGATGATGATGATGATGATGATGATGATGATGATGATAATAATAATAATAATAATAATAATAATAATAATAGTAATAAAAACACCTGCAGATTTCTCTCTCTCCCTCTCTCTCTCTCTTTCTATCAGTAATCAGTAGGCGAAATGGAATTTTTCTTCTTTTCAATAATCTGAAAATTTTTATATTAATTTTTTATTATCAAATTTTTATTTCAAGCTAGATTTTCGTTTAATTGTTGTAAAATAACCACATTTTTATATAAGACTAGTGGGGTAACCCGTCATAAATGACGGGAGCAAAATTCACAGGCAATTGTGCCCAGCATTAGAATTTCTTTTCCTCCGCCCTTTTATGACGTCAGACCAACTAACAAACCAATTAGAAATTGATGACGTTCATAAAAGGGCTGAGCAAAAGAAATTCTAATGCTGGGTACAATTGCCCGTGATAAACTGTAGTTTAATTTTGCTACTATTAGCCCCTCCCCTTTTTATATTTGAAAGAGAAAATGAGTTTTTCATTTTCTCTGGTGTGCGCATGCGCGTCGTTTGTTCCTTTTTTACTCCTTTCATTTCAATTTCAGTCACCCCTCCCCCTTTTTTCTCCCTCCACGTTTCTCTCTTCCCCCT
The DNA here is from genome assembly GCA_036925085.1 of Brachycybe producta. NCBI lineage: Eukaryota > Metazoa > Arthropoda > Diplopoda > Playtdesmida > Andrognathidae > Brachycybe > Brachycybe producta. Next base: position 2,926,021 of record JAUPFP010000006.1, read on the forward strand.
CTACACTTTCCAACCTTCCCCCCCTACACTTTAATATCATGGGGTTCTTGGATGTGTGCAACATATAGTTGACCTTGAGAAAAAAACGCCGTTCATTTATTTAAACTTATATAAATTCCGACGTGCTTCAAGGTTTGTACAGCGTTAACCACACACACACACACACACACACAGACCTGGCTTAATATATATATATATATATATATATATATATATATATATATTAGTGGGGTAACCCGTCATAAATGACGGGAGCAAAATTCACAGGCAATTGTGCGCATGCGCGTCGTTTTTTCCTTTTTTTACTCCTTTCATTTCAATTTCAGTCACCCCCTCCCACTTTTCTCTCTCTCTCCCTACTACACTTTCCAACCTTTTCCCCTCACCCCCTCCCACTTTTCTCTCTCTCTCTCCCCCCTTCTACACTTTCCAAAGGAAGAGTTCAACATATAGTTGACCTTGAGAGAAGAAAAAAAAACCGGTTCATTTATTCAAATTTATATAAATTCCGACGTGCTTCAATGGTTTTTGTTACTCTACACACACACACACACAGACCCGGGATATTATATATATATATAATAATAATTTTAAACAAAAAACCCCACTAATTAGAAATATTATCATTTGACTCATAATGAGTAAAATAATTGACAATTCAAATAGCAATGATGAATTGCTATAACAATTGACTGACTGGGCCCCTGGCTTGGGTCGGCATTATGTTAAAGACCCATGGCCTGGTGAGGCTTCGTGAGCTGGGCCCAGTATAAAGTCTCATGGGCTGGGCTGTGTGAGTTTCAAATTTGTACACAATGTAGGTCTCTAATTTAATGTGTACAAACTTGAATTGATTTTCTCGAATTTTGATTATTGCGCGCGTCTTTAAAAACTAGAAGGGGAAGCTCAATCACTTAAACGTTATTTTCATATATTTCAAAAATAAAACGTTTTTCAGCCAAAAAGAAAATATCGTCTGCTTAAAGTTGGGTCGTTTATGTAATTGACATAAAAAAAGCTTAATTTGAAACAGGCAGTTAGAAATCGGGGAGAACTTCAGTTGGCTCCGCCCTTGTTATGACGACCGGCAACTTCTAATTGGCTGGTTATGTAGTCTGACGTTGAAAAGAGCGGAGCATGTCAGACTACATAACCAGCCAATTAGAAGTTGCCGGTCGTCATAAAAAGGGCGGAGCCAACTGAAGTTCTCCCCGATTTCTAACTGCCTGTGTCTACAGATGCTTGTGCGACCAAAAAGAGACAAATTGTTTTCAATGGTGGTCCGTGTGAAGCCGGCCTAATGCGATCGCAGTCTACTGTTAACGTGAAACCTCTGCTATGTTTCCTAATCACGTCTCTCTCTCCCCCTTTCAATCTATCTTTTCTTATCTATTTTTGTTATTCACGACTTATTTTTTTAAAAAAATCTTCCCCCTCCCATCTCTCTCCCCCCACCCCTCCCTCCGTTGAGTGTTGGTACAAATGAAGCATTCATGCAAATTGCAACCAGAGATTAAGGGGGTGGATAGAGGGGGGGAGAGAGAAAAAAGTGAAAGGGTTAGTAGCCTTTGATGACGACTTTCTCTCTCTCTCTCTCTCTCTCTATTAACATATGTAGCCTTGACATTGACATACTTTCAAAAAGAACAAGTATCGAAGAAGAAAAAACTTGTTATTCGTTATCGTTATTATTATATCGCCCCTATAGGCCTATGGCAGAAACAACAACAATTGTGTCACTAGTGTCCGAGAAATAGCAGAGTATGTTGTAACTGTTCCGTATTTGTGCGTAACCGCCCCTCACATAACACCCCCCCCCTTTAATCAGACAGATATGACGTCACCTTCATTTGCATCAGACACACAAAAAAAGAGGGCGACTGAAAAAGCGCCAAACTGAATAAGCGCCAAATGGAACAAACGCCAAACTGAATAAGCGCCAAATGGAACAAACGCCAAACTGAATAACCGCCAAATTTTTGGCTTTTATTCAGTTTGGCGTTTCTTCCATTTGGCGCTTATTCAGTTTGGCGTTTGTTCCATTTGGCGCTTATTCAGTTTGGCGTTTCTTCCATTTGGCGTTTATTCAGTTAGGCGTTTCTTCCATTTGGCGTATCTTCCATTTGGCGTTTATTCAGTTTGGCGGTTATTCAGGTTTTTTGTAAATTCTGATTGTCCAAATATTGTGAGCTTTTATAGACGTCAGACTGTGCAGATTTACAAACAGAACATGCTAACCTAACCTAACCTAACCAAACCTAACAATGTGTTTATCACATTTTGGCGCTTATTCCGTTTGGCGTTTGTTCCATTTGGCTTTTATTCAGTTTGGCGTTAGTTCAGATTGGCGTTAGTTCAGATTGGCGTTAGTTCAGATTGGCGTTAGTTCAGATTGGCGTTTGTTTAATTTGGCGCTTGATCAGCGCCACCAAAAAAAGAAGTGTTTCAAGTTTACTGTGAAACATTTAAGGTGTCCGATACTTATATAAACTAGTGACCTACCGACCATACGGGCAATTAGAAATCGGGACAAACAGAACTTGGCTCCGCCCTTTTTATGACGACCAGCAACTTCTAATTGGTTTGTTGTGTGGTTCGACGTTGAAAAAGGCGGAGCATGTGACGTCGAACTACATAACCAACCAATTAGAAGTTGCCGTTCGTCATAAAAAGGGCGGAACCAACTTCTGTTTGTTCCGATTTCTAATTGCCTGTTTAAAGAACCTGGTTAGAGGCCATACTTCTATTGTCTGAGCAAGTATTGTTTTAGATAGCCTCTCTAACCCCGGTTATTTCACTGAAAAAAGCATTTCTTTTTCTGGTTAAATTACTAATCTTCTTTTAGTAGAAGAGAGGCTAATTATGGGTCTGATTTTCATTTCATCAACAACCGCAATGCTCGGGTCAAGTATGCAGTGGCTTGAAGTAGACGGATCGAAACAGAATCAAGATCGACATCGGACAGCTTTGTCATTATTTAGCACAATAAAATGCACCTCTCATACTCAACCAGAAATCTTCAACATTATAAAAATCGAAACCGGTTAACCATTATAAATTTACAACAGGTTCAAAATGGCTATAACTGGGTTGTGGTTTTCTGCAGTTAGAGTTACAGAAGTGGTTATGACTGATGAACCGGTTATGGTTTTTGATGCCAAACTATAATGATTTCGTAAATACTGTATAACCATTTAGCAATAGTAACGTAACCGTTTGGTAACTGTAACCGTTCAGTAACCACAACTATGGCCAGAGGGGTACTTGGAAAATAATTTGGCCCTGCCAGCATTTTATACTGGATCGTTTTTTTTTGTTTAAAAAAACAACCAGCCCTTCTAGCATTTGCCTGAGCTGCCCTTCCTTTGGGCCCTCCAGAGTTCATTTCAGTGCTTTTCAGGGCATCTAGAAGACTTTCATTTTTTGCCATTTTTTGAGAATTTCCTAAGACTTGGAAGAATTTCATTTTTTGACAATTTTTTCCTTTTTTGAATTTATGGGTTCGTTGGAAGTAGACCTACATAAAGCCCATGGGCCGGTAGACTTTTGCAAAAGCCAGCCCAAAACACCAACCCGAGCCAAGCCCATGGGCTGGGCTTGGGCTGACATTCTTATGTTAAAGGCCCACGGGAATGGTGGGCTTCATAGGCCTGGTATAAAGTCTCATGGGCTGGGCTTCAATTTTTTGCACAATGTAGGTCTCTTAATTCAGGTGATTCTAAAATTTAAAGTGTTAATTTTCAAAATAAGCTTTTTTTTATGTCAGCCTATAAAAACTTCATTTTGAAATATATCAAACATGTGAGCCCCCCTTCTAGTTTGTTAAAACACTATGTAGTTTCTCTTAATTTGTGGCCTTCTAAAAGAATAATCAAACAGTTCCCAAAATCAGCCAGCTGTTAATAATAAGGACACAATCCCCCCTTTTCTGGAGCGTTATGGACTGGAGGATATTGAAATCATTGGTCTTATGGTGGGTGCTAAAGGCACCATTCCCAAACTATTTGAGAACTTTCGCACTAGATTCAACCTTCCAAAATCTTTGGTCACCGAAATTGTGACCTCTGTAATCAAGGACTCGATACAGATTGTGAGAAACCACCAGCATAATGCTACCCATCTGCGTAGTTAGAAACTATTCTAATTCAATCTTATGTTATTTTTGCTTGTTTTCACTTTTATGATTAATTGTTTTCACTGTATGTACATTATTGTATTGATCTGTATTCTGAGTCGCTTGTCGGCTAATCACGTTGGTGACCAGAGAGCAATAAATGCTATTCTTCTTCTTCTTAAACCATGTTAACTGAGGTAACCCGTGCTGTAGTAACCAATTAAGCGTTCTCCGAGTATACTTAACCAGAGCATTATATGAAAACACAACTTCGCAGACAGTTTTTTTCTTTTCGCTTCAAACTTTTAATTGATTTTAGCTAAAAATTTCAACGACAGTTTTATTATTATAATTTTTATATATTATATAATAAGAAAAAAAAGGTTTCTCGTTCTTTCTATGAAGTGAAGAATATTTTGGAAAATCATCATTTGGAAAATTTGTAATTCAAACAACACAACAACAACATAAATAAAAAATCACCTGTTTTTTTTTTAAAAAAAAGAAGACCAGAATTAAATAATAACCTGAGGGTTGGTTTACAGACCCACATTCCAAAAACTGGATCTTTAACAAAACCAGAAAAAACCCAGTTCGAACCACAACCACCCGTCGACCGGAGTTCCACCCCCTCCCCCCCCCCCCCCCCCCCTAGCCTTGTCATTATCATCTCCGGTTCAGAAAAAATATCTTAAAAGAAAGTGAAAATTGAAATAAATCCTAATTAAAAAGCTTTTAACAGATTTGAATAAAGAGATTTTAAAATTTAAACGATTTTACAACTCTTGATTATTCTTGTCTTTCAGGTGCAAAAACAAAAAATCACGAGTCATTTTTAAATTTCATATATCTTTCAAAATAAGCTTTTTATGTGAGTTTGAAAATGATCTAACTTTAAGCTGACATTTTTTTTTTAAGAATTTTGTCCATAAAAGGCCCTGTTCACACTTTAAGGGTATTTTTTCCACGTTGATATTTTGTAAAATACACTATTGTTACAAAATATCAACATGAGAAATTCTCTTAAAGTAATTTTAAAGTGTGAACAGGGCCTTTCTAACTCTAGATTATTCTGTATTTGAGGTGCAAAATGAAGAGAAACTTCAATTTGTTTAAAAACTAGAAAGGGATAAAACTTTAATCACATATAAACGTTTTTTTTTCATGTTGATTATCTTTCAAAATAAGCTTTTTAGGTGAGTTTGAAATTGACCCACCTTTAAACAGACGATATTTGTTTTTAAAATTTTTGTCCTATAAATAGTTCATTTTGAAAGATATCAATAGGAAAATGTGTCGTCCTTTAAGTGACTTGAGCTACTTTTCTAGTAACTAAAACAACACATTCTAGTTTTTTTCTTAACTTTGCTGCTGCTCATAACCAATCCTAATATCCAATCTAACTTTTATATGGCTTGTCAATCTTAACTCGAACGAACAGTTTTGCAAAAAACTTCGGGATTGAACTAAAAGAAACTGGATGGCATGTGTGTCTGTGTGGATTGACAAGCCCTGGCCGTATGCTGGCAACAGACGATCAATTCCAGCTGGTCAATGTAAAAATTGATCATGTCACCACCATATGTGTTGTTGTATACGAGAGAATGATGGGAAAATGCACTTAAGTAGTTAAAGGGTGGTTTTAAAGTGTAAATGGAGGATCCTCGAAATCTGATTATTCTTGTTTTTCAGATGTAAAATAAAGAGAAAAGTCAAAGTGTTTTAAAAACTATAATGGCAGCTCATTCGCTTTTATGTCAGTTTGAAAACGAATCAACTTTTTAAAGTAGACGATAAATTTTTTTAATATTTTCTATAAAAACTTAAAATTTTGAAAGATATGAACATGAAAACGTGCCCTCAAGTGATTGAGCTACTCTTCTAGTTTCTAAACCATATTCAAGTTTCTCTTTAATTTTACTTTTCTTTAAGTTTTGAAATCAGCTGTAAAATAGGCTTTGCACACGTTAACAATTTCTGAAGCATTTTCGATGATTTTCACAGACAATTTCAGATTTAACAAGCCAGGATTGACAACCCAGATTTAATCGTCTGTATCTAGCTTAAAAGATTGTATCAAGTTTAGAAAGAAAAGAAAAAGATTCACGAACAAAATAGATGTTAATGTTATATATCATATGTTAGGTTAAAAACTACATTTAATCGAACAAATCAACAAAATTAATGAAAAAACCCTTCTTTATTTTACACCAAAATAATCAAAAACTATGATCTTTTTCATTCTGAAAATTACGAGAAACAAATCGAGAAAAAAAAACATCCCCCCCCCCCCAAAAAAACCTCCCTGTAACAAAATGGAATCGTCCAATCTTTATAGTTGAAGGGGGAGGCGGCTCTTCTTTATTCTCCCTCCCTCCTCCTCCTCCTCTTATTAACAGCGTCTCATAAATCATAATCGAACGCGGCACGTGGTGAGAAGAATAAAAGAAGGAAAACTCGACCAATACGACGAAGGATGCTGGGACGGCGTTTGCACGTGCCGCCGACATGAGAAATAGAAGGTGAAGAAGAAAAAAAAAAGAGGATAAAGGATAACGATCGACTACTCACGCCAGTCTAGGTTAGGATTGAACCTGATAAGACAGATGCTACGACCAGACTCAAATAATCGATCACCAGTCTTCTCCCCCCCCTTTTCTATCTTTCTCTCTCATCCGATTATTGAAACGCGTGCAAAAGCGAGACAAATGCAAGCGATATATATTAGCAACGAGCACGTGCGGCGTCACATTAAAACAATACGTTCGTTACATGTTGATGATGATGATAAGAAATGATATTCATGACTTACCGGTGTTGTTATACGGACGGTAGTGATCACTAGAGGGCCTTTAATAATGTAGTGTTGGTTTTTACGTTAAATACCATTTGTATTTATGTTATTTCTCCGTTATAATTTCACCCAAAAATAAAAAAGGCCGACTCTCTTATTCACAAATAGAAATCGTTAGCGCTCATTCTCGTCTAGTGTAAATACATCCATACAGGTGTAATTTCATCGGTATTCGAGAAGAAGAAACGATGAGGACCACTTACGGCACACCGTAACACTGAACCGAACAAAATCAGACCCACTGACCCACTTAAAACTTTTTTTTTTTTTGCTTCTTCTTTTCTAATATCGATTTTATCGTATTGTTAAATGCGTTTAGAAGCCCGGATGTTCACGGATGATTTTTCTCTTCTTCTTCTTCCCTTAAATTTCGCATCATTGAACTCTTCCTTTACCAACCAATAATAACACCCCCGAAACGAAGGAGACGAAGACTCGACTAGCCTCCAACAAGGCGCCATTTTAATCATTTTAGTCCACATGAGATCCTTTACTTTTCGATTCTTAAATCTATACCGTGAGGTGGAGGAGGGCATGGCTAGAGGCTAAAGTATTTTATTATTTCTACAAGACATATAAATTTTAGAAAGGATATTTTATATTATTGTATATTTCCTGAATTAAATAAAAAATGTATTTATAACTTAATAAAAAAAAAATGGAAATACTTTCAATTAGCAGCTGCTTGCTTAGCCTCTATGCAGGAGATTGTATAACATAACTACACAGCCAAGTGGAGGCTAGCGGCTTCTAATCAAAGGAATACCTCAAAAAATAAATCAAGTGTGTTTCATACAGGCATCTGTAGACACAGGCAATTAGAAATCGGGACGAACTTCAGTTGGCTCCGCCCTTTTTATGACGACCGGCAACTTCTAAATGGTTTGTTGTGTGGATCGAAGTTGAAAAGGGCGGAGCAAGTGACGTCAGACTACATAACCAACCAATTAGCAGTTGCGTTCGTCATAAAAAGAGCGGAGCCAACTGAAGTTTGTCCCGATTTCTAAATGCATGTTCTGTAGACAGATTCAGAATTTCTTTGGCTCCACCCTTTTATGAGCGTCATCAATTTCTAATTGGTTTGTTACTGGGTCTGATGTCACATGCCCCGCCCTTTTTATTTCTAATTGGTTGATATTTGGTCTGACTAATAAAAGGGTGGAGACAAAGACATTATGAAGCTGTCTACAGATGCCTGTGTGTTTCATTGGCTTGTAGTTCGAATCTAAACCATTAAAAATAAAATGAGAATATGTTTGATAAGAAAGTTAGTTCTAAGAAGGGTATTTTCATGTTAGTACTCCTTAAGTACAGGATAACCAGAGTTCGAGAGGCATTTACACTTTAAACCCACTTTAAAACTATAGCAAAATACATTTATGCTGCATTTTTTTTCTCTTGAAGTTTCTTCCTGTTTCAGAAGTGTCTCACGGGCTACAATAATCACATTTTAATTAAAAAATTACTACATTAAACAAAATTTCATACACAAAACTATTTATTAGTCAGTTGGTTCTCAGCCCATATCATCAAAATAAGCTAATATGAACAAAGATCACTTCTTCTGCTTTTTCTTCGCCTGAGACAGAACGTCACTAAATAGATCTCTCTTCCTAACATTCCTTTTTTGATAATCCATCCATTTATTTGAATTCTTCTTGAACTCAACCAAACCAAAGGTTGTAATGGCAAATTTTCCAATTGGATCACTTCTCAGCTCGTTTATGTTTTCCTTGAGGATTTCGGCAATCAGAAACTTACCGTTAATATCGATGCCTTTGAAAAGTGCTTCCAAGCAACGGCTACCGAATTTATCGCACGCTAAATCAACGAGAGAAGTCTGAAAGAAACAAGATAACGAGAAAAGCGTTGAAATAAAGCTGAAAAAATAATCGTGTTATTTTCCTTGGATATCCTCACCTTCATTTGAGTGAGCAAATTCGTTTTGCTCGCACCACCAAGTGTCTTACTGTCCATGATGGCATCCATTATATAAGAACCAAAGGGATTGCAAAGTAATTTGAAGAGATCTTTAGAAGGCATCTTTATAAGACTTTCAACAACCTACGAGATAAAAAAGACTTTTTATCAGAAACTTTTCATGAAAATCATGACAAAGAATTGTCAAAATGATGTTTAACTGAAAACTGCTATTGTAGAGTGATGTCGTTTGGTGTTGCATCAGTCTACAGGAAGTTTTATTCTGACAATCCTTTGATAAAGTCATATCATGATTTTAATGAAAACGTTTTGAATTTTACAGTCTCTTTAAACGACATTCTTACTCGAAACGGTTTATGAAAACGCACGATGTTTTGAATCAAGACGGAACCGTAATAATTAACGTTCCAGTTCGATTCGAATCCACCCATCTCATTCCATTCTTCATATGTCGAAAGCGATGCGACAAGAGGAATGAACAGGTACTTCTTATCCGAAAAGTCTTCACAGTTGAGCATCTTTGAGAGGTTCTTAACAAATTTCACTTGACAAGAAACCAGTCTGACACAAGATTCCGAAAGACACGTAAGGACACCCACATGACCGGCCGCCGCGATCTCGACCCAACAATTTTCGAGTTCGTCGAAAATCTCTTCAAACTTAAGAAAGAATCGACAGAACAAATCATTTCTAGAACATTTGGCGTTAGTTCTACATTTTTTGCCTCTTACCAATGGTTTATCCGGACATTTTTTAATCAACCGTTGCAAAACAAAATTTGCTGTCTGATCCAGACCCATATCTTTAAGATTCCTTTTGAAATATTTCTTAAACAATTTTGCAAACGATTTCGATGTTGAAACCTCTATTATAACTTCAACAAGATATATGCTCGTCTGATCTGTCAGCTGCTCCAAAATTGTTCTTTTCTTAATAAATATGGACGCCGAGACCCTTTTAACAAACTTCTTACACCGTTTCTCGTCTACTTTATGAAGTGCTAATATAACGAACTGTAAAACAACCGAAGAACAAGGAATCTTTGCTAAACCTTACAGAAAAAACAAGCAAAATAAAACATCAGAAAATGGAAAGTGAAAAAAGTATAATTTTACGTTCAATATCTTCTAGTTGAACGATGGCTTTGACCAAAGTAATAAACAAAGTCGTGAACTCGCTCGGAACAATGACAACATCGTTCATTGCGTTAAGATCTTCCGCAAAAACTTTCGATATGCTACGATGCGATCGTTTACTTTTCCGTACTAACGAAGATAACTTGTGACCGCTTAGCACTTCGATCGCTGAACAAATGACGTGGCTCGCTTGTTCGTTCTTGAACATTTCGTCTAGATTCGTACAGATGTGACCAACAACCTTCTTAACAAATTTATCGATTGTATATTCTGATGTTGGTTCATCTTCTTCGATCTGGTCTTCCTTCTCATCGTCATCATTTCCTGCACTCCGATCTTTCTAAAATAAAATTTAAAGCTTAAAGGAGTGAAGTGAGTGATGGGTGAGTCGAATGCGGCACTTACAGTCCTATTGCGAACGAGACGAAGACTCGTTTCGAGTAACGTCTGTATTACGTGACTGGCACAATGATGATTACAAAAGGATTCGATGGAATCTTCAATACGTTCCGCATAACGAGAAACTTCTTTTTCGGAACAAACACGAAGAAACGCCTCAAGAACTTTACTCGTTTTCTTATTTTGAGCCAATTTCATTTCTTCGCCTTTCATAGACTTAAAAACGTTTCTTACGAACAGTTCTATACAAAAGATATGCAAGCTAATAAATATTACGGAACTCTTAATGCAAGCTTTCGAATCTCAAGTGTGTGAATTATTTATACTTTTATCTTCTTCGTCTTGAAAATCGTTGGCCTCCAAAACGTTACCAACTTGATTGAAATAGTCCAAGGTACTCTGTTCAAGCCGATCATCATTTGATTCTGGTTGCTCCACACGTTTCTGAATACTTCTTTCACCGCGTACATCGAAATAATATCCTGTGAGTGATTCTAATGAATTTTGTTCAGAATCGCAACTCTCACGCACGTTCGCAGCCATTTTCTTGTATATTACTATATTAGTCACTAAGCACAGAGCGGGCCGCCGATACTTGTAGATGATTAGTCGCCGCCAATAAAGTTGGCGCCAAAAACAAAAAAAAAATCTAAAACACTAAATTAAAAATAATTAAACATGATTAAAATTAAATATATAATTATTCTACGTTAAAAAATAAAATGAAAGAGCTTTAGAAACCCGAATAGTAATTTTTAGTACATTTTTTTATGCTATCTTTAAAACTTTTTATACTACTTTGAAAAAAATCTGATTTTTTTTCACAAGTTTCTTTTGCTAAAAACAAATCGCAAAAATTAACATAAAAATTTACTTTTAAAGATTTTGTAAACATGAAAATACATTTACGTTATTCAGTTACTCTTCAATTTGTTCAAAAAATTTCATTAAATGTTTTGCATTTGGTAGCAATAGCTACTAAGTATAACTGCCACATCGGAAGAAGAACCTTGTTACGTCAGAGTGGTTGACGAAAAGTATTATTGTAATTTTGTGACATTTTTGTCTAATAAAAAATGGGTATTAAGCTCTAATAACAAAAAAAAATGCAAGAACCCTTTCGTTTAACTGTCGATAACGTTTGATATCACTTTTCAATCATACTAAATGTCAAAATCCTAAATTTGACATCAACCCCTTTGACGTCACAAGCTTCTTCTTACACTGAAGCAGGTATAGACTGAAATAATATAAAAACTACAAATTTCTTCGTTATATAAGAAAAAAATTTCATTCGAAAAAAAAAAAAAATCGTTATGAAAATACAAAATTAAAAAATCGATCATTAGCAAAAAGTCATTTGCTTTCAAACAATATATAAACCTGTCACAAACCCAATTCAAACGCTTTTTTTATACAGATGTATTGTATAGACCATGATTATATTGAAGTAGGAAGTAACCAAACTTTACAAAAAGGGCTACACACCATATTCGATGTATTTGTTAAGGGCCACAGCTTGAGAACCCTTGTCTTGAAATTATAGCCACTGTCCACCATGGGATGCAACTCATGAGACATAATTTGCAAACCAATTTCTTAAAATCAACAAAGAATATCAAAAGTTCGTTTCTAGCTGCAAATCTTTGTATCTAGCCCAAAACCAATCCTAAAGGCCACAATAATCAAGTGGCACATTTCATTAAAAACCCATTGTAAAGACTAGTTTCGGCTACGAGAATTATATAAATGGAATGATGATGAAGACATAAAAAACATGAAAAATAAACAAAAAAAATGTATAAAAAACGTATCGAGTTATAAAAATACATTATCATGATAAATGTACAAAATAGAAGTTTTCTCTCTTAAGTAGTTTTTCGATGCAACTCAAACTGTAAACAAAATTATGCAAAAAAAAGTAGAAAAAAAAAGTTTCATAAAAGATATGTAAATTGTAAAAACCTTAAACTGTACACCTGTAAAACTAAAAAAAACTTAAGTATTTCGTGCTTTCTATTGTTCATTTTCTCATCAATTAAGTAGAATCAATTTAAGTAAGTGTAGATCTCGTAATAGTTTTACGAGAAATCACCGAGAGGGGGCGGAATAATTGGGGTTCGAAACTTGAGGCGGGGTATTATTGGGGTTCGATTCCTAGAAAAAGTAAATGGGCTAAAATAGTTCACAGTTTAAAAGTGGTTCCACCCCAACTGCTACTTAAGACAATGGCCAAAAAAAAAAACCCAATCAAACAACTTCCATTTGCTATAATAAGGCCTTTGCGTGACATCACAAATTCATTAATTTGCATCCCATAATTATGCATTCCATATCACTGCAAAATTTACATTCATATTACATAAGTCCAAGACTGAAATTGCAGCTTATTTGAGAACCAGTCGTTAAAAAAAACACTCTTTTAAAGTGCAAACCTGAGCAACAATCAAGTTTTGGCAGTGGGTTAAAGCTTTTTTCATTTGAAATTAATTTGTTTCAATTTAAATTAAAATCTGTTTAAGTATTGATTCCACTGTTCCCACGGATGTGTAAAAAAAAACTGTCACCCCAATATTTTCAGGCACTTTCTAAAAAAAAAACCTGTATAAAAAAATTCAGTTCTTTTGGCTTCGAACGTTTACTTTGGTAAGTTCTGAGCAGAGGAAGGATCGACCCGATCACATCTCCGTTTCAAGAAGTTGCCTTCTATAAGGATACTCCTGCGAAGATGTCGAAGGAGTTGATCGAGAACCGTAACTTCCGGACGATTCTCGTGCCAGTTCCAGCTGACGCTTGACATCGACTGGATCGTCGACCGTGCTACTTGTAGTCGAAGCACTTCCCGTCTCTTCCGAAGTAAAGTGAGTCTCCAGAAAACCTCTGTTATCGAATCCGTAGTCGATAAAAGACGAAGGCGTTTGTGTGGCGCGCGTGTCGTCGAAGTAATCGTCATCCGTTCCAGGTCTCAACGTTGGAGCGCCACCTTCCGTTTCATACTTCTCGTCGTAATCCGAATAGTCGATCTGATTATTTTTGGCTTCTACGATGTCATAACTACGGTTATCTTCGGCGGAAGAGGCAAAAGCCGAAGACTGCGAGCCAAAACGTGACCCAGCACCGCTCTTTGCGATCGAATCTACGCTACCATTCGCTTTCTTGATTTCGGTCAATTTGACTGGTTTCGGTGCGATGGGTTCGATCTCGAGCATCTTACGACGATAAGCCAGATCTCCAAGTCCAGACGACGTCGATCCCATCTGTAACGAACGACTCGATGCCGATCGAATCGACGATCTGATAGAATTGCGTCTTTCTAGTTTTTCCAGATGACGATGTCGAGATTTACAAAGCCAAAACAAGACACAAAGAAGTACGAGAAGAAGTGTGGCTGCAACGGCACCCAACGCAGCAAATGTTATGTTATATTTCATCCAATCGCTAGGATCCAAATAGACATCAGGATCTGAAATGAAAGCAAAAAAAAAAATCGATTCATATTCAAGATTGTTTTAACTCTAATTGCGAAAAATGAAGAAAAACCAGAGTGTTTTAGAAACTAGAGGAGTAGCTGCATCACTGAAGGGTATGTGTGTGTTCGATATCTTTAAAAATAAGCTTTTTAGCGACAAAAAAATGAAAAAATTTCGTCAACTGAAATTGGTCTCATTTTCAAACATAAAAAGCTTATTTTGAAAGATATCAACAGGAAGGAAAATACTATTAAGTGATTCAGCCACCCGTTCTAGTTTCTAAGACACTTAATTTCTTCCAAGTATTAGTTTTTTGAACTGAAGTGACGAAACAACAACCACAACCAAACAAAAAATTTACCAGTTTCACAGATGAAAGGCAGACGAGTATTACAAGAAGTTTCCCAGGTTCTGAGTCCGAGAAGAGATGAACAGCCACGTAAAGACGTTCCCAACGTACGAACCCAGATACGATAAGTCCTGGGATCGTAATTAACTTGTTGTCGAGCAATGAACGCAACAATATCGCCGACAGTCGAATCCTCGATATACGGAATCGATCCATTGATGGATTCGCAATAAGTTTCGGCCTGATCAAATTCCATCGTTCCACCAACGTAAAGGAAACACGTGTTTCTGATGGCTCGCCATCCGGGTGGACATTTTCCACTAAGAAGCGTGTCATTTCTTAAGTAAAACGGTTCGTAAACGACCTGTACAAGTCCCTTTTCGTCTATTCCATCCCATATTCGTCCAGAAACCGCCTGACTTTGATTATAACCCCACCAGTTGTTCGTGGCATCGATCAGCGCAACTTGACCAGAATACAACGGATCACCAGTGGATAAGTTTCGAATCATAAGCTCAAAGTCGTTGTAAGGATCGAGAAGAACGTTTTCTTCAATACGTTGACCGGCACCGACCAGAACGATGGTCGTCCGTTGATCCCAACGTAAAGCCCAGTTATTCCAGAAACTATTGTACATAATAACCTGAAAGTTCGGCGTGCTCGTCTGATCGAAAGCAACAACGGTCATTATGTGGTCACCCGTATTGTTAACAACATAATTCTCGGTAAAATTGCAAACGACACGGCGAAATGCCAAAATGTCTTTGTACGGCACGTAATTTTGAGTGATTGAGTTACGAAAGATGTCAATCATCTGATACGGCGTAGCTTTTCTTCCTCGTACTTTTATAACTTCCCATTTCTCGTTATGAAAGAACAGATTGTTGTTGACGTAAGCGTTCATCGAGGCTGCCGAGGTTTCGGAGTCCGCTACGATAGACAGAGCCCCCTGATTATGAATGAAAAGATTGTTCTGGATGAAAACTCGTACGGTGTTTTGAATGTCCAGTTTAACGGCTGCGTTATTAGTCGAGAAGTTTCCGTACAATGAGACACCGTTGTCTCGAAACTGAGAATGTTGAACTGCAACGAGAGGACCGATCTCACCGACATTCTCGTAAGACAGAGCACCGCGAACATTTCCGGACATAACGCAATTTGTAAAATTATGATGAAGATTGCGATCGATCGTACTGACGACCGGAATCGTAACAACCTCGGCAACAAATCCGAGAAGTTCGTAGCCGCCACTTGCATGAAGTCTAACGGTCAGAGCCGGATTCTTCGTTCGAAAAAAGTTTTGTTTGTTTAAAGATTCCGTGTGTATCACGTCTAAAATTAGAGGGATCGTTGACAAACTAGCCGAATTTGCCGAGTTGCCGCTGTAAAGATCGCCGTCGAGAAGAGTGATGCTGTCGGGAATCGGTGACAGTGCCGTCGTGTTGAGCAAATTAAACTGTAAAAGTCGAAATCCAAGTGATCTTGATCGTGGATAACTGTAGAAAATCTTAACACAATCGGCTGAATTATGATCGTATTTATAGTAGAGAAGAACACGCTGTTGTACGTCGAGAATCTTATCCGACGAACAAACGTCCACCATACCAAATATGTTATACGGAAGTGTGACGGACGGTAACGGAACGAAAGACGACACCGAACTACTCCGACTCTCGCCGTACAAAACACTAACTCGCATTCCGGTTCCGAGATTATTCCAAATATGGCTGCCGTAAAACGACATTCCGGCATTCGGTGCCACGAGACTGATTCCATCCGAAGCACAATTGCTCACGTTTACGAATTCAAAAGTGGACGGTGTTCTGCTAACGGCAAGAAGTGCCGGACTGTGATCATTATGAAGAATACCAGCGCCGATAATTTCGACGTGTTCTAAAGCGGAATTGTCTACGAGAACGGTATTTGCAGCATCATAAGCACGATCGGACGGTGGTTCGAATGTGGCCATAGCGAAACGAATTCCTCCCCAGTAACCGGTGCCTTCGGGAAGGTTCCTTTGTCCGCAGTACACAAAAACGAACTTGCTATCGAAGGCACAAGGATAAGTCGGACGGTAAAAACCACTGAATCGTAACGGACAATCCTCGAAATGTTCCTCATTACCGGAACAGAGCCGTGGTTCAGGCCAATGTACGATTTTGGACAGAAGATTTTGGTCAAGGTCTAAGATCCGTTTACCGTAAACAAAATGAGAGTTCATGGTATCGTATTTGGACTCGCGACAAACAACTCTGGCATTACGCTCCGTAAAATACGGATCGCATATGGGAACCCACTGTCTCGTCGTATCGTTATACAGTTCCATAAAACCCTGTCGTCGATAACCACATTCGCGATCGGTACACATCCGAACCTGTTTACTGAGTGGCGAGTCAAAAGAATTAAGATAACTGGACCGTGCCCAACGAGGATTCGGTTGATCCCTTATAAACGGCCGCATTCGAATCGGCATGTCCCAACGGCCCATAGCTCTGAGGGCACCTAGAACCAAGATCCCGACACTCGGATAGAACTGAAGTTCGACACCAGCTTGAATGTGTAGCGTAGTTCCAGGCATAACAGTAAGATCCGAACGAATGATGTACGGATATTCTCGTCTATATAGAACTGTACTGTTATAAAGTCTACCACCGAACCGTTCGAAATCAACGTAACTTATGTTAACGATATCACGCACGACCGGACCGTTGATTTTGTCCACCTGCAAGAAGGGACTAAAATCGGCAACAGCGTAACTGTTCCAATCATCAAAATCGAAGATTCTCCTTCTGATATCTGGAGTATAAGTCGTTCCCCACCAATTTTGTCGTACATTTACTCGGCTCGCTAAGGATCCTGATACAATTCCCGCTAAAAACTCGTAATCTAACGTATTGTTAGTGAACAGATTGTCCGTAATGTTGACCTTTTGAATACCTCGAACGGCCACCGTGTAACTGCGTGGCCTGTATGAAGCCACAATAGGTGTCGCCATAAGCAACGTATCGTTCGTACCAAACTGATTGTTGTACAACCGGTTTTTACGAAAGTACGCTTCGACGGCTCCGAACTTCTCAGTGTGACTATCTGCAAAAAATTCTACGACGAATTCGCATTTGTTTCGTTCTAAGGAATTCTCTTCTATCAGAATCTCCTTTTCCATCCCTCGTATCTGCCAGAGACCACGAAGACAATAATTATCCATGAACCAGTTCCAACGAGCTTCGATACGAGTGTAATGACCGTCGAGAACGACGGCAAAGTTACGATTGTTACGAAACGTGTTGTTCCTCATGAAAACGGTATGATGATGTTCTTGATCGTACTGCCAAGTGTAAGGAAGAGTAAGTTCAAGTCCACCTCGAATGTTCTCTTGAAAAACGTTATCCGAAAAGAACCAATGAAAGATGTTGTTCGAGCCATGAATGTCTCTTCCTTTCTGCAAGATTCCTCCACCATCGTTGCTTACGATCTCGGTGAAGTTAATACTGTAGGTGATGTTTGCTAAAGGAGCATCTTCGATCTCATGAAATGGTGAATCTATCAGAATGGCCGCACGTTTGTTGTCAACGAATCGACAACCGAATACTTCTAAGCTCTCGTTACGAAGACGAAGACGACGCTGTTCTAAAGGACCCATCTGGTGGTTGTGGTGGATAACAGAAAATCCAGCTCCTTGGTTTTGTCGAACGTCACTATTTGTCATTCGGATCGTCGGAACGGGACCCGGAGGAGGGAAAACTGGACGTTCTGAAATTAACACAAAAAACAATTTACAATTTAAAACAATTTCAAAATATTTTAATATAAATTTACTTTCGACAGCGGTGACGTAAATCACGGCATCCCCGTGAGAATGTCTTTCCGGGCGCTCGTATTCGATGATCATTTCATTCTGAGCTGTAATACTCGGAAAATCCAATTCATCGTTACGGACATCCCAAGTAGGACTATTTAGTACAGATCGAGGTCCGTCGTAGATTCGAGCTTGATCGGTGGTTCCGTTATGCAAAGGAGCCAGAAGTTGTATTCCAAATACGTTGTCAAAATCCGTCGCGATACGATAACTAATCAAAGGAGTCATTTCGGCTCCGTTTTCCCGTGCAGAACGACTCGGCGTTCGAGAATCAAGAACAAGATACAATCCTTGCCCACGATTTAGATGTCGCGATTTGAGGCTTGAAGACGAGATCGAAGCCGCAGCAGCGCTGAAAGGAGTCAGTGTCACAACGTGCGGCTTACTACGATCCAACCACAGACTAAGCTCACGTTGTTCCGAATGTTCCAACGACGGATCATAGAAAAAACCATGTCCACGGTTACTTCTCATCAGACAAGCGTCAATTCGAAGACCGGAAGTACGAGTCTGAATTCCCGATCCGAGATTCCCTTCGAGTACGCAGCCAGCAATCCTCCTTGTATCAACATCTGAGTAGAAATCGTTGAAGAGAACTCCGATACCAGAATCGAGATTACGAGAAACCGTCACGTCCTCCAATCGATGTCGATTCAGATCCAATTGAAGTGCAGGTCGAAATTCACCCGTGGTCGCATCCAAAACTCCAGCACGTTCCAATTGAGCGGCTCGAATCTCACTGGGATCCGCCATGAGTCCCAGTCGAACTCCAGCCCAAGTCTGTCGATAACAACGTAATCTGACAACGTCGTGTTGAGAACAAGAACCTTCAAAGTTATCTGCGTTTTCCGCACGACATTTCAACAGGTCCACATCAAACTCCGTGCACTTGACGTTGCTCAAAAGGATCGGCAGTTGGTCGGAAGCAGATTGACCTTCGATATCCGGTAACTGACCCCTTTCCAAATGCCAATCACTAGGATTTAGTACGAGCCCCATAGTTGCGCAAGCTACAGCGGCACTATGTCGATTCCAGCCGTAATTACAAATAGTTCCCCAATGGTCACCGATACGAACTTGAAGAACCCCATCTAACATGTCACCTACACTGCTACCGCCGACCAAACGAACCGGCGGATCAGCAGCAACAGGTTGTACATCATCGGATAAAGTGAAAACAACTTGCTGCGCGTGATCGTTCTTCTCGCCTCGTACAGTCAACCGTCCCTGAACCATCATTCCGACCGAAGGAGCGAACTTCAGCGTAGTTTTACGAGTCAAAACTAACTCACTCTGACTTCTGACGTAAATATCTCTCCATACGGTGTACGTTCCTTCCGACAGTTCCTGTCTACCATAAACCGTTCCTCCGAGCCGCATCGGTTTATCGTCAGTTTGAAAATCAACAACCAATTGGTTCGATTGATCGAGCGAGATCAACTGAGTTTCTTCCTTGTACGGAACCATAAGATAGGGAGTGACTCCGATCGACGCAAGATCGTAACGATCTTTCGAATCAAAAACCCTGTCGTATACTTTAAGTGCATCGGTATCACCGTATTTACCGAAATAACAATAAGTCGCATTGATCGTAGCATAATGATCTGAAAGATGCGAACCCAATTCGTAACGAGAGTTCGGATTCTGAAAGATGTTTCTGTAAAGATGAACATTGCTCGAAGAAATTGCCACGACAGAAGCAACTCTTCTTCGAGGATTCAAACCCGTAAACGGTTCCGTAACACGATTACGTAACAATTCGTTACGTTCAAAACGTAAATGTTGAATGAGACTGTACTGCGAGAGACCGATTGCAACCACGTAAGGTCCCGTGTTATTCTCGAAGGTGTTTTCTTTAATGTCGATTTCTGTCGGAAGAATCTCGAATTCCATTTCGATGTCTTGCGGATTTCGTATCAAAAGAGCTCCTTCGCCGTTTTCAAAGAAGCGATTGTACGAAATAAAAGCTTTCATGTTCGTAGCAGGTGAAACGAGAACTGCCGGTCGTTGCTGACGAATAAACGTACTGTGCGTAACGTATACGGTAAGAGGCGGCGGCGCTGCGATCGTTTGCGGAGGTCTCCAGCACGCGTCTATCTTTAAAGCGGTTTGTTCGCTAGTTTGAAAAGCGACGTAAGTAACGTTCAAAACGGACGGACGACAGAAATTGCCAACGAGAAGTCCAATGTCACGATTTCCCAAAAACGTCGAATAAGCTACGACCGTATATTGATCGGCCGGAACACTAACGGAAGATTCGTTAAGCCATATCGCAACACCACGTCCCTCGTTACGCATCACGTTACACGACGTGAGATTACGACGTCCGCCAGCGTAACTTATGTTGACGCCATCGCCGAAATTCTCACTGATTTCGGTTCGCGTTATGTTAACGTCGCCGGCACCGTCACTTACGTGGATCCCAGCTAAATACTTGTTTTGCGTCACTTGAGACGACACAACGTGAAGCATACTGCGAAGATTCTCCATTGCAATTCCACGTCCGTTGTTTCCCTTCACTGTTGTTCCGGTTACGTTCAAATCGTACGCTTTATCTAAAAAAGGATCAGCAGAAGACAAAAAAATTAGACCAAACTCAATTCTGTAGAGTGAAAAAAAATTTCAGTTCAAAATCAATAAATCAGATTTTAAAACTACTAAAGTAACTGTTCAACCTTCAATTTAAAACTAACAATTTAATAGTTAAATCTATATTTAGTTTATTCTAAAAAAATAATTAAAATTACAATTACTTTTAGAAAGTTCATTTTTTTTTTTTGTTGAAAACAATTCAAGTTTTAATTACTTTTAAGTCAAAATGTTTAAATCTAGTTACTTTTTGAGAATAATCCTTAATTTAATTACTTTTATAAATTTTAATATTAACAATACATTAATTATTAATTAACAACCCACAAATTAGTTTTATAAATTAATTTGTGAAAGTAATTTTTAATTTAACTACTTTTATAAAGTAACTGTTAATACGATCAGTTACTTTTTGAAAATAATGTACAAAATGCCGCACCTCTATGTGAAACGATTTCCAAGCTAGCGACGACGTAATTCTTCGGAGAAGGAGCGAAACGAACAAAGAGCGCATTTCCGGTGGTCGTAACGCTCTGTGGCCTCGTTCCATTTCGAATCGTAAACTTCATTAAAAGCGGACTACTTTCAAAACTTCCGTCTCGAACTTCAAATTCGCCACCATTCTCGGCCGTACTTTCCAAATAAGCAAAACTCAAAGTAAGAACTTGAGCACGACTTCGATCGACATAAAAAACCTATTAGAAAAAGCGACAAATTGAAATCGACTGTTCTAACCCAAACATTCATTACTTAAAAAAAACGTTCGTACCTTCGAACAACCCTGAGCATTAGGAGAATTACTTTTCTCCTGAACAGCATTGAGAAGGAGCGGATAAAGTTGATAGGAACCCTTCTCGGTGTATCCACAAAACTCGACAGAGTCGCCACGAAAAAGAGGTTGTAAACTGTAATGAACGACGTAACGGATTCCATCGGCTCCGTTCCCAAGAATGGTCGAATCGAGAACGCGAGCTAAGCCTGTGCTACTGTTAATGAATACACCGTAACCTCTGTTATCGGATACGAGGCAGTTCGTGATGTCGAATTCCGCCTGAGGTTGCGTCACGTTGATTCCCGTGTAAGCTGACCATTTGACGGTCGTACGATCAATGTCCGGAGGAACTCCGTACGTCTCGAGGGCCGAAGTGAAGTTGCTCGTTGCGTTCCATCCGGCATAAAGGATCTCTACGTGCCGTAGATTAGATCGAGACATACTACGCTGAAGGATTGTGTCGAAAAAGTAAAGAGGATCCTCGAATCGAAGACCACGCCAGTGTTCCAACGGCTTCAACGACAAAGGCTCGCAATGAATTCCAATGTCGTAGTGTAAATCTATATCCATTACAAATACAATACGATAAACTTCAGTTGGTTTTAAAGTGTAAACGCCTCTCGAACTCTTGATTATTTTAACTCAAATCACTTAACGGTAATTTCATGTTGATATCTGTCAAAATAAGCTTTTCATGTGAGTTTGAGAATGATCCAACTTTAAGCAGACGATATTTTTTTAATTTTTGTTAATAAAAAAGCTTATTTTGAAAGATATTCAACATGAAAATACCCTTAAGTGATTGAGTTACCCTTCAAGTTTCTAAAACACTTTCTGGTTTCTCTTAATTTTGCTCTTCTGAGATTTTGAGAGAGTTCGAAAATCAGCTGTTCATAAAACCATCTTAAGGCCGTTTCTAAACAAATATTTGCAATTGAAGTTACGTGTTATTTATAAAGCACGGTGAAAGTTTACTTATTTACTTGTGGTGATAAGTCGTTCGTTCCCTTTGTATTCACTAGAATTAACAGGAGTTTTCACCAATAAAAGGACAACATCCCCCAAGGGTTCCCATTCCCTTTAAGGTTCAAAGCTTAGTAACATGATAAGAACACAATGACAAATTGAAACAATTTTTTTTGGGTAAAAAGTAGGCTAAATAAGGGCAACAGGTGAAGTTCAATAAAAAACAATTGAAAAAATCCTAACCTTTCATGAGACTTTTTTTTTCTTTTCCTTTTACATTAGAATAAACACGACATAATGACAAACTATTCAATGTGAATATTAATTAATAAAATTATAATAGGAATTTTGTTCAAAAAATGCATTCATTTCTACAGAGCTGTTTAGTTTTTATAATTATTTTGGGTTTCTATTTTCCCATGTTAATTGAAAAAGAAGTTTTGATGCTTGGTTTTGAATTTTATATTTAAAAACTAGAAGGTACACGCGAATTACCTATTAACGTTATGTTTCTAGGTGTTTTCTAGTTTTTAATAAAGTTTAATTCATTTCTACAGAGCAGTTTCGATTTTTTTATAATTATTTGTGGTTTCCATCTTCCCATGCTCCTCCCATCTTTTGATGCTTGGTTTTTAATTTTATATTTAAAAACTAGAAGGTACACAAGTAGTTTATTTCAGAGTTATGTTTATAGATGTGTTTTCTAGTTTTGTTTAAAAAAAAATTCATTCGTTTCTTCAGAGCTGTTTACAGTTTTTATGAAATATTTAGTGTTTGGATCTTCCCATGTTAATTAAGTGCATGGAAAGTTAAGTTTCCGGGTTTTTAATTTTAAATTTAAAAAACTAGAAGGCACACGGAAATTTCATTTTTTTTATGTTTTTATGTTATGGTTTTGTTGTTTTTCAATAATTAATTACGAATATAAAGAAATCCATAAATTGCCATCGATAATTACGTAATTTTTTTCTTAAAAAAATGCTTTGAAGCTTAGAACAAAAATTCTAACTTAAAAAGTTTAATTTGAACGTTTTTTTAAGTTATGATTCATTTCAGTAGAGCTGAACAAGTTTATATTTATGTGTGATTATATCAGCAGAACAACAAGTAAGAAAAAAACGAGAAAAGAAAGTTTTTTTTTCCAGAGTAGAAAAAAAAAAGGTCAGCCACCTTTTATATTTTTACCTGACTTTTAAACAACAACAAAAAAAGTTAAATATAAACGTTTTTGTCAATTTCTGAACCTTGTCCATCCGTCCGTTACATTCGGTTTCAGCTCATAACATGAAAGCCTTTACCAGATATTTCTAAATTATAATCCATCGTGTTAAACTTCTTCATCTTGTGTAAATCCGCTTTCCAAGCGCCATTTCTCATCCGAACATTTTCTTCGACTCTTAAATTATTCTCTCTCTGCAAATTCAGGTGCAAAATAAAGTGAAACTAGAAAGTGTTTTAGAAAATAGAAGGGTAGCTCATTCACCTAAGAAGATTGTCATGCTTATATCTTTCAAAATAAAATTTTAATTGCGCCTTTTCCACTTTTGGCCCAACTTGAAGTGAAAAATAATAATTCATTATTTGAAACTATCATAAAAAGCCTCTTCTGAAAGCTATCAACATAGAAATACCCCTTAAGTGACTAAGCCACCTTTCTAGTTTCTAAAATACTTTCTATTTTGAAATAGCAGAATAATCAGCTATTAATAAACCTATCTTAAATTACAACTGAAATGTGTCAAAAACGTCAACGTACCGCAAACTCCGCTTCCGAGCTGCTTTGAGGCCCAGTTGCAAGACATGAGAGAACCGACGTTCGGAGAACAACCGGGTCTCTCGTAAAGAAGTTGGCTCGAATCGTTATTCCTCGGAAACCATCTGGAGAAGGAACCACCGAGGAATCCCATCTGACGACAAGCAACCGAAAAATCGGAAACGGTCCAACTGTAAAAAACAAAACAATAAAACAAAAGAGATCAGTTCACATTTCTTGTCTAGTCAACAAAACAGGTTCAACAACAGGCTCACTTTCTGGAATTGGTACAAACTGATCTCCATTTGCCACGATAGAACAATTGAAGACGTCCTTCGTTGATGGACGGTCCGTCCACGAGTCGAATGTCGGTGGGAGCACGAAGGACTTCGTTCGGCTTCGTAGTGAACCTCGTGAAACGGATCACAGAATTCTCTCGGCCCTTTACCAATCAACAAACAAAACACCCTCCTTGTAAGAATACGCACATTTTCAAACTCATCGGTGAACCAGTCTGTTTGCAACAACCATTAGCACGGTCAATTTATCTATTTTGTCCAAAAATTGTACCCTTTTTGTAGGTTTCAGAATTTTTTGTCTTATTTTCTCAACATATAAGGCTATTAAAATAAATAAAACGTGATTTGAACTAAGATTTGGGGTTACTCTGACTAGTTAAGAGTTTAATAAAAGTTTATTTTTTTTAAATATGAGCGTGAAAATCAACTCATATGATTCATTTACTCTTCTAGTTTCTATAATACTATCAATTTCTTCTATTATTTGTTATTTTTCTATTTGAAACCGTTCTCGTTCATTTCGATTCATTCTGCATTTTTCTTCTAATTAGAAAACCACATCAGAACGGTTTAAACCCTTCATTATTTTTCTCTATTTGAAACAAAATAAAGATGAACTTGGAAATGTGTTAGAAACTAGAAGTTTAGCTAAATCACTTAAAAGGTATTTTCAAGTTTGATATCTTTCAAAATAAGCTTTTGTGTCAGTTTGAAATTGACGTAATTTTAAGGGACGGGCTAAACGTCTGTATGAAGATACTGACTAATCAGTATCAGTGTAGAAAGTGCCCCAATTAAAAAACACAACATATTCCAACATTTTTTGGCTATTTTGTCTGTAAAATATTACAGACGTTTTTCACCATTAAAAAGCGCGCAAAATAAACGATTTTCAGGCCAATACGAAGTCCACTCTGTATCGGTATGAATTCTTCTCATTTTCCAACATTTTTGGCTATTTGTCCGTTTAGCATTACAGATGTTTTTCACCTTAAAAGCACGTAAATTAAAGGATTTTCAGGCCGATATAGAGTCCACTCTGTATCGGCCTGAAAAATCTTTCATAGCCGCACTTTCTATGATGATACTGATGAGTCAGTATCATCATACAGATGTTTAGCCCGTCCCTAATTTTAAGAAGACTTTTTTTTAATTTTTCTTAAATAAAAAAAAGTGTATTTCGAAAGATACATCAACATGAAAATACCCTTAAATTATTCAGCTACCCTTCTAGCTTCTAACACAATTTTAAGTTAACCTTAGTGTTGTGTCTTATGAAATGTAAAACATGAGTTTCAAAATCAGCTGTTCAGAAAACATTTTAAATTGTGACTGAATATAATTTATTTTAAATTTTTAACAATTATAAACTTATTTCCGTCTTTTTTTTTTTAAAAAAAAAATGATTATGATTCATAAGTTTGGCATCTGTCAAACAAGAAAAAAAAAGTGAATCACCTTTTATTGTATTATGCAACATTTTTTTTTAATAACTTTCAAAACTTATCAGGAGTTCAAATAAATAAAGCATAACGTGCGTACTGTATGCTTACTGATAACTTTGATAAGTCAATATCAACGCTTCAATAAATACGGAAAAAAAATAACTAAAAATCGTACAAACTACGAATAAATTCAGAATTTAACCCAATTTCATTGATAAACACGGAATTGAATTTTAATTAACGCCGCTTCATTAAGTGGCGCACCGATCGCATTTACGTATACGTACAAACAATAAGGACATCAGAATACACAAAGCCAGTCATATTATTGAGGCACAACGTGGAGCTTAAATCTCCCTTTCAATAAACAGCGAGAAATGGGTAAACAAATATGGCTTCTTATATTCAAACAAACCAATACAAAAAGAAGCCATATTAGTACACCACATAAACCTCATAAGCTAAACTCATATATTATAACGAAATGTCACCCAGCGTCGTTTTTAAAATGAGGCGGAGTCCATTACTTATATAACCACAGGGGGGGGGGGGGGGGGGGAAGAGGGAATATTCAACCGTTTTGATCTGTAATTATAAAAGATAAAACAAAAATGCTTACATCTGCTTTTAGAATCCCTCGAACTGTCAATCCGACTCCGGCAACAAATTGTAGTTCAACTCCAGGTTCAATCCGCATTTCACCCTCTTTTTCGATAACTAAATTACCCGTAACTCTATACGGACTTTTATTAAGTGACAACGTCCGAATATCAGTGATGATTCCGCCGTAGAGATCAGTGGCCGCCGCCTGAACCTCAACTTTTCCTCCATGATCAAACAATAAAAACAATAACAACAACGAACAAAACAAAATCCGTTTCATACACAATAAATTTAAACCCGTTTCCTCATCTTGTCTTGTCAGTAAAACTGTTTTAAAAACAGTTTTATAAGTTTTAAGATGTGTTTTCAAACGCAGGTCAGCGGCCATTATTTATGAAGCGCCCTCAACACCATAAAATACATTTACAAAAAAAAAAAAGTTTTGTTAATTTTTACTTTAAAAAAAAAACCACCTGAAACACTTGAAACTAAAGGGTTATCCGAATTCCATTGGTGATTCAAATCGCGAGATGTCGAAACTCGTTAAAACTAGTGTTCAAAGAGGTGAAGAAAAAAACGCGAAGTTCAGATGTCGTCTTCGAAATGGGTGTGGACACAACTGAAATAAAACAAAACAAGTTCAATAAATATTATATCATAATCACTGAACTTTTTGTCTCTCTTTCTTTCTATTCATGAGAACTGCTGATAACGAAGATAATAAAAGAGCTTCACTCGTAATAATAGCCCACATTTGTTCGCTTTCAATGTAATCATACCGTAATCATATTGAACAAACATTTGAACGGTTCTTCTGATAGCGTAAAATACACAACCCCAAACCAAGCTACACAACACACTCCGCCTCACCCTCACCTTTAATTTTTGAGTCACACAATCACAACACAGGTAAGATGTAAGCAAGAACAATGACATCACATATCTTCTCAATGTAAAATGTATGAAGCACAAGGCTGATCCTGAAAAAAGATACAAAGGATAACCTAACATGGTGTCTAAATCAAGTAAACTTCAATATGAAAAAACACGCCATGTTACTACAACCATTAGAAAGAAAAATTCATGACGTGATGACAAAAATTCCTCTTTCTACAGTTTCTAAGGTAAGACGTCATTCAAAGAAAAAAAATAAAGGAAAGCATACAGATATATGCGTTTGCCGATGTCATTAAGCTATACGCAAAAGCTTGCGATCCATGTCGCAATGGTATAAATATTTGCTGAATGACGCATACGCATCACGCACACCTACTAAAGAGGCGGAGCTTCGTATTTGCGGTTGACTGACAGCGCAGTGTGACTCAATTTCCAAGAAAATTCCTCAAATTCTTAGGCTTAGGGATAATCCAATCATATGTACAAGGTGCATCAAAAGTAACGGGCACCAAAACAACTATAAATTATGCTAAATCACTAAGAAAAATCATATAAAAATAATTAGAAAAATATTTTTTTTTAGCTTTGAATCAAAATAAATAATTCAACAAAATAATAAAAAAAAAAAGTTATCATTGTAAATTAACGGCAAAATTTAGAAAACTTTTGTACCACCCTGTATTATGCATTGTAAATTAGTTTCATAGAATAAAATTATGTAAATTAATATATTCACTTATTGCATAATTTGATAGACAATATTCTACGATGCTGATATCCGCGTTTTAATAAATAAAACTTGTTTTTTCACCTTCTCAGTCAAAACTGACAGGAAATATATTAATTACGAAACAAATTATTCAAGATCAACGAAGTAAATAAACATCGTCCCCTCCCTAATTATAATAATAATGAAAAAATAAATGAGAAAAATTGTTTATTAATAACAATAAAAACGATTAATATACACCGAATATTAATTCTGATGAGCAATTATTATGAACATGAAACATAAGCATTATAATGTTTACTCTGTATACTCAATTTGCAATAAGAATTTAGATATTTAAGCATTCTTATAATCTTACCAGTTTTTGAAGACGTTAACAAATAACGTCAACAAATTATTTATAGAAGAGACCATAAAGCAATATTTATAGTAAGTATTTCACAATCACGTTCTCTCGCCTTTCTGCGTGGAATTTGAATACACATCATCATTGTGAAATACCGACTATAAACGCGATTTTAATCGTTGACGTCATCGTCGAAGTCAAAGAAGAAGAAGAAAGTATAGTAAATATCGACGTCAACAGCAGCTGAAAAAGAAGCACGCTGAAATTACGATGTTGAAGTATAAAAAATAGGAAATAAATAAAAACGCGTTGTCGGAAATTATCAAACGATCTCTCTTGTTGTTCTTCCTTCTTTCGACAAAAAATTAAAACTCAAAACCCCACATCGGCTAGCTCTTGAAAAAAATTCACTACTCGTCGTTGTCATTTTTATCGAAAGGAACGACATGAACCTCCAGAGATTCGACTCCGTGTTCGGGCGAATCGACCGATTCGGCGAGAATCTGATAAACTCCAGTTTCGTAATCTTGTATAGCAGATCCGAGAATTCTGAATCGAGACATTTCGGAATCACCGCCCATCAGTTCGAGAACGACCGTGTTTTCATTTTGAACTCCTTCGACTTCTTCGATCTGTTCGAGTACAATGGCCGTATTTTCTTCGACTGCTTTTAATTCTAATTCTTTGATTGCTTCGTCTAAGATCGTTGTAACTGCCGACGAAGACGTATCATCGTCCTTTTCTGGTAAACTTATCTGCGGAATATCATCACCACCCTCTGCAACTTTAACAAAATGTCCGGTTACTTCGCTTAATTCCTCTTGATCGGAGTTCACGCTATCGGCCTTCTCTAACTGTTTAGTTTCATCAAATTGTTCTTCTTCCGTATTCGACTCTTCCGGTGAAAGCGGTTCAATTTCTTCCCTCCTTTTGTCAAACATTTCCGTAATGAAGGTTACGGCCGACATTTTCGAAGGCACAAGATCGTATTTGTTCAAAACGGATTTCGGAGGAAATCGCAACAACTTCTTTATGATGTTATATGCCGGACGATTTTCGTTCTCGATCACTTTCGCAAGAGTTATGAGCGAAACCGGCCAACGTGCCTTATGATGAACTGCCATTAAAATCTGCATTTCAATTAGTTTCAATGTTACTCCTCTGCAATATTTCGGTAGAATATTGTCAATCAGTTGTCGTTCCGTCACAGCAGGAACGAATTTTTGTGTCTTTCGATTCATCTCGAGCTTAGAGACACTCTCGCGAAGTTTCTTTAATTCCATAGCGTCGTTTATCTGTTGGGCCGATTTCAGTTCACCGACACTCAACTGAGTCCAACTGGAGGTCGTTTTTACTTTGAGTGGTTGATTTTCGTCGCAAGAAACTGCGACATCGGCCGTGTACTTTACCTTCAGCGGAAAGTGGAAGAGATGATTTACGAGCGACGGAAACTTCTGGGGTAAATTGGTTTGTTCTTCTTTTTGTGCCGGTCTCCCTCGTTTCTTTTTAGGAGCAGACACGACAAACCGAGGTTTCCGTTCTCCGTTCTGTTGACTAACAGCGTGAGGAGGAACGTAATGATCGTTACAAAGATGACAAGGACTGTGGCACGGCGGATCCGAATCTCCACGTAAACGATGCCCCTTCTGACAAGCTAACACGTAATCTTGGAACCTTAAATAACAAAAGTAAATTAAAATATCATTGATAACCAAATATATCGATCAATCCCGATTTATTACTTTGCGTTTAACTCGGTCGTAATGATGATCACGTGACCTTTTTTGCAGTTTATCTTGAATACGTTCGGATCGGAGATGAGAACGGGAACGTTGACAGACGATCCACATTTGATGCAAAATTTAACGTCTTTCAGTTCGATTCCAACTAAAGTAACGGAACGCACGATCATACGATGATATTCGCAAAGATCCCAACGATCAATCTTAACCTGCAATAAAAGAAATCCGATCGGAACGGTTAACATCGTACTCGTTATTCTGCATCTCAAAAGAAGCAAATTGAGTGTTTTAGAAACTAGAAGAGTAACTCAATCACGTAAGTTTATTTTCACGACCGTACCTTTCAAAATAAACTTAACAGCAACTTAAGCACTTTATTCTCGTTTTTCACATCGCGTTGGACCAAAAGTCGCCCAAAAAATGTTCCATCATTTGTAAACTGTCACAAAAATTTGATTTTTCAGATACGAACACAAAAATAAGTCTTAAAGGTCCAGTTACTCTTCTAGTTTTTAAATCATTCAAGTTTTTTTAAATGTTTGCATCTGTAGAGATTAGCTTGATTATATGCAAAGAACCAGCTTTCTAGCGATATTTCGCACTAGAAAAACGTCTTTAGCAAAATCTTAAAACGACAGTAAACAAACCAAATCGAGAGACGATGACATTAAGTCCGCTGGCGTTACGTTCACAGATTTTGAAACGCCACAATCTACAGTATCTTCATGTAAAGTTGCTGGCATATAATCTGAAACGAATCCAAACAAAGAACCATTTGAAATGAAATCAAGAAGGCAAAAAAAAAATTATGCTTTTTGATATAATAAAGACCACGTTAGAGGCTAGAGTTAACCTACAAGTGTAATTCAGCTTTATTCAAATTATAGAAGAAATCTAGCCTTTAATCAGCCTATTTGACTGTAAAAAAAAAGCAAATTCTTTTTGTCGTAATGAACAAGATTTAGAAAATATAATGTTTTTTTATAAAGTAGCCATTTGCAAAATATGCTTTTCTGGAGCAAAATCTAGAAGAAATTGAAAATGTTTTACAAACTAGAAAAGTAAAATGAATCAATTAAAGTGGATTTTCATGCTTCATATTTCTGAAAATAAACTTTTTTTTTTCTGCTTATCTCCAAGAATTCAAAATGTGGTCATTTTCAAACTGCCATAAAAAGTTTATTTTAAAATATACCAACTTGAAAATCTGGAAAAGTTATTTATTTATTGTTCTAGAAATTGCTATAACATGTATTTTTTAAAAAAAATATATAAACATGAAAATATTCAGTAACCCTTCTAGTTTTTAAAACAGTTTCAAGTCATTTTAAAATTGAATTCAGTTTCTCCGTCTGCACAAAAACACAGATGATTTTGAAATATACCTTTATCTTTAAACCAAGGACAATATTTAGAGTCGAAAACACTTGGAACTGCGTTTTCAACGAGTTTATTTCTGAAAAATATTCAAAAACAACGATAATCGTTAAGAACAATCTTCTACTAAAACATTTATTCGAAACGTAAGAAACCTAGACGTCGCATCGACGAAATCGTATATTTGAAAGTGTGCTGAACACATTCTATGTGGACTAGAATGCATTTCATAAATAATCGTCTCTCGAATGGTCCTTCGCTTCGTAAACCTCGTCCACACTTTGCACCTGCGAACAAAACAAAAAACCCCGATAATTAGCAAAACAAAACACGACTTTCGACTCACAAAAAAAGGCACGAGTGAGAGAGAGAGAGAGAACCTCAGAGGCGTTTCTGGAAAGGAAAAGAACGCGAGATGCGGCATTTCGAAACTGTTTGCAGTACAACCGTATACGCAACAGTAAATCGTTCGTCGACGGTGGCTTTTATTGACCGCGTTTTCTTGCTTCGCACAAATCCGCTTTTTGTGACCCAAATTGACTACCTTAATATCATCACCAACCACTTCACTGTTCTCTTTGATAGAACGAGACACCTGATGCGTTACGCACGTCTCCAAAAGCTTCTTCTTTGACAACGTAGCCGCGTCATTCGAAACACCACCAATAACGTGAACCACATCATCGTTCACGTTGTTTACGGTCGGAAGGGGAGTTTCAGTTGACTTTTCCTCCATTCTTTTGACCGTCTGTAACATCCTTTCTCCACGCTACCCGATAAGGTAGGCACTTTCTAGTCTCTAATAGAATTAAAGAGAAAACCAGCTTTAAAAAAAAGTAAAAAATACGTGAAAAATGTAAGAAAAACAGCAGAATTTAAGGCGGGAAAGAAACGTGCAAGTTACGATCACGTGACGAAACGTTACGATTTAATCGGATAACCGGTTCAACGGATATATGACCGATTACCACCACTTTAGCGATGTTTTATTGTTTCAGAGAACGTATCGCCATCTAGTGAATAAAATGAACAACACAAGAAATTAATTTTATATTATGTCCTATGACTCCTATCAATGTCTTCTGTCGTGACGTCACGTTCATAGAGAATATATTGACGTGACGACACTGCATAACAAATCTATGACACAGGCAATTAGAAAACGAGATAAACAGACGTTTGCTCCGCCCTTTTTATGACGAACGGCAACTTCTAATTGGTTGGTTATATAGTCTAACGTCACATGCTTCGCCCTTTTTAACGTCAGACTACATAACCGACCAATTAGAAGTTGTCGTTCGTCATAAAAAGGGCGGAGCAAACGTCTGTTTATCCCGATTTCTAATTGCCTGTATCGATGACTGACGATTACTATTTTATTTAATTCAATTAAAGTGGTTAATTAAAGTAAACGCTTTTCGAAATCTGACTAATCCTGTCTTTCAGGAGCAAAAATAAAAAAAAAAACTTTTAAAGTGTTTTTAGATACTAGAAAGGTACCTCAATTGTAATTTCATGTTGATATCTTTCAAAATAAGCTTTTTATCGTCAGTTTGAAAAAATGACCAAACTTTGAACAGACGATATTTTTTTAATTTTTGTCTACATGTATAAAAAGCTTTATTTTGAAAGATTTCATCATGACATTACAATTTAAGTGATTGTGCTACTTCTAAAACACATTCAAGTTTCTCTTTAATTTTGCACTTCTGAAAGACAGAAAAATCAAGAGTTCAACAACCATCTTAATTAAAATTATAAAATAATAAAAGTGAATAAGAAATAATTGAAAATGTTAATAACATTTTTAGTTGTAACAAAAATAGCTAAAATGTTGTCTATTTTACATGTTATGACAATTTACTGTCATTACAGTGGTGTTACTGATACATATAACTCCTATTATCTCCATCCTCTTATCTGTTTTAATTGAATGAAGAAAACAATTAAAAAAACCTTTTGTTTTTGTGGACAGGAATTAAAAAACTCCATACCCAAAACTTGAGTTTATTTCATTACAGACTAAGAACACTTTAATGAGAGAACAATCACACAATTTTTTTTTGTTCAATTATTTTTCTTTTAAAATTGACTCATGCAAGGACAATTATACAATTAATTAGCTATGTTAATTACTACAAGGGGGGATTAATTAATTAGGCTAGAACCTGAGAACAAAATGCGCATTTTCAGAGATACTCATAATCGTGTTTTCGATAAAAAAAAAATTCAGAAAAACCAAAATAAAAATTAAATTAAAAAAAATGGACATATCATAATTAATATTCACGAGATCTTCGAGCTCCTATTATAATAATAATTAATATATATATGTATATATATAGAATATTATAAACCTACTATAATAGTACAATTTTAACAAAGTTGGCACAAAAACGCAGAATTCTTTTTCTTCATCTTTTAAATTAAAATTTTCTCAAAACCAAAGAATTAATAATTTTGAATTAAAAGATCTAAAAAATTAAAAAATTTAGGAATTTCTTTAAAGTGAGAATAATTTTTTTGTTCTGCATGTTTTTTGCTATCACAAAAACATTTACAGACATTAAAAGCATTTTGTAAAAAAAACCACAAACACAAATCAAAGTAAAATGTGTTTGTAATAAAGGATATTATTTTTTAAAACAAAAATAAAATTCTGACAAGTTGTAAAAAGTTGAAAACTTTTGTTTTTTTTATAAAAAAACAAAGAGGTTTACAAACCTTAGGCAGTGACGTCATA
This sequence comes from Brachycybe producta, assembly GCA_036925085.1. Taxonomy (NCBI): domain Eukaryota; kingdom Metazoa; phylum Arthropoda; class Diplopoda; order Playtdesmida; family Andrognathidae; genus Brachycybe; species Brachycybe producta. The sequence goes on from JAUPFP010000006.1 coordinate 2,960,402, forward strand.
TAACAAATTGACTTATATGACGTCATGTGACTTTATTAATAATGCTGCAAATTGCAAATTATGTGCATTTATATATTAACAAAATTTACTGAGAAACAAACAAGTTGGGGTTTTTTGTTTTGCATTGCCATAGAATTTTCAGCAAAAGTTTACAAAACAGATTTTGTTGCTTATATTTCAATCTTTGATGAATTCAAATTTAAGCAATAATTATTTTTTTTTGTGCATCTCTCAGAAGTACAGAAAAATGAAATGTGAACCTTTAAATTAACAACAAATAAAAATGTAAAAATTATGCAAAAATAAAGTGAAAATTTCACAGCAGCAACAGCAAAACTCAAAGAGTTGCTTGGAGCAACTTGTCAACAATGACTGACTTGGTCATTTCTATCAGTAAAACTCATACTCTGCTTAACAGCAACTTGTCATGGCAATAAGCAATGCAAGCAATATTTTCTAGCAGCAGTAAAAAGAGTTATAGAAATACTGCAATATACACGGTGTGTCCTAGAAATGTATACAAACTTGAGAAAGTTAATAACTGCCCTGTTTATTTTCTTAAATTTAATATTATAATTAAGAGTAAATGTTATAATAAAGATTAGATATAAAAGCATTATATGTTTTATGTTTAATTGAAGCATTACCCCGTAAGTGTTCAAAATGTCCTCCATTCGCATCGCTGACATCAGCGAGAATAATAATTTCTGCAAACAGTGATAAATGTATCTATTGTAATTATGTGACAATTCTCTTCAATTTTTGCCATTGTATAAATGGCAAAAATTGAAGAGAATTGTTGCACAATTACGAGAAATACATTAATTGATGTTTGCATCTCAGCAGTACCATAATGAGACTGGATGACATTTCGAAAGACTTAAGATAATACCTTATTTAAACATAAAACATGTAATACTTTTATATCTAATATATTTATTGTAAAATTAACTGTAAATTAACGATCAAAGTGTGTTTTGGACATTTTGTATATACACCAAACGTAAGAATGTTACATTTAAGAATGTCCAAGCAGAATTTTTAATACTTTGCAGAAAACTCTCATAAAAAGAGCTACTGCTATAAATTTACAATAATTGTGCCACTGCTACGTGTAATTCCTCTCTTTAAAAAATAACGAAAGTTTTATGCGAATCATTTCTTTTTGTAAATCATAATTTTGCAAAGACAATAACAAGAGTATTTTTTTAAAATAATAAAACTTTGCCCTTTTTTTTCTTTAAAAAAAAATCAATTCACAATGATAAGTTATTTAAGTTGCAAACTAAAAGATAATGACTTTTTTTTAAGAACATGCAAACATATATCGAGAAACAGTCTTGACTTGACAATTAACACACAAAACATTGATATATTTATATATTTATATGTGTATATGTATAATATGGTAATCTTACAAACATAAATATATTTATATAAATATATATACAATATTAATAATTATTGTATTATATAAGAATACAAATATTTATGAATCAAGATTTCAGATAAGTGAATTTTTTTTTCTCTTCTTTTCGTGATGTTGTTGAGAGGTTTGTGAAGAAAAATGGGTTAAACTTAAAAAAGTGTATGAAACAGAACGATACTAGAAAGAGACATCAAAGACTTCGAAAGAGAGAGAGAGAGAGAAATACACAAGACAAAAATTTGGAATTGAGAGACAAGAGAAAGAGAAAACAATAATCAATAAATCAATCATCAAAGCAACAAAAAACAAAACAAAATTTTAAAAAAAATTATCAAGATAACTTTAGTTTTTAAAAAAAATACAGACTTATTTATACTTTTTTTATATATATTATTATTATTATGTACTGTATATATTTATATATTCACAAGTATTTTTTTTCTTCTTAAGATTTTACGCGTCTCGGGTTTTAAAGAGATAAAGACAGAGAGAGAGAGAAAGTGGAGTTTGTCGATCGTTCGATTGACCGCCCGACCAATCGAACGAACGAGTTCTCACGGGCAATGTAGAGGGCATAAATTAGAATTACACATAATTACAGTCAGATTCGGTTGTTTTTTTTAAGAGATAAAACATTTCCATTTAGTGTCCAACTGTCTGTATTTTGGACACTTAAAAAGAATAAGCATTAAGGAGAAAAAAAAGGGGAGAAAGAGAGAAGTTTTAGTTTGCGGCAAACACAAAAAACAACTGAAATTTGTTAAAGAAAAGTAAACGCAATGATTAAATTAACCCCCGCATTAAAAAACTTTGCTTAAAAGAAAAGTTAAGTTTAAACCATGATGCAAGACGAAACTTTCTTTGTATTAAGTCTATGGAGAGATAAAGCCGGTAAAGTTTCACTTCGCCTTTCGTTGCCAGTTTGCATTTTCTAGCTTCAAATTCATATTAATGTAACTGAATAATTTAAATAAATGGCCATCATACAGTTACAATCGAGAGGCAAACTGGCGATAAATATAACATAATATGACTGATCGCAGCAATCGCATTTTGCTTTTTTATAACCGTGCTAAAAAAAAGGTTAATTTTGCATAGCCTCACGCCACTGGCACCTTCGGCAATCCTCCCGCATGATTGCTCTGCCGTAACCAGTCTACCCTCCTCCAGTGATTCTAATATAAATGTTACAGTCATGTGACAATGTATACAGTTGCCACATTGTAACTTTAAGCTTGTGACAACAGAGGAGAAATTGACCAAATAGCTAGGCTTGTGTCACTATGTTTTAACTCGTAGCATGTGATGTCAGATGGGTTGATAAAACATAGAATTGCCATTTTGTTAAGGGAAAAAAAAAGTGGGGTAATAACAAAAATACTGAAGAAATCTTTTGTTTTGCTATTATCCCATGTTTTTTTTAATCAGGCATAATGACACAATCCAAGATATTTGATCAACTCTTCTGACGTCACAAGCTACAAATTACAGTGAAGCGAAAATACTTAAAAACTGTGAACTTTTCTAATCATTTCCTTTTTCTAAAAAACCGAATGAAGCAAGACTAACATTTCGGTCAACCCCTCTAACGTCACAACTTTCATTCTACTGATTCACGTTTCGGTCAACTGTAATTTTTAATTTTTAAAACAAAACTAATGATTTAAGCTTGAAAAATAAATACTTATGGATCGAAAATCGTCCAAAAAATACAACTTCCGTTCGAATTTACTTTGAGAATTATGCGGAAAGAGAGTGACTATCGAGCAACTAGTCACAAAATTTAGAGACATCCAATCGAAAAACTACAAATTTTGTTTAAAGAGTTCACACGCTCTTAACAGCTACGAATTAAGGTGGTTTTAATGTGTGAACGTGGCTCTTCGAACTCCGCTTATTCTGTCTTTCAGGCGCAAAATGAGGAAAAAGTTTATTTGTGTCTTAGGGCGTTTTAAATGTTGCTATCTTTCAAAATAAACTTTTTTAAGTTAGTTTGAAAATAACACAACTTTAAGCAGACGACATTTTTCAGTTTTTGTCTACGAAAAGTTTATTTTGAAAGACATCAACATGAAAACACACTTATTAAATGATTAACCTACACTCCTTATTTCTAAAACACTTCCCATTTTCGATTCATTTTGTTCTTTTAAAAGACAGAATAATCAAAATTTTCGAAAATAAGCTGTTCTGTTAACCATCTTAAATCTAGAACGTTTTTCGGCAAGAATTAAATAAAAATGACTAGTAGCCATTAGCACCATTGAGCCCTCAAAGAAGGAAAAAAATACGAAGATGATAAAAATTCTTAAAATGCGAAAACTGCAAAATTTTTTTTTTTTTTTGCAAAATCAAAAACAAATAGAAAATAAAAACACCGTTAGTTAAAAACAAATAAATAAATTTAAAAAAATATTATAACAAATTTCTTGACTAGAAAAAGCGCAAAAAATGCAGAAAGGGGAGGATTAGGGAGGAATTTCCAATTCATGATTACTAGAGCTTGGATTTTTATGCGAAATATCAAAAGCAAATGTTTCTCAATGTGTGGTTCAATTGCCAATTGTGAAGTAATCATCATCATCATCATTAGATCAACAAACAATTATATTTTTTACTAATCAAAAAGACAAGATGCTAGAAGTTACGTTATTATCACTTGTCAACTAGAAAGTTCCAAACTCTAACCAGTGTTTTGATTGAAAAATAAAACATTATTGTTGGTTATCTAAACGGGAGATTGTTACTTCACAATTTGCCTTTAGGCCACAAATTCAGAAACATTTGCTTTTGATATTTTGCATAAAAATTCGAGTCTTAATGATTTAAAACAATGTTTTCAATGATTTGAACATAGAAAACCGCATTATTCGAATTTGTCTCAAATTTTCAACCGATTGTTCCTCTTTCAAATCACTCTCTCTCTCTTTCGTAGGGCAACCGATTAGCCTCGATTCGAGTATCTCCCTTTTCGCATACAATGGCCCTTTCGACCATTTAAAAATAAACTTACAAACACACACACAGAAGAAAGAATTTGAGTAGCGGCAAACTTCTCTCCCCTCCTCCCCATTTTTTTTAAATGAACACAAGATTCGAAAGAAAAAAAAGTTTCCAACATCCTCGACAACCAACTCCTCTAAGTGGAAGGAGCCGAGGAGGTCGTGACCGGAGGAGGAGGAATGGGTGAGAATTTCGCTGGATTAAAATCGGCATTAGTAAAACTAAAGCCCTGAAATTCCTCCTGGTTAATTGCTCGAACAACTTCGGCGTTAATCGGAGTCAGGACCGGTTCTTCTTTAGTGAAATCGGCATCAAAATTGTTAACGTCTTTCTTCGTTTTCTGTTACAAAAAAATAGAAACGGTTAAAAGATTATTATCGTTGTATTTTTCAGGCAGCTGATTTTCAAAAACGCTATTTAAAAAAAAATACAATTTTCGGTTTGAATGGCGGTTTCACACGTCTACCCTCGAGCGCCTCCCAATCCATGTCTCTAAAGAACGGATGTTTCAAGATCGCTTCTTCGCCATTGTGAGCCACAACGCAACCGAGACGCTTTGAAGGATTCTTAGTCATGAACTGTTTTAAAGAATATTAAAAGAAAAACGGTTCAGTCATTAGTAAGTAGATTAACAAAGGCAAAAAAATTATCGCGTTTTTCATTCAAAGAGACTGTTTAGAGGCTAACGTTCTATATATATTTTAACATTCTAAACAGTCTCGTTGATTGAAAAACGCATAATTCCCTTGGCCTTAATTTATTTATGCATTTTGTGTAATCTTTTGGCCTTCGTAATGATTCTTAAAATAAAACACTAACTCCTTTTAGAATGGAGACGGCCTCTTTGCTTAACCAGACCGGATAAAGAACCTCGTCATGAAGAATGGATTCGAACAGATCGTCCTCGTTGTCAGCTTCAAATGGTGGCTGTCCCGCCATCATTTCATACATCAGGACGCCGAGAGCCCACCAATCGACCGAAGGACCATATTCTAACTCTTGAAGAATCTAAAAAAAAAAACGAAAGAAGGCGACGTAATGAGATTGTTCAATCACGACAAACAAGAAAACAGATCGATCGCCGACCTCTGGTGCTATGTAATCGGGAGTTCCACAAAATGTCGTCGTCGTCGCGCCGTCGCGAATGTTTTCTTTGCACATTCCGAAATCGGCGATCTTGCAATGACCCTCGCAGTCCAATAAAATGTTATCTAATTTCAGATCCCTTTATGAATAAAAAATAAAATGAAACGATTGAAAAAGAATTAAGGCCCTCGAACTTTGATTATTCCGCTTTCAAATAGTAATATAAAGAGAAAATTTAAAGTGTTTTAGAAACTAGAAGGGCTTAAGGCTTATTTCACTTTGGTATTTTTCAAAATAAACTTTTAATGTCAGTTTGAAAATGAAAATGACGTAACTTTACGCAGAGGCGATATTTTTTAAAAAATCTGAATCTATCAAGTGTATTTTGAACGATATCAATATGAAAATACTATTAAGTGATTCAATTACCCTTCTAGTTTTTAAGGTATTTTCAATTTGAAACAGAGTTCAAAAAAAGAATTCGCTGTTCCTAAAACGTCCGATATTAAACTCAAAGTTTTCGAACCTGTAAATAACTCCGTTTCGATGCAGAAATTGCAAAGCCAAAGTCACTTCGGCAGCATAAAAACGTGCTCTCGGTTCGTCGAACTTACGAGCTCTCTGAATTTGAAACATGAGGTCACCACCGTTAACATATTCCATAACAAAAAATAATCGATCCTGAAAAAAACAACAAAAAACCCCCCAAAAAAAGTTCATCGTTTGAGACCAATTTTCGCTTTTTGATGTTAATTTCAAACCCTAGTTTGAAAGCACGAATGAAGAGCCGTGAGAAACGGATGCCTGGCGGCCAATGCCAAGATCCGTTTCTCGGTCATTGTGCAATCCACGTCGTCGTCCTGAATGATGACGTCTTTCTTAAGCACTTTAACTGCATAAACTTCTTCCGTTCCCTTCTTTTCGGCAAGCATCACCTAATTTTGCAAAACGAATTTCACTCATTTAAATCCATTCACAAATAAAAACCGAAATATAAAAAAACTATCATTCGAGAACCTTTCCGAAACTCCCTTTGCCAAGCACTTTAATAAAACTGAAGTCACTGATGTTCATTTTCTTAAGGCCATCCATCGATCGATCGAACAAGACCTTATCTTTCAACCTTGCACCGCCGCCGCCGCCGCCACCACCGCCACTTCCGTCCATCTTTTCCAACAACTTCTCGTTCATGAGTTCATGCGCAACAATACGCAACCTCAATTCCTCTTCTTGATTTTGACGTTGTTCATCCTCGCGAGACAAACCACAAGCTCCTTCTCCGACCGGATTCAGAGACAAGTGACTCAAATCTCGAGCTCCCAGTTCGACATCGTCGTTACCTACGTAATCAGCGACGATTTGTAACGATAATGAGAAACTTCTCGTACTCCACTTAACAAACGACTATCGTTCTCTTTCGTTACCTGACGTTTCGAGAATAGGCAGAGGCGACGTGATAGATCGCTCGTGTAGGACGTGGCGACTACACGCTTTATCAGGAGATTCACTGAACGACGCCTGATTTCATTCAAATGGCCGAAAGAAGGTTTAAGAAAAGAAAGAAAGGAAAACATGAAGTGGATGATATCGTGAAAGCACAATCAAGCTAAAAAGCAGTGTATCGAAATAAAAAAATTCAAAAAAAAAAAAGCTAAGACTATTAAAAGACTTATTTTCCAAAACAGTGTTTTGAGCGTTTCAAGACTAGTGTCTTTTCAGGTGATGATATACCGTTTTTTCGCTACTTTCAATCGTACAAAGCAACAACAATCACGACATCTGGCATATGCTAGACTATGGAGTGATTGAACAACTTCAAATCTAACACACGAAACATAGTGGAAAACAAAAAGAAATTCTTATAAATAAGTGTCAAAATTGAAACGTTTTTGTGTTATTTTGTTTTGGTTGTATTTTTAACAATTGTTTATAATTTGGAAAAGTAATTGTGTTTCTTAGACATTGTCTTAAGAACCGTCAACACTGATGCAACAAGTTATCAAAAGAAGTCTCCATTAGTCGATAGATCGGTGATTCTCAAAAAGTGTGCCATGAGATTTGCTAGAGGCGTGCCGCAAAAAAAAAACTAAAAAATGCTTCGATTTGTTGCAACCTGTGTAGAAGAAGACTGTAAGAAGATCTTTAACCATGTTCGAAACCAAATTAAAAACGCTGACCAGAAAATGGCCAATAAAAATAAGTTTCTTTCAATGTGACGATAAACCTCATCGCGAGTAAGATTTAGAAGTAATGCAGACTAGAAATGCAAGCAATAAACCATACAGAAAATACATAATTTAAGATCGAGAGACAATTAAGAAGGCTCCTGGTTTGCTAAGACAATCAAAACAGCGTGTAAATATGTACGCAGTTTTTGTTTTTAATACTTCAAGACTTGCCAACTAGCTTGTTAAACTATCAAATCTTAATTCAAGAATAAGTACCTCCACTTCCGGTATTCTAAAACGTTGGGCGGTGAGAGGGAAATAAGCTTAAAAACAAGCCTCGAGACAAATCTCTCAATAGAGAAGAGTCCACAAAAAATTCTTACGATCGTATTCTTAATGATTTTTCTAAGTCAAAAATAATGCTAAACTCATGCAAAAAAAAAAAAAATTGAGAAGTTCAGCTCAACCTTTGACTTCGCAATTCTTAAGAATATACAATCCTTCAGTTTAGCTTTGCTTAAGCTCGGCTTGGACATAAACAACGTTTCTGAATACGACCGCAAATGCAACCAAACTTCGTCAAAAATAAGCCACATTATCACAGTTCTCCTAGTTCTCTCGTTCTTTATAAAAATAAAGTAATGTTTTTAAGAATTTTTTAATATTTTCTTCCATCTCTTTTCGAAAACACAACCGAAAACACTGCTTTAGAAATTAACCACCTTTTAAAAGTCCGTAACTCAGATCCATCATCGAGAATTAGAACCACGTTTTTTATTTATAAAATAAATCAACGATTTTTAGTTTGAACTTTAGAAGTTGACAAAATAAAGCGAGCCTTTTGGCCAATGGTCAAGTTCGCTTCTTTACGTGTCAACAACAATAAAAATTACATCAAAAGAAATACATAAAACATAAAAAAATGGATTGAATATTCTCTAGATATTAAAAAAATAATAATAAAAAATCTTCTAAATCTGTGTGACCTTTTTTTTTGGAGGGTCAGAGTTCGGATAGAAACGGGATCGAGCGTAACGCAACGATGCAAAAAAGAGCAAACATAAAAATAAGTGCAAAAAGCGGAATGGAGAAGCGACCGAAAGGTCCCACATACGACACGTATAATAATAAAGACGACTCTTCAAATACCTTTACCTTCTTCTTACGCTTGGAAAGTTTATCTCCGGAAATGCCCATCTCGCTAAGAATCTCGGCCATCTGTTTCGCGTTGATGCCGCAGTTGTTAGCCACGTTCTTCTGGCAACGCTTGTGGACGTTCATGTTGCACGCTGAAAACAACCCACAGATCGGAAAGAGAAAAAAAACGTTCAATTTGCAACCAAACATTCGACAACGACGATGCCAAACAGGTCATTTTGGAACACTTTCAGAAGAGCTTAATCATTTAATAGTATTTTTATGTTTGATATCTTTCAAAATAAACTTTTTATAGACAAAAATTAAAAAAAAACCATCGACTGTTAAAAAAAACTGACGTAAAAGCTTAATTTTGAAAGATATCATCATAAAGATACCCCCCCCCCCCCCCCCCCCCTCAAGTGATTGAGCTACGCTTCTAGTTTTCTAAAAAAAAAAACTTTCTAGTTTCTCTTTAATTTTGCTCTTCTGAAAGACAAGAACAAGGAAGAATTTTTACAAATTAAAACCACCTTAAATGACTTTTGTATTTTCTAGTGTTGAAAATGATCGTGTTTTTTTTTACTATCATGTTTATTTTTAAGTTATCAACGTTTATTAAGCGTCATTTTTTAAAATAAAATTTAAAAAAATGTTTTTCAGATTTACAATTATGTGAAGTGATGGTTAATTAAAATGACTTCATTCACGAATCTCACATAATTTATATTCTTAATTCATTAATTTGCATTTCACTGCTTAATGTAAACTTTGTATTTTTTCCCCTATCGTATATAAAACTGAAACAATCAGGAATCAGGATTCACCACCAACATACCGAAAGGCTTTTTTTTTTTTTTTTTGCATTTCCTCCCCCCCCCCCCCTCCCCTTTATTTTATATTATAATTAAAATTAATTTTAATATAATTCAAAATAATTCAAATTTGAATTATTTTTTTAATTTTATTTTATGTGATTTTATATTATTTTTTAGTCATGATGTTTTTTTTTCTTCTCGTCAACGAGATAATTTATAGAGTTTTCCCCGATCGTACCTTCGCATTGGAGTCCCTGCCTAAAAAGACCGTAAAGTAGAGATCCGCAATGGTCACAAAACGTAGGCCGTTTGTAACTGTGAACGCTGAACCGATGCGGGATGTTAATATTGAACCTCGTCACGCCACTCTTTTTGTTTAGAAAAACAAATCCGTTATAATTAAGAGATCACGACGAGACAGAGGCAAAAAAGAAAATACGAATCTCACTTCTTCGGCCGTACTGTCCTTCATCCCGGGACATTTCGTGACTACGAACTCGTGGCACCGTTTGTGTACGACGCAAGTACAAACCTGACACTGATATCCTTGTTTTCCGAGTCCCCTTTTTTCAGAAAGAGAGAAATATTTCTTCAGCGATCGAAACCTTTTTTTTTTCTCTCTCTATTCTGTTCGTTACCAAATGAAATCTCGACAATGAGAACAGAACGTTGGCTGACGTAGAATGGTAGCCATGAATTTGTGACCGTTCACTTGATGGACTCTGCGTCTCATTGCTCCTCGGCGCCGGTTCAACCCTTGCCTCTCCTTGAACTCCCTCGGCTTCTGCGCTTTCCCTGAAAAACAAGTTCATACCAAAAAAAAAAAATAATGAACGGTTAGGTCCCGATAATGCTGATTCGGATCAGCTCACCTCCTGCAGCCCATTTCAGATCGATTCTTACGTGAATCCTTCCTGATGGTTCAAGATCGATCTGAAAAGTTAATAAAAAAGAAAAATAAACCGTAAACCACAACTCAAGTAATCATAAACACAAATGTTTCTGGAGCCTGTTTCACCCAGAATGATATAAGGCCGGCTTCACAATGAAACCACTCTTGTAAACAATGACCTGTTGTCAGTGCGGGCCACTGGTATGTGCCTTGCTCATCACTGATAAGACATTGTGGCACATCTGAACACCCCCTAATGTAATCAATGTTCTGCTAAAAACGACCGCTTCATGTGGCGCCACAAAGTGGCCAGTGTATACTTTTACATGGTCTCTATATAAAGTGTAAGCCCAAATGCAATTCATCAAAATAGTGCTTTTGTTCAACTCCCTTCTTCGAGAGTTCAAAGTTGAAGTGTCGCGTTTTTTTGTATCGATTACCGGGCGCTAGGGTATAAATCTCTAAAATATTTTGCGCCCAAAACGCGAAATAAGGCAAAAATGTTGTACAATCTCATACATAGAGGCTAAGCTGCTTCCAACTGAAAGAACTGTAATCCTGATCTTAAGAGAGTTCAAGTTTCCTTATTGAAGTTGCGCCTGAACGCCCAAAATCGTCTATTTTTTGCATTCATTTGGTTACAATAATAATTTCCGTCATATTTACATTAGAAATTCTAATGAAAATCGTGGAAATGAATCCAATTCATGACACAATTTCCTTCCTTTTTAAAAATTCCCATCTTTTTACATCCCTTTAACGACGCGCACCTAAAATGGCGCTTGTTCAGTTTGACGCAAGATATTAGTAACTTGCGTCAAATTGAACAAGCGCCAATTTAATTAAGCGCCAAATTGTACACATTTTTAATTAGGCACCAATTTGAACAAAACGCCAAACTGAACAAAACGCCAAATCCATGGCGTTCCCCTCAAAGTATTCCAATTGGCGCTCATTTAGCTTCGCGCTAGTTTCATTTGGCGCAAATTCAGCGCCACCACCCACTTCAAGTTACGAGGGCTCAACGGGCCCCACCCCCATGCAGTGTATGTCGCGTTTATAGTTGACATTTCATGACGACACCACTTTCAGATTTGTATACAAATTATACAAAGATCAGTGACGAACGTGATCAATGATCATGAAATGCCAACTATAAATGCAGCATAAAAATTTGTATGTGACGTCATGCTTTTTAAATAAATATAGGGAAATCCCTACGGACCAATGGGCCCCCGGGGTACAGACCAAAAAAAACCCACCATTTAAATGCTATAAAACTGGAGATTTTCAAATAAAAAGATTTCGTAATGAAAATTGTTCTTTTGATAATAGTATTTCATGAAAAAAAAAAAAGATTTGAGGAAAAACGTTTTTAATTGTCATAAAATAATAATAAAAATAAGAATCGTCCTTTTAATGGATAACGTCTCCTTTTAGCAAGTCAGAGCAATCGGAGCTAAAATACTAAACACCACAGAATATAAACAAAGTTGGCTCCGAGCACTCTGAAAAACAAAACCTGCACACTGAAAAAAGATCAAATAAAAACAGCTCCGAGTGCACAGAGAACAAAAAATACCCGTACGTAAACGCGATTTAAATTACATAAGAAATAGAATTCAAGAGGACGCGATCAAACTTCCGAAACACATATTAGTGAAGCACAGATACGTGCCTAAAAATAACGAGACACAATTGGAAACTAAAATCCAATATGGTGTCTTTCACGATAACGTCATACAATATTAAGACTTCATGTTCATGCACCCTATTATCACCTAAGACATGACGTCATGTGTCAACATCTTCATTTCCTTTTAAATACGAAAACATCAGCAACTCGACCATAGTAAAAATTTGAAGCATATCAGAAACGTATAAAAATGAACGATAAATAAAATCTAAAATGGCGACTTAATACCCATACATTTCTTTAGAAAAATAACCGACATATTAGTACAACCCAAATACTTCTACATTATGACGCTACGTGATTTCGTAGCCCCTAAACCAGATTATTCAGAAGTCGCGCCTTGTAATCTTTTTCTGTCAGCCATTTTGATCATAAATGATGTGAAATGGAAACAAAACTCAAGGATAGAGAGAGAGAGAGATAGGTTTTGAAACAAACCAATGAGAAGATGCCGGTGGCATCATCATTATGATCATTCTGAATAGACATTAAGAGACATTTTCACTCTTATTCCAATTTCCCCCTCAAATACCTTAAATAAAACGATGAAAACAAACGAAAAACCCTTTTATTTATTTATTAAGACGATATAAACTCACCCAAATGTCCGAATGCGCCCTTGTGATGAGTTCTTCGAAAGATATCTTACAATCGGCAACGAATTCATCTGGTGGGATGGCGGCGTCGTGAAACACGGTGAGACCGAGGCTCTTTGCGTCATGTACATCACAACTAAATTTCTCATTCCAAACGGGTCTAAACGTCTTTCCTTTGGTTGTGGAACGATCGACGTGCAACTCATCCACGTCGATCGCCACATAAGGATCAATCAGTTGGGGCTGACTCTTGCCGACCACCGTGTGATGTCGAGTCGCGAAATCCGTCGGTTTTAAATCGAAAGCCTCGCAAAGCTCCAACTTTAGAGTTCCCGTAAACATAGCACCTCACTCTCTTTATATACAAAACGCACCGCAGTTTTCTATTTTTTTAAAAAAAAAAACACAAACACCTACAAAGATCCACTCTTCTTTGAAATCAACTGCGTTTGAAATGCATATGTAAACACGAATATGTCCGATTTAACAGAAAAAGAGAAAAACAGATCTCACGTCCAAATCCTAGCGAAGGTCGACTACTTCCAAATTCTCTCCACTTTTTTTTTCTCAGCGATAAATCGTATCCAAAAAGCATACAGAAACGACAATATGACACTTGCTATCCTTTTTCAGTTATATTTTGAAGCAACAGACATGACCTACAAACCCAATCTTTAACATGAAAAGAAAAGAAACAAATATGGCGTTTTACAACAAAAGAAAACCATACATTTATGTGCGCCAGATGTAACTTAATCGGGCTTCAAGTATATGACGTCAATTTACATTCAGCCTTATTCTAGAATTTTAGAATTACACTTTTAGTTATGTTGCCAGATGACATGTATTAGATTCCTCAATACGTTTACTCTTACTTTTAACGTGTTTTTTATTAATTTATATTAGATTATATATTTTTATTATCTTTAAAAACTAAAAATTTATTTAGTCAAATAATAATAATTCATGTTGCTATATAAAAATACTAAATCCAAAAAATGTATTGTACTTGAGCCAAAAGAAAATTCCATAAAGGAGGAAATATTTTTCAATTTGACAACAATGTTAAATTATGCGGCTGTTGCTAAAACCAGACGCCCAATAAATGGAACTACGAACTACGAGAATTGGTTAAATATTAGATAAAATACAGCAAGTTTGTTAAAAATATACGTATTTTAACAAAATTAAAAACTTAAAGTAAAATGAGATTCTGAAAACATTATCGTAGTACTCTATACCAATATTATCTCATAATTATATAACGTCGTCTCACCATATCAAGAAAACCATCATGGCGGTGTTTATTCGTAACGTCTTCGTTTCTGGACACAATTTAAAGATGAAACTAACGAAAAACGTAAAATTTGAAAGTGCATTGAAGTCTCTAGACAGCTATCCCAACTTGTAAGTGCATTTTAACGATCGTATTTATAAAATCAAGCGAATTATACTGTTATTTTTGTTCCTATTCATGATGCATCGTCTGCTAGCTATATCTTTTTCATTAACTTATGACGCGAAATCTATGAGTTTCTTCTGTTTTTAAGGTATGGATTTGGTTCTTTGAGAAGGTTTAGCACTGAAAACAGCAATCCAAAACTTATAACAGAAGAAAAAACATCTGAAACGACTCTTTTACTCAGTGACAGTTGTATAAATGTATTTTCCTTGGATTTTTAAGAAGTTTCTTTCAATGACTTTAATTCTGTTACTTTATTATTTAAACACAGAGGTTAAAATCTATTCAGAATGATAACGAATACCTGAGAGTGTCCGTAGACGGCGGTGGATGTTCCGGCTTTCAGTACACTTTTACATTAGACACAAACTTAGAACCGGCCGATTGGTGTCTTAATCATTTTCTAATCTTGTTTCTTTAAGTCGTTTGTGATTGATTAGGTGTTTTTTCTTCTTACATAAGTGTCATCTCGACAAAAGGAGTTCGCATCGTCGTCGATAGAACGTCATTGGAATACGTAAAGGGATCAACGGTAGATTATCAACAGGAGTTGATTCGCTCTGCATTCAGGATCGTCTCAAATCCTCAGGCTGAACAAGGATGTTCGTGTGGAGCTTCTTTCTCTATTAAAATGTGATGGAACCCATTTGTTAAACGTTGATTTTATTGTAAATAGTAGACGCAATTAAAAAAAACTCACGTTGTCGTTGTCATTTTGTATTCTTTTCACTCTTTATTGATTAAAATGATTGACATAACTGCTAATGTCGCCCAAAACGAACGTCGCAAGCAGAAAATCATACATTCGGATCCAAAAAATACATTTATTCATTGTTTAACTTAAAATATGATAATTATAAAAAAAGTTTTATTTCACAAGCAATTTGTTAGCACTTTGCTACAACAAATTTCTACAAATTGGCTTTCAGTTTTTCTAATTTTCGTAGAATCGTCTCCTTATCGACTTTATCCTTATCCTTTAAACATCCATTAAGATGCGCTTCGGCTCCTTCGTCGTCCCAAGACCAGAATATCCTCTTCTCGAACGAAGAACTGAAATGACATTTTTAAATATTTTTTTTTAACTACAACTGCGCATATTAGAAATAATAAGCAGCAGGTTTTAAAGTGTAAACTGTGCCTCTCAAACTTTATTATTCTGTCTTTCAGGTGCAAAATGAAGAGAAACTTGAACGTTGAAACATATTTTCAAATTAAAATATTTCAAAATAAGCTTTTTATGTAAGTTTGAAAAATACCCTACTTTAAGCGGACGATATTTTTCAATTTTTGTTTATAAAAAACTTAATGAAAATTACTATTAAGTGATTCAGCTACCCGTTTTATTTTCTAACAAACTTCCAATTTCTGATTAATGTGTGGTTCTTCTGAAACGTAGAATAATGAAAATTTGAAAATCGGCTGCCAATAAAACAACTTAACGCTTTCTTTAGATCTACCCACCGAAAATTGGCATCTGCCAGTTTTGGAGTCTCGTAAAAAGACTTGTGAGTTTTCGTGTGAAAATAATAATGAGAATTTCTTTTCTGACTATATCCAATCATCCACGGATCTGGCAAAAAATCCACAAAACGAATAATTAGCAACGAACGTTAAAAAGACGCGAAAGTAGCCAGATGCAATTACCATTGACCACCTTTAAGAAAAGGATTCCCTGAGGAATGTAAAAACGATCCTCAGTACACGAATAACAAAGACGTGGACACATACCTACACCTTTTACCATGTGATTTTCCATACTTTAAATTAAATACAAAAAAACATTTTATATTTCTCTGCAGTTCGATTTCTACTATCTCCAATTCGAACATTGTGTGTTTTAACCTGTTAAAAATGTCTCCAATATCGGCAAAACGATAAACCTTTTTGGCACGTATCGGGGCATGATCCGGACGACTCGGTTTCGAGATCGCTCTAATGAATACTTCGATCCTCGCCATTCTAGATTTCATAATTGAAAATGTCATTTAGTAAAGAAATAAACTTAAATTGAAATGCAACACTGATCTTCAGTACCGTTCTTGATACGGAAGATCGCGAATGTCTTTGCCTCCTAAAACTAAGGCATCGATAATATGAAGGGACCTCATTTTACGTTGACCTTTTCCCTATACGAAAGACGACAACGTTTTTGAATTTCTCAAAACTTAAAATTGAAAGAACTAGCCACTACCTCTCCCTGAAGTTCGTTAACAAATTCTCCGTATAGTAAAGTTTCCTTTGGGATCTCTAGAACTACGTCGACCTTTTCCCATTTATAGGATGACGACCCATCCCATTTAAACACGTTTTGTCGCTGAATAAAAAGGCTGAACATTAATTTATCGACACAGAATTGCAAATTAATTAATTTCCAAAGTACCCCGAGACCCAAAACAAAAAGACGTTCGTTTCTGTCTCCCTTTTTGACAGCTGAAACAAGACAAAAATAATCATGCATTCCCTTGATCGAAGATAATACTTTATGATCCAAGTTTGTCGCCAAGTAGCTCAAATAAGTGGGAGATTTATCCTGAAAGACAAAACAGATCATTGTTTCAACTGCCACTCAGATCATTTCATTAACATATTTTTAAAAACAGCTACTTTACAAACTCTTAAGTTATTCTGCATTTTATAAAAACAACACTAAGAAGTTGAAAGTGATAGATCTTAAAAGATAAAACTTATTTGCTTCCGAAAGACAAGGAACGTTTACACTTTAAAATCAACTTAAGAAAAAAAAGAACCTTAATTAGTTCTTCAAATCTTGGTTGAGGATCAGGACGAGGCGGCGCCGAACGAACTTTGTCGGGAATCTAAAAAACCAGGTCTAAGAAAATTCTGAAGTAACCGATGTTTAAAAAATAGAACCTTCCAATATTCCAAACACTGTTTACGAGTGTCACTTTGTCTGTCTTCGTGAAGATTCCTTTCGTAATAAAAAAAGGAATATTCAATAAAACGTAAACCACAACATAAAGTAATAAATTACTAACGTATTTTGATAAAATGCTCTTATTTTGGTTAGATTTTGAATTTGAACTTTTCCTAATCTAAAAGATAAAGAAAAGAAAATCAGAAACAAAGAAAAACCGTTTAAGAATTTAAAACAATCATACAAATTATTTGACTCTCTGATGTAATTGTAAAAACCAACGTCGTCTTTTAGAACATCGAGTGGAACAATTTCTAAGATGTCTTCATTGGATAAGACGCTACTCGTTTCGTTGAGTCGACAGTTCACTTCGTAAAAGTAATCGCTAACATCTTTAATTTCTTCTCGCCTCCACTTACAAATTATGTACCTTTTTTTAGAAATAAATTAACACATTCATTTAACTTACCAAGGCCCAAAGTCAATAAGTAAAACTAAACAACTGAACTTCAACCTGAACCGTCAGAACGGGAAAGAAGAGATTTTTCTATGTTGAAACCCTGTTTTGAAGGTTTAAGTTGAAGTTCCAGTGTTACTGTTTCCTTGTTAAATTTGTCTACAAATCACCTTTCAGAGTTTGCTGGTCGACTTGTAACGGGTTTATGAATGCAAACCTTTTTAAAGCAACGATACATAAGATAGACGAGACCGACGCTGAAAGGAGTGAAAATATCAAACAGTTTGCAAACAAAATGGCCACCAGGACGAAGGATGTAAAGTGCCATCAAAAACTGGCACAAATACAATTGTTTCGATAAAATTTCTTGAATGTTCTCCTGACCTTCAACTGAAAAACCCTTCAAAAACAACGGAAAAAACAAACGCGATTAAACGGGATAAACATCGAAACAATTTATTTATTTCGTAGCTAAAACTAACACCGTCGGCCATCATGAAATGAACACCTTTGCCTCCAGTTTGTTGCAAAACAAACCGTCGAAACTCTCTTTGGTTTTCAGAAACAAAAACATCACCGTCGCCAGAAATTCCGTTAACTCCTAAAAAAGTCACGTTAGAAATCGAATAAACGACGAATCGGATTTTGCAAAAAATAATACAAACCGTAATGAGGTTCGAAAGACTCGCAATGTCCGGAAAAGAAATCCTCGAGTTTGAAATCGTTTGCTCCTCGCAACGTGAAACCAAATCCTTTCGCTTCCCACCCTTTACGCCAGAGAACATATTCTGAAAAACCACCTGGACCTGCACAGACATCCGCAAAGTACAACAATTCGTTCTGCTCCACAAGAGGTTTCTTCAAATTCAAATCAAATTTACAAAAATTATGCAATTTATGTATCTCGTGCCAACTTTTAACCTTAAATAATTACCCCAGCTTCATCAACCGGCTTAGTGAACATGAAATCGAAAACAGCATCCATGTTAGCCATCTTCATCGCAGCTCGGTTCAAGAACATAACTCCTCGAATGGTTTCGTAAGGATTAGAACGTGTCCGAGCTCTCCTCATCTCTTCCGGTTCCAATTCATCAAAAATGCTCTTTTGAGAAAAAGTAAAAAAAATGTCGCTTACAATTTAAACTTATGTTTCAATGGAAACATTTTACCTTGCAACTAAGAACCTGTTCCAATACTTCGGAATCACAAAATTCAACTTCGTCATCAATCTTTCTCTTTTTCTACATCCGAGAAAGAGAAACGTTTTCATTACTCTGCTAACAGTTGACATTAAAAGATCAAGAACATAACTGGTCCTTCTCTAGACCACTTCCGAAGAACATCTAAAGTAGGAGGTTCGTTCGGACAATCCGGAAGCCAGTTAGGAAACTCCTCGATGGCAACCTAAGCTGAGAAAAAACTGATTCTTTAAGATTTCAAACAAACACAATCTAAACGAAAGAAACCCACTTCGTCTTTCTCGAAATCCCATCCTGCGTCGCCAGGCTCTAAACCCTGTATCTGACGACCAAGTCCTCTCCGTCCTCTCTGTTTTGAAGTTTCGATAATATCTGTACGTCCTTGGCCGTGTTTTCCCAACCCTTTCCCCTCTTCGAAACCCATTTTTTCCTGTTCCAAACAAACAAACAAACGGATTAGACACGTTTCAAAATATCAGACGAGCCAGTCCGTACCATCATTTTTTTAGCAACGTCATTGTAGTTGCCTTTTTGCTTTGATTCTATAGATAAACCTCGTGGCAACGGTTTCTTCTTTGGAGGTAAATGGCGTGCAGAATCATTATCGTGGCCGTCGCCAGGTAGTTTTCGTTTATGACTGTTAGCTGAACCTAAACGCCCAAGAATTGTTTATTAAAATAAAAAAAACAATCCGCAGGTCGGTTAAAATTCCACTAAAATGAACAACAAAAGACCTGAAGAAAACGACTGCAACGGAATTTTCACTCGAGGTTTTTTCTTTTCCTCCTCATCGCTATCCTGACTGTCATCCAAGCGCTCTCGTTTCACAGCGTTATAAGAAACTAATAACATCAATTTATTTATCCAAATTAATGAAAATCCGCCATAGAACTTGATAGAATTTCATGAAAATAAACATGAATAGACCTGAAGGAAACGATTTCATTCGAGGTTTTTTCTCCTCTTCATCGCTATCCTGGCTGTAATCCGACGGTTCTCGTTTCACAGCGTTATAAGAAACTAAAAAACATGATTTTATATATCCAAATTAACGAAAATCCACCGATAGAATGGGTTCAAATATCACAAAAATAAACATTGATAGACCGGAAGGAAACGATTGAAATCGAGTTTTTTTCTCCTCTTCATCGCTATCCTGGCTGTAATCTGATCGTTCTCGTTTTATAACAGCGTTAAAAGAAACTGAAATGCAACAAGTTCA
The DNA here is from genome assembly GCA_036925085.1 of Brachycybe producta. Taxonomy (NCBI): domain Eukaryota; kingdom Metazoa; phylum Arthropoda; class Diplopoda; order Playtdesmida; family Andrognathidae; genus Brachycybe; species Brachycybe producta. The sequence continues at coordinate 2,980,445 of JAUPFP010000006.1, forward strand.
TTAATTAAAATCGTAAAATCTTAAGACTATTACTAAAGTAAAGTAAAGTAAAGTAATAGTCTAAGGTTAACCGCAAAAATCGCTTAAAAAGTACGAAAATGTCATTAAAAAGACCTGACGAAGACGATTTTATAGGAGAATAGAAGGAAACAGCAGCAGCGGTATTTCCACGTTTATTATCATCGTCACTACTGTCAGTCGTGTCTGAAAATGAATTTTGAACAAATTTCAATGAATGATAAAATGAGAAGAAAAAGTTTCCCAAAAAAAGTAAAAAAAGTTAGAACCTCACCACTTAGTGACGAAACTTTTACATTTTGTTTATTCATAATAACTATGAAGTAATACCGAATGAGAAAGATCGTTTTATTAACCGAGAAACGCAAAAATAATAGAAATACCACGTCAAAAAAAATCAGAAATTATAAATCCACAACCAGATGGAGGCCGCCATCTTCTTCAAACACGTCATTCAATAAATCGATGTCTATATCGATAAGAAAATATTGATGTATCTATTTCATTATTTATTTTAGTATTTGCATAGTAATCTTTCATTTTTCAAAACAGCTCCGAAATATTTTTTAAATGGCACTAATTATATTTAGAAATAATATGGTATTACAAATTAAAAGCAATAAATTATATTTATGAATAGAAAATTTCAGTCAACGATATAAAATATCGATATATCCATTAGGAGGAGTCTTTTGAAATTTCCAGCGCCATCTATTCGACAAATTATGCAATAAATATAATTAAAAAATTAACTATACTTCCCGTTGAAAATGATGATGATCAATTAAAATAAACATACTACTCTTTAATAATATATGCCAAAAATATATATATTCTATCGAGATAATTGTATTCTTGACCATATAAAAAATAAAACTAATTTTCGTCATTAACTTTAGGTCATAAATTGTTTATAATGAAACATTTTCTATTTATTGTTTTTATAAAGAGAATTTTTAAACAATAAAAATTAATATGTTAATTAGTTTAATTCAATGCTAAATGAACAAAAATATACTCCGTGCTTATTCTGTCTTTCATAAGAACAAAATTAAAGAGAAATTAGAAGGGAACTCAATCATTTAATGGTATTTTCATGTTGGAAATCTTTCAAAATTAACTTCTTAATATATCATCTGTTGAAAGCTGATTCATTTTAAAACTCACAAAAAGCTTATTTTGAAAAATATCAACATGAAAAAACCCATCTTAAGAGACTGATCTATTCTTCTAGTGTCAAAAACACCTAAAAGTTTCTATTCATTTTGCACCTGAAAAGACAAGAATAAAAAATGTTTAGGATACCTTTTAGAATTTCAACAAAAATAAATTAAATGTGAAAATTATGAAACTGAGCGTAATTTTAATTTGCAAGAAGAAAAAAAAACTAAACAAAAAGTGATTGGCGAAATGTACAGAAAACAAACATCTGACCCTAAAAGTCACTGGGAATTAAAAGAACAAATCTAAAATTGCACTTCTTAATTTTTTCTTACTAAATATTCTTTTTTTTTTGTTACTTTTTCACCAAAAATGAACTTTGGCATTAATTTCATGCTCAAAAATATCTGACAAACAAAATGTCTTCACGAAAAGACCGCCCCCCCCCCCCCAATCCTCCTCTAATATTATAAACAATTCTCATTTTAAAAATTTCAAATGGTAAAAAATGAACAAACTGCCAGAAGATAATAATAAAGAAAAAAATATTAAAAATTCTTTTGAAAAATAATAAAAGGAAAACAAATATATACAATATAAAATGAAAAACAAATTATAAAGAACGCAAAACACAAAATCTAAAAAATATCTATGTAAGACTAAGTATACAGAAGAAAAAACGCAATCATAATTTTTGTCTCTTTTTATGACTCCAATTTAGCTGCAATTATTGCAATAAAAACCGTTATGCATTTATCTAAAAAAATCTTCACCTCTTTCTGACTGACTTATACAAAAAAACAATACACATTTTTTTTAAAAAAAAAAAGACATAGGTTATTATAAACTTTAAAACAGCATTCAAACGAAAAAATCAGGGCCTGAATGAAATTAAAATTCACCAAGAAGTAAATACAGCTACAGAAAAATAAATAGCTATCACTAAAGCAACCCCAAAAAATGCATTTTTCAGTCAAAAAGAACCAGCCAAGAGGCTATTTAGGTCAAACTAGTAAGTATCTAGAACTACTGCTCAGACTAAAACTCTTAGCCTCTAATCAGGTAATTTGAAAAAAAATTTCTATTCTGATCAAGAGTAGTTTTATTAAGATATTAGGTTTAACTTTAAACCTCTAACCAGGTTCTTTAACTGAAAACCCGCATTTTTTTGGTTGCCTTAGCAATCACTCATTTCAGATAAATTTCATCAATTTCTGTCAATATTCGTTGAAATTAGACCATCTTTATGTAATTTTTTTTTACCAATTTTGTTTTAATTATTTTTAAGAATAGTCACAATTTTTCTTATCAAAGACCCTAAAAATGACTAAACCGAATTTTCATTTAGTGATTTTTTTAGGATTTTATTGTTATATGGCAACGATCTCGGCATACGTTTCAAGTTGACAAATTACATTATAAACTAATAATTAAACAATTATTGAGACAAAATGAAGAAATTTTTACATTGAAAATGTTCTAAAATATATTATTGATTTCAATAAAGATTGTCGTGAAATATTTCCATAAATTGATCAAATTTACCCTTTAAAGTACAATACTGCATTGCAAATTGTATTTTGTTTGCTATTTATTTTTCTATAACTGTACCTAAAAGATAAAAACCCATTGCTTTTTATTCTTGTACTAATTAGAAACATTTTTCATTTGAACTCATTTACGAATATAATGACTGAATAAAAAAAACGTGAACTTTTTCTAAAAATATTGCTACAAAAAGCAATTATACCATTTAACCTTTGGCTGTGGGGAGGAGGCTAACGAGATAATTAGGACAGCTTTTTTTATTTTGCTTGTAATAAATTTCTTTAAAACTTATAAAACTAAGTTATATATAATATATATCAGTAAAATTTCTATAAAGAAGCAACTGGCCAGTTCTTAGAGCATTGAAAAATGGTTTCTTTTTCAACGTTTTCAAATGACCACCATTATCTTATATAATATATATGTAAAAAAGCAAATTTTAAAGAGTACAAAACTTGGTTCACGAATCACGATTTTCAAAAGGTTAAAAACAAAAGTAGTGAACTTTCTGATCTCAACTTTTTCTGAATTAACTAGAAACTAGAAACTGAAAGTGTTACTTAAAACGGCAGTATCTTAAAATTATGCTTAAGACAATGCTAAGCTTAAAAGTTAAACTTGCAAACTTTCCATAGGCACACTACCGATTCTTGTCTTGCATCATGTTTTAAGCTCAACTTTATTTTAAGTAACATTTTAGAATAATGACAAGCAAGTATTCAAAAACTTGGCTTGAAATAGTTAAACTTAAAAAATGAATTAAAATCCTACAGATTCCTTAAGATTCCTACAAATGGTTTTTATGTTTGGCTTTAACGGTCATATTCTTAATGATTGCTGAGTCAATGGTTTTACCAAACTCATCAACTTTTGATAGAAAGTTGCATGTAAACGTTGATGAGTTTAGCAATAGTTTTGACTTAAAAATCACTGAGAATATGATTTTTACCGCCGTATTCAAAAACGTTGCTTAAAAGAAAATTAAACTTAAATCTATTGAGTGTTTTTTAAGTTTAGCTTTTTGAGTTTCACTTTAGCTTAAATAATATTTTAGAACATGGCTTTAAAAAAAAATTGCTAAAATTATTTTTCTCTTTAAAAGAGCCAAATTTAAACATTTTTAAAAGGTATTTTTGTTCTTAAGTATGTTAAAAATGTAATGTTTGTTGAAAATTCATATTTTCAAAAATATGAAAAATTCACATTTTTATAATTGCAATTTAGTTTTTCTTCCGCCTTCTAATAAAGGAGGACAATGAAGTTTCTATTTTGCTCAATGTCTTAATTCAGCAAAATAAATCGTGACCAAGTACTCTTTTTCATAAATGTAGAAAATGAATTATGAATACATATTTAAACCTAAAAAACTTAATTTATCTTAAAACGATACATTATATTAATATACCTTTTTCTTTTATCATACATATACATTATATAAAATCAAAAAAAATGAATTTAACATCAACATTATAGTTTTTTTTTGTATATATATTTTTATATATAATTATAGAAGAGTAAATATTTAAAAACAAGTTGCACAAAAAAAAGATGAAAAATGGAATTCATTTTTCATTATAGTTATATATATATATATATATATATATATATATATATATATATATATATATATATATATATATATATATATATAATATGTAATAAAAAGAGGGGGAGTGAGAGAGGCTAAAAAAAAGAAACCGGGGGTCAGACTAGCTGACAAGACTTTTGTTGAATGTACATGAAATAAAGCTATGGGATATACACAATATATAAGAGAAAGATAGAAAGAAAGTTGCTAGTTACCCCCGAGACCCCCAAACAAACCCACCCCCATTCCCTCACCTCTTTATTTTTAGTCGAATTTTCATAAAACCCTTTTTTTTTTTTAAAAAAAAACCATATCATCAAACCACTCAAAAATGTTCGATACATTATTATTTCCGCCTCTATTTCGAAGCTTAAAAATTTAAAAATATTATAATAACTTTCTTAAAACTGCTGACTAGCAAGAAATTTCATGGAAATATATCTTTACCACTAGCAATGGCCCACATTTTTCTTGCTGATGTTATTAAATTTGCTGTCATAAAAATGACACCCAACCCAAGTCAAAACTGACAAAAGTGGTGGCGAGAACAAATTACTTGGATAATTTATATTGAATAGAGCAATGCGATTATAAGAAATGTTGCTTAAAACATTGTTTCCACTTGTAATCATAAATACGGCAATCAGAAAAATGCTTTCTGTAAAAGAACACGGTTAGATATGTAGAGTTTTAGATGAGAGTTTGTCCTCTAGCTTCTGAATACAGCCTCTAACCAGATTAAACTAAAAAACGCAAATTTTATGGTTGACTTAATCACGAGTACAGCAACTACAAAAATGCGTTTTTCAGTAGAAGAACCCGATTAGAGGCTCCAGATTAGACTTGCGTCTAGAAAGTCTTTTCTACACTAGAATACTAGTCTCTATACCAGGTTCTTTAAACGAAAATGGCATTTTTCTGGTTCCCATACTTCTGCATCACGAGTCTGAGTGGAAATATGCCTTTATAGTAACTAAAATAAGCAGAATAATGATTTTTGAAGCAGAAAATTATGAAGATTGTAAAATAAAAACGAAAGAAATCGAATTTATTTTATAATTTTCCTAATTTTCTGCTTCGAAAATCATTATTCTGCTTTACGAGAAATGCCAAACTTGCAACAAAAAATGTAATTTTAGCATTCAAACACATAAAAAAGTTAAGTTAATACTTTTAAGGATGGAGGGCTAATAATATATGTTATAACTGAAACTTGAGATACGAAAGCTGTCTTAACGATATAAAACCTAACATTCAAAAAGCTGTCTTAACGAAGAGAACGATTAGAAACTTGAATTCGTTCGGGGCAAGAAATTGGGCAACCACGATCACGATCCAAATAAAATGACATTTAACTAGAAAAGTAGGTGCAAATTTTATCACCTTTTTGTTTTTAAAAAAAAAACCCAAATCTATAAAAAAAACGTTATCAAACATAATTTTGATAATAAAAAATAAACCCAAAATGAAAACAAAAACCACGCTCAGAGAAGTAAAAAAAAACCTGAGAAATTGGCGGCAATCGAACGAATCAATGATCGTAATCTACTTACGAATAAAAGTAGAAAATAGAAGCTGCCTTTGTAATGGCAGCAAATAATAAAACATCTCTTACACCTTCTACGAACCGGTTTGACTGGAAAAAAATACGAAACGGGCTAAGAAAAAACAGAATATCAAGGATCCAACGAACGACGACGGATTAATTGATCGAACGGGAAACAATAATCATCATTGTTTTCGTTTTTTTTATCCTAAACCACCCAGTGCATGTTCCGTTACGCTAAGAGAAACGGATTCTAGGCGTGTGATCAGTTCCGTGTCTATACTTCCACCTTCTCCTACAAAACCATAACAGAAAAAACGAAACAAATGAATCTCTAAAAAGAATGAAGACTGACTGTCCCAACAAATTTACCAAAAAGGTGGTACTGATTCTGTCTGATGGGTGCGGACTTGGTACGAGCAACGGAAGCACGATTATTTGCCTAAAACAACAAACAGAAAAGCTTTTTAGAAGAATGCCGAACGAACAATTAATGAAAAAAGTCCGATTTTCTCTAAAATTTGAATTGTTATATTCCGCAAGAAAAACTAATCAAATTTAAGGAGAAAAAATTTGGATTTTTTCAAGAATTATTCATTGTTCCAAAACTATCTTTAGACTGAAGGAAATTAGTGTTAATTCCGATCAATTGTGCAGAAAGTTTCAAGTTTTTAAATGAATAATTCTATTTTTTTTTTATAGTGTCTCTCGCCTCAAGTAACAAATTCACCGAAAGCGTATTCCTTGCAATCTGATAAGGATCCAAAGGAGGCAAATCGACGTTAGTCGGCGATAATCGTGGCTGTTGTCCGTAATCGTGCTGCTGAACAGTCAGATGTGGCGCCGATTGCAAGATGACTGGACCCGATACCCGTCTCCTCGCAAGTGCGGCTGCAACAGTACTATACGATCCAACATAACCGACAGGACCAAAATCGATGCCGTATCCGTTACTACTGCCACACTGTCCACTAGAACGACTACAGCCATTTATAAACGACAAAAAAGCTTAAACTCGTTCAAAAGACGTTTTCTTTTGAAAGAAATCAACACCTACCCTCGATTGTGTCTAAAGTCGGAACCACGACGAGGTGGCATCTGACCCCAAACCTCTTGTATCTGTTGCCGCCAAGATAACAATCGCTTCTTTTGAAGATCGTTAAAAGCTTCGTGCAACAAACAACGATCGACAAGAATAAGAAACTGACTGAAGTTTTCGTCTTCGCGACGTTGACATATTCCTAGATGCGTAAAAACTGCAACAAAAAAAGCACCAGCAGCAGAATTACACAAACGATTCCTCCGAAACTCCTCTCCATAATGCCTCAACAAACCTCTTCCAACAGCTCGTATAAATTGAGACGGAAGATCTCCCTCCTGTATAACGTAGTTACCATCGCATTCGCTCAATCGCGAAACGTTCTCTCTCGATCCAAAGACGTTCGACGATTCGTACGCTTTCATCGGAGTGTCGAGAATGTTTTTGAGATCCAACAGCGCCGTACGAATCATTCCTCCTTCCAGAAGATGCTACGAGATTTGTTTTGTTTTTTTTTATTAAAAAAGGCAAACGTTAAGTTAAAGGTAATTCGATTTTGCTGAGAGAAAAATATGTAGTAAATTTCTCCGAACAGTAAAATATAATCGTAAAGCCACACAAAAATTAGAATTCAGTAAACACAAAGAAACTTGAATTTTTACGTAAAAAAAACTCTCGATATTGAAAATATACGTATATAAATTTAAGACGTTCTTAAAAAAAAAAACTTCACAAAAATGGATTCTTTAGAAATATACTACAAAAGGTGGTTGGCCGAGACCAAAAGAGACCACACGTGTCGCCTGCCAGCAGTTGAGAAGTGACCCTTGTGTAGCTAAAGTAATGGCACAAAAAGAGGTCATGTAGAATCGAATTTGGTTGGTTTCAACCATATGCCAACCATTTTTTTTTGTGTCGTCCACAACACGACCACTAAAAGTCGCTCGCATTTTTTTTATTCAACTATTTAATATTCTAATTGAATTCTCGGCTCTTTTTTATGGCTTTACCATCATTATATTTTAATATATCTACTTATATTTGTAGTTAATTAAGATGGTTTATGAAAACAGCTGATTTTCAAACTTAATTTTTTCATCTTTCAGCACAAAATTAAGAGAAACTAAAGTGTTTTTAGAAACTAGAAGGGCAGAATTCAATCACTTAGAAAGATATTTTCATGTTGATATCTTTCAAAATAAGCTTTTTTATTTCAAGTTTTTACATGTAAATTATCTGAAGTACTCAAGGTACCGGAACCCCATTCTAAATTTTAATACACTTTCAAGTTTCTTCTCTTCAATTTGCAACCTCAAAGACAGAATTGATGAACAAGAGTTCGAAGAGTTCCCAGTGTGCACCTTAAAAACCATTTTTAAAAAAGTTCATTTTAGACAATTTCTCTTCTGAACCTTTTCAAGAGTCCGTAGATTTTCCTGCCGTTCTCTCAACTTCTGAATGCTCATCAGTATTTTGTTCCTCGCTCCTCTTGTGGCACCCTGAAACACAAGAAGTTACTTATAAGAGAAGATCGAAAATCAGGAAAATTAAAAACCAAGAAAAATGTTCTAACCAATGCTTCCAATTTACTTTCCGTTAATTCAAACATCTCCTCGTACGTTAAAGTTGCAAAAATGTAAGCATACTTATGAAGTCTTAAATTTTTCAACCAGAAAGGCACATCTAAAAAAAACCCGCAAATGTTAAAGACGAACGAAAAATAACAAACCCGGGAACAGTTAGGCTAACTCTTCATTCCACTCCCATCAATGGAGAAGCTTCCGCGAGCCGACGACGACGAATCCTCGAGATGTCCTTCGCTTCCACTTCCCGAAGAAGCTAAACTGCTCTGCGGCGAAAGTGGCGCAGATTCAGAAGACAGTGACATGGAACGAGGTTTCTGCGTAAGAGGATCTTCGCTGTAATGATTGACCAGATGAGAAGACAATCCCGAAGGTGGAGTTAAACTGTTGCTACGTTTCGTTCGACCAACGTTAAACGACGATACATTACCACCTAATTAATTAAAACAACGGAATTTAAAACAGATCGTTTAATTTTTAAGCTGCTTTTGAAGTGTAAGCGCCTCCCCCCCCTCTCTAACTCTTGAAAGATAAATGTTTTAGAAACTAGAATGGTAGAAGTTCAATCACTTCGCATTGGGGTAATTTTGTGTTGATATATTTTAAAATAGGTTTTTTATGTTAGTTTGAAATCTAACCCAACTTTTAAGCAGCTGATTTTTTTTATATAAAAAGTTTATTTTGAAAAATATCAACAAGAAAACCGCAGATTCAGCTACCATTCTAGTTTCCAACAATATAGTTTCAATTTTGAATGGGATTTACACACAAAGGACTTTAAAACCCCATCCAATTTTGATGTCCACATTCCGTAAATATCTTGCTTACATTGCATTTGAGGAGATGAGTATAATGGTTTCGAAGGAGGAACCATCATCGAAATTGGCGAACTCGTCGTCAACGACGACGGTGTAAAAAACGACACCGAGTTCGTTTGATGAACTGCCGGTTGTTTTTCGCAACAATAATCTGAGCATTTGCCAACTCCACCACCTTGTTGTTGAACTCCAGTTCCCGAACCAATTACAAGTGGATTCTGTAGAGAAGGTGGATTGTCACTACGACAGTTCTTCCAGTTGTCCAGTCTACTACCGGGCACCTGTGACTGTTTTTGTTGTTGTTGCTGGCAACTCGCAACTCTGGACGCATACGAAGAAGAAGAGGAGGAACCGTTCGATGGCGAATTGTGCTGCTGTTGTTGTTGTCCATTGGTTGTGTTCGTTCCATTTCCACATCCAAAGAGTTTTTCATCGAGCCGGTTCATAAACGTTGTCAGAGTTCCACGATCTTCCATCGTAAACGCCGGATGAATGAGCGAATAAGACAGAATCTGTCGGCACTCTTCCACATAAGCGCCCGTCAGAAGTGAATGAGCCACAATGTGTTGAACCAGTGAAAGGTAAACGGCATTCAACTTTTCGTTTCCTGGACACAAAAGTGGTAAAAGTAACAACAATTCCGTGATGACTTCCTTCGCACTTTCGTTACGAAGCGAAAGGATAAAATCTGAAATAACAAACATATTTTTTTGGATGTTTAGATTATTATTAAGATTAACTTTTTCTTTGTTTAAATCAGATGATTCAAGTTGATAGTTCAAAATTTAAAATTAGTTTGACAAACGTGGAATTAGAAATAGAAGAAGTAGTGTCTCAGGGATTCAGGAACTTGACAGTTCCAAAAGGAAAACAAAAAACTTCTCCAATCTTATTGGTGGTCAGAGGTCCTAGTTGTCCAATTACAACTTAAAGCTTAATGGTTGTTTAGACTTTAAGTCAATTTGAAGCCCTCCCCCCTCTGTTTTTTTATTTGTATTTGGGACCCCGCCTCCGAGAGAGAGAGAGGGAGAGAGAGAGAAAATAGGAGCCCTTTAAATTTTTTTATTGATGAGAGTTGTAAAAATAAAAAGTTGTTTAAAAAGTCATAAAAACGTGTCAAAGTTTGTCAAAATTGCAACACCTTTGAATTTCTTGCTCTCTTTCCCCTATCTATCCCCCCTTTCTCCGTTACTCTCTCTGCCAATCGCCTACTCATTCTATATTTCCCTTATTCCCTCTCTCACTCTCCATCTTTCTCTTATTCTCTCTCTCTCTCTTTCAGTCCATCTTTAATTCCGTCTCTCTCTCTTTGTCTTATCTTTCCCTTATTCCCTCTCTCTCCATCGTTCATGCCCATCTTTCTCTTATTCGCTCTCTCTATCTCTCTCTGTCTTATCTTTCTCTTATTCGCTCTCTCCCTCTTTATGTCTTATCCTTCCCCTTATTCATTCTCTGTCTTATCTTTCCCTTATTCTCTCTCTTTTTATGTCTTGTCTTTCCCATATTCCCTCTCTCTCTATGTCTTATCGTTCCCTTATTTTCTCTCTCTCTATGTCTTAACTTTCCCTTATTCGCTCTCTCTCTCTCTCTCTCTCTCCATCTTTCATGTCCATCTTTCTCTTATTCGCTCTCTCTCTCTCTCTATGTCTTAACTTTCCCTTATTCGCTCTCTCTCTCTGTCTTATCTTTCCCTTATTCTTTCTCTCGCTCAATCCCTAACCATCCCTCCCACCCTCCTCTCCAATAAAAACGCAAAATTATACAAAAAACAACCAGAGTTGAAAATCGATTTCTGAGGGTGTTAAAGTGTAATCAACTAATTTTGAGTTTTTATTGGATCCAATTTACTTTATTGAAGCCAATTTAAGTTTTATTTTAAAGAGTCAATCAGGGGGAAAAGAGGGGGGGGGAAGCTCTTCAACTGTTTTATATACAATTCATTATAATAATAAAAAGGTCCCAATCGTTTTTAAAACATGATACTTGACCCTTAGGAACAAACTTAAAAAATAGGGAGGAGGATAGGACGACGTATAAGGTAAAAACAGAAATAAAAAAAATTCACACCTAAATAAACCAACAAAAAAATTAAACCATAAAAGTTCAATAGATTTTGAAAAAAAAAAAACTTCAAAGCAAAGAAGGTATAATAAATAAACCGACAACTGACCTAATTGAAACACAAAAAAGAACCCAATTGAGACACTTCTCTAGAGACTATTTATTTAAAAAAAAAATTCAGAAAAATCTCAAAAGTGGACAATGTCCGTCCTTCCGAAATATCTTCTATAACAACTTCAAAGGAAGCGCGCGCGCTCCACACGTCCAATTCGATTTTTCCTAATTTTTTGTGTGTCATTGAGGCACACTGAAGCAGACTAGAAAGGCCTCTCTCTTTGAACACCAGCTGACCAACTGGGGTTGTCATTTTCCTTTTATGAGGACTAGAAGGGCCACTCTTCGGACACAACTGGCCAACTGAGATGAATAAAAAAAAACTGACCAAAACACGTCCATTAAATTCACTTTTGAGAGGCAGTTTTTTTTTTGCTAATTGTTCCCAGATTTCAGTGGTCACGTCACACTTACTGGTCATTTAGGGGACCGGCTCACTACAGCTACCAAAAAATATAGGCCTTTTTATTAATCAATACGTTTAGTTTAGATTACATTCGGTTAGGTTTCATTACGTTAAGGGTCGGTTAGGTTTGGTTCGGTAAGGTTAGGTTTGGTCCAAAAGCCCTTCCCCCCCCCCCCGTTTTTTATACTTCGGGTTTCTTCTTTTTTTTTCAAATAAAGAATGAACTACTAAAGATTTCAAAGGACCTTTTTTTTAAAAGACATCAAAAGAGAAGCTAATTTTATAAGGACCAATGTTACCAATTAGTCTTATAAAATTACCCAAACCAAAACCAAAAAAAACCCTACCTGACACCACCACACAAAAATCAAAATACACAAATAGTTTTTAAAATACTACCCCCCCCCCCCCAAATTTATATTAAAATATAACTCATAACTATTTTTGATTAAATTACTTTTAACTGAAAACAAGACAAAAATAAACTATTAACTAAAAATTAATTCAAAAATAGAGTAAAAAATAAGATATATAATTTCTATATTTAGGCCAAAAATTACATTTTTTTTTTAAATCTTTTATGTTTGTTTTTTGTAAAAAAAAAACAGATTATAAAACAAACGGCGGCGGCGGCGGCGATGATGATGACGTCATTAAAATGTATTATCAACATCAACACAAACAAAACTTCCAAAGTTTTGACAAGAGAAAATATATTTTAATATATTTTAAGTGTAAACGGGGCCCTCTAGAAATAATTTAATCTGTGTGTTTCAGGTTAGGTCGGTTCAGTGTTTTTTTGGAAACTAGAATGGTACATTGTTAATATATCTTTCGAAATATAAGTTTTTTTTTGTATGAGTTTGAAAATAATACAATAAATTTTTGTCTAAAAAAATGTTTTGTTTTTAAAAAATATATCAAAAAGGGTCAAACTACAGCTACCAAAAAAATATAGACCTTTTTTTTCATCACTTTCTAGTCACTACAACTATGAAAAAAAATATAACCCTTTCTCCTTAACCGAACCTTACCTAATGAAACCTAACGAAACCGAATCTAACCTAAACTACCTATATTTTTTGGTGAGCCAGTCCCGCTAAAACACTTTCTTAGTTTCGCGTTAATATTGTTTAATTTCTGTTCAAAGACAGAATAATCAACAATTCGAAAATAAGCTAAACCAACCACCTTTACGTTTAATAAGTTTAGTTTAAAATTTTTTTTGTAAATATTACGCAATTTGAATTATTAAAAATTTTGGTAAAAACTATGGTTTTTTAAAAAAAAAAAAACTATTTTGAAATTTATTTACCAAAAAAACACACAAAAAAAATTAGTTTAAAAGATTAAAATACCGATTTAATTTCTTTTAAAATCAAAAAGGCTTTATTTTAATAATTTATATTTTATTTTCTCTTTATAATTTTGCAATAAATGAGATAAATAAAGTGTTGGTGCAATTATTATTATTTTTAGCCCCATTTAGCCCCCCCCCCCTCGAAATAAATAACAAAAATGACCACTATATTCCAGCTTGCACAAGCTAATAGAATACAGCCAGTTAGAAATCGGTCAGAACTTAGGTTGGCTCCGCCTTTGTTATGTCGACCGGCAACTTCTGATTAGTTGGTTATGTTAGTCTGGCGTCACATGCTTCGCCCCTTTTCAACGTCGAACCACACAACGAACCAATTAGAAGTTGCCGATCGTCACAACAAGGGCGGAGCTAACTGAAGTTCTGACCGATTTCTAACTGCCTGTCTATAGAATCGAGTAATTCGGATGAAATAGACGAAAGACTGACTAGAAATAGTGACGTAAGAGTGAGTGACCCGAAAATTATTGCAAATTGGGAGTTTGAGACCAAAGAGGTTAGAATAAGCTTCTCTCTCCTCCCCCTGTTTAGGACCCCCAGAAATAATATGAACACATCAACAAACAAAATAAACTTCTCCAGGATTATTATTTCAATGGTCGTTTAATGGTTTAAAAGGGGGTTGTTTTTTTAAGGTGGTTTTAATGTCGGCTAGTTTCTTCTCCCTTTTGTTTCCTTTTTGTTACTTTCAACAAATCTAAATCATAAAAACAATAAAATTAAATCACATGAGAGACGAAATAACAAACCAAGTTAACCAACGTGTGAACAAAACCAATTTAACAAAACACATTCTCAAATTAATTGTAACCCCTAACCTCTAACACCCCCTTTATACCCACCATCACCAATCGTGAAAAAAAAATACTTCATAAATTATAAGTAGGGTTCGGATTTTCATGCAATATATAAAAGCAAAATGTTTCTCAATCTGTGGCCCCACGAGCCAATTGTGAAACAATTGAGATCAATTGGAGATCAACCAACATTTATTGTGTTTTTCAAAAATCAAAAACACCGGTTAGAGGCTAGAACTCTTAGTTGACAAAATGACAACTGACAGTAATTAGACATCTATACCCTTTCGAATCAGCCTTGTTTGTGATTGGAGAAAAAAATAACTGTTGGTTAATCTAATGTGGAGGATTACTTCACAATTGGCCCTTGGGCCACAAATTGAGAAACGTTTGCTTTGATAATGCATAAAAATCCGATTCTTAATTATAAGTTATAAGACTTATAATTAAGGATCGGATTTTTATGCAATATCAAAGCAAACGTTTCTCAATCTGTGGCCCAAAAGCCATTTTCTAATAAATTTTCTAATAAAAAAAGAGATGGTTAGAGGCTACATTCTTGTGTTACTATGAATTGTTAACTACAGAGTTCTAGCCTCTAACCAGTGCTTTTCATTAGAAAAAAAACGATAACTGTTGGTTGAACTTGTTAAGTAGCCTAATAATCACGTTTATAAGTTCAACCAACAGTTATCGTTTTTTTTCTAATCAAAAACACTGGTTAGAGGCTAGAACTCTGTAGTTGACAATTCATAGTAACACAAGACTGTAGCCTCTAACCATCCCTTTTTTATTAGAAAATGACGATTACTTCACAATTGGCACTTGGGAGCCACAGGTTGAGAAACATTTGCTGATTTTTTTTGCATAAAAATTCCGAGTCATAATTATTTTTATTGCAAATGCAATTATGCTTTTTTTCTAATCAAAAACAGTTGGTTAGAGGCTAACTTTCTAGTTACTATCATTTGTCAACTAGGACTCTTCTAGCCTCTACAACCAATGTTTTTGATGAGAAAAAAAAAACCGTAATTGGTGGTTTTATCTGAATGCGGTATTGTTACGTCACGATTGGCCCTTTGTGCCACAGATTGCTGTGAAATTGCATAAAAATCCGAGCCCTATTTAGAACATCCTATGCTATAAGACCTACAATATAATATATTATCAGTAGGAAAATAAATACACCAGTTTGATTTCTAAGAAGAAAAATTCCTACTAAGAAATAAAAGGGGGAATTGAAATTTGAAATGTGGCCCCACCCACTCCCAATAAATGTGGGGCCATTAGGTAAACACTAGGGGGAAGAGTTAACGTGAATTCTATTGGACACAAATTACACAATATTGTCCACAAAAATAAACACAGCTGTGTTGAAAAAAGGGAACTTTTTGAAACATTTTTGGTCGATTTTTCTCATGACAATAAAAAAATCCGGACCCTAAAAATGACAAAAAATGAAACTTGGTCCTAATGTTCACAAACAACAACCCTAGAACTAAAATAACAAATTGTTCCCTGAAAGGAAAGCCTTAATAAATCTGACAATTCAACGTGGTTTTATAGGTATTTGTTTTGCTTTTATCCCGCCGGACGGCGCCACTGCAGTGACTAAAGCTATACTGTATAGAAGTTTTTGTAAAAATTTGGACGCAAAAACATCAAGCGAACGTTTTTTTTTAGAAACAACATTCCGAAAAAAATTCAAATTGTATTAAAAACTAGAATGGTAAAAGAATCTGCTTAAAGTTCTTTCATAACAATATTATCTTAAAAAATAAACAATTTTATAGTTCAATTTGAAAATGACCCATTTTTGAGGGGAATTTTCCATTGACGTTTCATGAAAAACTACTATTTTCTCCTCCTTTTTAAAACTGTAATAAAAAGTTTATTTTGAAAAATATCATTCTAAAAAAAAAAACTTAATATCACCAACTATTCTAGTTTCTAAAACTTCCTGAAAAACGTTCGTTTGAAAAATATAAATTATCTCAAAACGGTGGATGTGTGGTGGGGTTAAGAGATTTCCTTATTACGGAGCCCTGTAAAGGACATGCGAGATTTTTTTAAAAATCTCGACATTTCGACTTTTTTAATCTCTTATTCGGCCATGTTAATTTTGCCATGTTGCACGCACCATACTCTAATCATGAAATGATTGCAAGCGCCCTCTTGTAGCAGCAATAATTTAATTGTTAATAGTATGGTGCGCACAACATGGTATAATTAACATGACCTAATAAGAGATTAAAAGTCGACATTTTTGGAAAACGTCAAAATTTCTACATTAAAAGTCGAAATTTTAAAATTAAAAGTCGAAATGTCGAGATTTAAAAAAAAATCTCACCTGTCCTTTACAGGGTTCCGTACCTTATAGAACATACTAGCCACTACAGTGGCGCCCTCACAAAGGACAAAAGCAATACTAAACATATATTCAAAGCCACCTTTTTCTTCAGAAATACTTCAAAATAAAAGATTGCCTTTTCTAAATAGACATGGATAACCAACCTCTATATAATTTTGACTGTTTGTTTAGTGCGACAGTATTTCAATAAGATCCTACCTTTGCAACAGTGTGTGTGTCATGCGTGAAGATTATCACAAAACTTTGTACTATTTTATCATATTTTGTTATCAACTCTATTGAATTATTATTGTTAATAACAGATCCGCCAACACCAATATATGAATCATATATAAGTCATGTGACACACAATGCAGCACCTGAAATCTTTATAACAGTCTACTGTTACATGAAACCTCGATCTCAAATCTCCTCCTCCCCCTTCTCCCCTTTTTATCAAATCAAAAAATAGTAAAAAGATGATCCGAACTGAGAGGGGGGGGGGGGGGGAACTGCCTAAAAATGAGGTCGTTCGGATGCAGTCGAATTCAAATGCAAACACACACATACAGAACCAACCAAAAAAAAAATTGAGTTGTTCGGTGTCTGTGTATCAGTGACCCTGGCCTTTGAACGCCTACTATGTAATCATCATACTAGAAGATACGAGATCACAAGAGGGGAACGAACCCACCAACAATAAAATTGGCCCACCCCCAAAAACCACACCATCAACCAGAACTGCGCATTCATAATATTAATAATAATATAAAAGCATTTTTTTAGGAGCAAGAAAAAGAAAAAAAAATGACAGTACACACACACAAAAAAAAAAACTGGACCACCATCCACCACCGTACTCTCTGTATATCATCATCATCATATAATACAAATTATAAAAACGTCTATTTCTCCTCCTCCTCCTCCTCCTTCAATATACAGGTTTTACGTTCCACTAGAATGGTAACCCAATAACCCAAATTCTGTCTGGTATGTCTTCTTGTCTATCCCGTGTGTGATGTACCCCCTTCTACTCGTTAACCAAATCTTTTGTTCCCTTTTGAAAAAAAAAGATAATTGAGAATCATTTTTTAAAAAAAAAAAGAAGCTTAAAACTCATCATGATTAATGACAACAACCAAATTCAATACAATTTAATATTGATGGTTGACCGTGGTGCTTTTAAAATAAACGATTGCTTACTTTAAAAATGGTGTATAAATAGCTGATTTTCGAACTCTTGTTTTTTTTAATACCTAGTACACACACCTGATATAATTTAAATGCATTTAAATAATAAACGTTTTCTACAGAGCCCCGTGAAGGACAAACAAACAATTATGTCGAATTCAATTTATTCAGTTAATAATCTGAAAATATTGAGTTAATACTTAAATATAATTATATAAATTATTGATAAAAAATATTGATTTAGTATTTTTCAATTTAAAATATTAATAATAAAGTCAATTTTTATTTTGTTTTCATGTCCTTAACTGGATTCCGTATAATTCAACCTAAACACATTCAATTTGAATTCATTTAACTCATGTGTGTCTGTACAAAGGTATAACAGAAACTAAAAGGTTATTTGAAAGGTTGACTAATACGTTGTACACACATGAGTTAAATGAATTCAAATTAAATGTGTTTAGGTGAATTATACGGAATCTAGTTAAGGACATATGAACCAAATAAAAATTGACTTTATTATTAATATTTTAAATTGAAAAATACTAAATCAATATTTTTTATCAATAATTTATATAATTATATTTAAGTATTAACTCAATATTTTCAGATTAATTAACTGAATAAATTGAAATCGATGCCCCTTCACGGGGCTCTGTAGAACACGTTTATTATTTAAATGCATTTAAATTATTAGGTGTGTTGTACTAGGTATTTTTCAAAATAAACTTTTTACGAAGAAATATTTAAAAAAAAAATATTCCTTGCTTAAAGTTGGGGGTCATTATCAAACTGATATAAAAAAGTTTATTTTGAAAGATATCAAGCTGAAAGTATCCTTATGTGATTGAGCTACCTCTTCTAGTTTCTAAAACACGTTCAAGTTTCTCTTGATTTTGCTTGCACTTCTGAAAGACAGAAACAAAAATTGAGGTTCAGTCCAGTAACACAAAACTTCATAGTGAACCTCAGTCCTTTAAGCTCATGAGGTCCACCGGGCTCACAAATCGCACCATTCAGTTCCACAAAGCATATTAAAGAAACATAAAAAATAGGAGCTGAGCTTTTAATAAAACCAACCAGGAGGATCAGGCCCACAAGTCTACCGGACCCTTAACGCTTCCTATTAAAGCTGCAAGCCTCGAAGCAGCAAAACTCACGGGCCAGGCCGAACCGTGCTTTGAAAAAAAAACCTCCTGTCTCTTGGACGTTTATGTCCGTTTCTACGTTTTTATGAAACAAAACTAGAAAAAAAATGAATCATCCAAAAAATAAAATCATCTTTTCATGAATAATATTAATTAAAAACACACAAACCAGAAGACAGATTAATCCATAAATATTATAATAAATTATAATAATAAGTATGTCACGAAAATATATCCTGTTCATTCAGTCTATTTATATCATATCACAAGTGGGTTCTAAAGGCCTCCCCCAACTACGGATTTATTGTTTGATTTTCAGGAGGAAAAACTTTGAAAGTGTTTTAAAAACTAGAAGAGTAGCTCACTCACTTAAGGCTAATTTCATATCTGATATCTTTCAAAATAAGCTTTTTACGTCAGTTTGAAAATTCTCCTATCTTTAAGCAGACGGTTTAATTCTTGTCTATAAAAAAGCTTATTTTGAAAGATACGAAAAAAGCCACCCTTCTAGTTTCTAAAACAATTTCTAGTTTCTCTTACATTTTTTTCTTCTGAAAGACAGAATAATCAAGAGTTCGAAAACCCCTTATTTTTAGGCTGTTTTTTCTCCTTCTCTGCACTTGTGGTCGATCCCACTATGGAGGACCGTTCATGGCGAAACTGTCGAATTTTGTCTAATTATTTCACAATTTAATTGCGAATATCCATAATTAAATCATACATATCTAAATTTTTTTTTGAATTGTTGATATAAAATATTGTTATTATGGAAAACCATAATTGGGACATTTTTGTTATAAATGGCCCTCCATAGTGGATCGACCACAAGTGCAGAGAGAAAAAAAAACCCCTAAAAATACTGTTAAAAATTTCACAATTTGAAATCTTTCAAATTGTTAAGCTTTTATTTTAAAGGGTTTTAATTGATCACTTACTGAAAATGAAGAGGTTCTAATGAAATTTGCATATTATATTAAAAACTTTTTGGAAACCCATTGAGAATATTTTCTTTATTATCTCCAATCTGTAACCTAATTAAATGTTTATTTAACGAATTAAAAATATTAATAAAGAGGAGGAGATTAGGAGGGGAGGGGGCCTAAAAGGGGGGCTAAATAATGCCTGAATTGAGCTTGACCTTGTTGACTACTGTTTCATGAAGTGACATTCACATCAGCTGCTGCTTTTTTTTTAAATTTCAGGCACGGTTTCCCCCTCCCTCAGTCTATGTGTCACTAGCCTCGTTTTCTATCCTTCACTTTAAAAAAAAACAATTTTTACTTCCAAATGGTTACAACAAACAACGCCCAAAATTAGATACAAATATAACGAAATCCCCTCCCCCCCCCTTCAATCTTTTCTAGTAAAAACTCAACTTTTAAAAGTCCAACAACATAAATTTCATATATGTTTTCCAATGAGGAGAAGCAGTCACAAAAATTGAAGATGAATTCATTTCAATGTTGTTGTTACATTGGCCCAGTGACCCACTCTTCATATTGGAGGCTGTGAACAGAGAGAGAGGCTGGCCTCACTCACTGTGTGTTCACTGACTGCGGCGGCGGCGGCGTCTCTTCTCTTTCTAACTAAATTCATCATCAACCCATAATTCAGTATTCAGGCTGAATAACAATAATAAAAATTTCAGGCATTTTATAAAAAAAAACTGTGGCTCATTCATCGGAAGCAAAATACATGTTTTAAAAACTAGAAGAGTAAATTAATACAATTATGATATTTTTATGATGAATTTTTCAAATAGTTTTATGACAGTTTGAAAAGTCCTATTTTCGTTTTGATAATTTATATTAATTTTAAAAATAAACTAATTTAAAAAAAAAAAAAGAAAAGCTGCTTCAAATACTGTGGTTCCATTAGCAACGAAGAGGATAAAAGGCTTAATTTTATTGTATTTTGATTTCGTCTGTTTTGTATTTCCGGTTCATGATAAGTGATTTCCGGGTGGGCTTCTTCTCCATTCGTCCTAGCCTCTACTAAGAGGTGAAGTCCGTAGCTCTCCTATAGAAGACCATAACTTCGACGACATGAAGCATGTACAGCACATGCGCAGTACACTTATCTATATCCGGTATCCTAGAAAACTAGAGAGGCTACGTGGTGGTTCCATTTATTACAAATTTCAAGACAATTATCCCAGCGAATATCTAGGATAATGAAACAACCACAGTCTAAAAGGCTGCATATTCGCTTTCTGCAGCGACAAAGCGTCGTGTTCGTTTTTTTTTTGTTGTAACTTGATATTTGCAGCTGGTTATAACGTCGAAATACTAACTAATCAATCAGATCACATAACAAATGAGAAGGCGGCAGGTCAGCTGATTATGACGTAGCAGCTCTATTACACCTTTTAAGCAGCAGGCTAGCCGCTTGATTCTGATGCAAATAACATAGGCATCTGTAGACAGCTTCAGAATTTCTTTGGCTCCGCCCTTTTATGAGCGTCATGAATTTCTAATTGGTTTGTTACTAGGTCTGATGTCACATGCCCCGCCCTTTTTAATTTCTAATTGGTTGATCTTTGGTCTGACGCTCATAAAAGGGCGGGGTAAACGATGGATTTGTGCTTTGTTGCTTTAAATTTTGCAGCAACAGCTAAAGCAGCTTTGTATTACTCAGATATTATTTTGTACAAGTTACTTTTCACATTCAACTGTAATTAAATTGCAAATCTGAAACAACTTTATACACAGACATGAGAATTTCAACTGTCAGCAACTCTCAAATAATTCTCTCTCTCTCTCTCTCTCTCTCTCTCTCTCAGCATTACTGAGAGATAACTTGATTTTGACACAACGGAAATTACCTGAATTTGTATAAAAAGGAAAACCCCAAAAGCAATTTAAAATTCACCTCAAGTAAGCTAAACACACATTTTTTTTTTTCAAATTAAGACTGGGTAATTAATTAAGACCTTGTCATTAATATAGTTAGTTAGTACCAGTCGGACCCAGCGCTTTATATATATTTTTTCCTTTCTAACTATCTGTCTATTTTGGATGTGTGTTGTAATATAACTGAAATATGTTTTTAATTAATCACGTGACGCACACATTACACCTCATATAAATTTAATAATCATTTTTGCTGCCGCTTCCAAAATTCCTTCTCATACGTCATCAGAATCACTATCATCATCGATTTTGTGGTTGTATACGAATAATAATAATAATCATAATTAAAAATCGGACTTAACTAAGTGTTCCCTCTCTCCCACTTGACTAACTAGCAATTAGAAATCGGGACAAACAGAAGTTGGCTCTGCCCTTTTTATGACGACAGGCAACTTCTAATTGGTTTGTTGTGTGGTTCGACGTTGAAAAGGGCGTAGCATGTGACGTCAGACTACATAACCAACCAATTAGAAGTTGCCAACTTCTGTTTGTGCCGATTTCTAATTGCCTGTCACTTGACTTGTTCCTTTAACTACATACATGAATATATAAAAACAAGAAAAAAATGTTTTAACGTGTAAACGGGGGACAGGTAGTTAGAAATAGGTGAAAACTTCAGTTGGCTTCGCCCTTGTTATGACGACCGGCAACTTCTAATTGGCTGGTTATGTAGTCTGAAGTCACATGCTCCGCCCTTTTCAACGTCAGAATACATAACCAGCCAATTAGAAGTTGCCAGTCGTCATAACAAGGACGGAATCAACAGAAGTTTTCACCTATTTCTAACTGCTACTAAAAGAGGGCCCCCCCACTCGAACTCTTCATTAATTATTACTATCTTTCAGAAGTGCAAAATGAAGAGAAAATTGAACCGTGTTTTAGAAACTAGAAGAGTAGTTCAATCAGTTAAAGATTTTTAAATGTTGACATCATTTTAAAAAAATAAGTTTTTTATGCAAGTTTCAAAATGATTCAACTTTAATAATATTCTATAATTTAAGTCTTAATGAAAAGTTTATTTTGAAATGTCGATTGATTGAGCTACCGTTCTAGTTTCTAAAACATTTTCTAGTTTTATTTTAACTGTGTGCTCTTCCGAAAGAAAGAATAATCAGTTGGATAATAATTAAGGGCGCCACTGAAAGGGCTCACACACACCGACATTCCTCATTATTTACTAGAAGTGTTAAAGGAAGTTGTTCTTCTTTCCCATCTCGTAAGACATATAAAATACCAATCTATAAGGAGGTTTAAACTATTAATGAGATCGATTCCTGAGGAAAAAAATTCTTCCCATTCTCCTAGAATCAATATCCCAGGACTCAGCAAACTGAAAAAGTACCAACAAAATCAGAAACCAACCTCGAGAGATTCATTCCATTGACCGCTCAAGGGAACAGAGTGAACCATCAATAAAACAGGGGTCAACCATACGTCCAGTTATATATTTTATAGGAATGTGAGGTCCAGGCTTTTTAAAATATATAAAAAAAAATTGGATATTCTAACTTTTATTATGAAGCTAGAAGAGTCATATGTGCTCCAGTTAATTAAAACTAGAATGGTAATATGATCTGATCAATTAAAAACTCGAATGATTTAATATGCTTTGGCCAACTATACCCCCTGTAATACCTGTATATGTGTCACCAGAAAGAGGTTCATTATTACTCGTCAGTAGTCTATCGTAATTAGTGATTCCAATGCCACGAGTAGACTTGACCAGAGCATCAAGAAATCCAATAATGAAAATGTCTGGTTGAAATTTGATAAAAAGAGACGATTTTCGTTTTTCCTCTTTAAATTGGACAATAAATGTTAAATAATGTGAAATGTGTTCTTTCTGTATAAACTGACATAAAAGTCCCCCTTTTAAAACGTTCCTCATTAACGTTACCCTTCTAGTATCAAAGAAACTTCTGAAATTCTTTTAAGATGGGGTTTAAAATGTGAAGCGCCTATCAGAACTCTTTGATTATTCTAGTTTTTTTTATAAGAGCAAAATAAAAAGAGAAAACTTGAATGTGTTTTAGAAACTAGAAGGGTTAACAACTCAATCACTTAAGGATATTTTTATGTTTTGATGATCTTTCAAAATAAATTAAATTTAAGTAGACGATTTTTTTTGGTAAATTTTTGACTGTAAAACGTTTATTTTGAAAGATATCAAACATGAAAATAACATTAAATGATAGAGCTACCTTTTCCTGCACCTGAAAAGTTCGAAAATCAGCTGTTCTTAGTTAAACTACCTCAAAAAGACAGGCAGTTAGAAATAGGTCAGAACTTCAGTTGGCTCCGCCCTTGTTATGACGACAGACAACTTCTAATTGGCTGTGGTTATAATGTAGTTTGACGTCACATGCTCCGCATTTTTCAACGTCAGACTACGTAACAAACCAATTAGAAGTTGCCTGTCGTCATAAAAAGGGCGGAGCCAACTGAAGTTCGCCCCGATTTACTAACTGCCTGTCTCAAAAAGTTACTTTAAACCCCCCCCCCCTCTCCTCTTTTTATCTCTTTAAAATTTACCTTGATAAAATATATTTCTTTTACCACAAGGTTACAACAAACACATCTTAAATAGTAAAATCTTACTTCCGGTGGACACCCCACCCTCCACCCCCTTAGAAAAAGTGACCGACACATGACAACAACAAAAAAAGTATAATAATTACTACGATGCACACAAAAAAAAAACCTTGCAAAATAATAGAAACAACTAAAGTTGTGTGTCCTTCTCGCAAAAAGAAGAAGTTTGAGAGTTTGCAACCGGAATAATAATAATAAATTAATAAAAATCCCTTAACTCAGTATTTAAAAGCGCAATCATTTTTAGTAAAAATATAAACCTGATTGCAAATCGTTAATTGATATTATACACACACAAACAGACAGAGATCTAAAAGACGTCAATTGATCGTCGTTAAGAATCAAGTTTGCAATAATAATAATTAATGTTATTAATTATGCAGCAGAATGAGAAAGAAAAAGGCGGGTCGAGGTCGCCATTCCCACGTATAACCAACCAGCACACACACACAACTATAACAATCCACTATACCATAGTAAAAATCGGCTACTTTGTGGTGCCACAAAGTGGTTAACACGACTTACTTCACAGCGACCAAACAATTAGCTATCAGTGAGAGCCACTCTCCTAATGTATGACACGTTCATCATTCCTTAATTAAACAAGCTGTGCTCGTCGCCACTTAAGGCCAACCAATTAGAAATCGGAACAAACAGAAGTTGGCTCCGCCCTTTTTATGACGACCGGCAACTTCTAATTGGTTTGTTGTGTGGTTCGACGTTGAAAAGGGCGGAGCATGTGACGTCAGACTACATAACTAACCAATTAGAAGTTGCCGGTCGTCATAAAAAGGGCGGAGCCAACTTCTGTTTATCCCGATTTCTAATTGCCTGTCTTTAAGGCTAGACTCAAACACTCATCGACCACTGTGGTTGTAGAAAAAAAAAACCGGTGGCAGTATAATCAATACCCACCACTTTTTTTTATGTGGCGACATAAAGTGGTTCGTGTGAAGTCGGCCTAACTTGTGCACTTTGGAGTTGAATAGCTTTTTTTTTCTTTTCTTCAGAACTTCCTAAGTCCATGTTTTGAGCTAACCCTATTTTTATTGGAGTTTTGCAATCCGGTTTTCACAGCTGAATCGATATATCTGTAAATCATTTCTTTTCAAATGTACAGAAGAAAAAAAAGCCACTCCAAATTCAGGTTTTCTATATCTCTTTCTTCTTTACATTAGATGCGTTTCCTGAAAAATTTTAGCCACTGGACTTAAAAAGTTTTGAAGAAAAATTAAAGTAAAATAATAATTAATATTAATGTTTTCTATATAATTTTGTAGTTAATTTAACTTAATAAATCGTCAAAATTGTAAATAAAAAATGGCAGTTTCAAGAAGCAAAGAGACATCAAGAAGAAATTGAAAGCATTTTTAAAAAGTAGAAAAGCAAATTAACAATAAAAGTACAGTATATTAAAATCGGCAATTTAGCAATTTTTTAGGAAGTAAACTTTTTTACAATTTAAACGATGAAAAAAGCCAAATTTCGGCCCTTTTTTTGCTGAAAATAACAAAATTTAAAACTTAAGTGGATAATTTAAAAAAAAAAAAAAAATCCTCAATTACTCTTCTAGTTTCTAAAACTCTTCCAATTTTAACTTGAAGTTGTTTGTTCAAAAATACGAATTAAGAAAACAGTTTCATTCAAGTATCTACTTTTTTAACTTCTTTCCACTTTTCTAATTGTGATTTTCTGCTTCTGAAACAATAATTAAAGAGTAGAAAATGTTTCCAAGCGAGACTAGAGGGGTAAAAAAAAATTATTGACTTCGAAAACCTCAAATGAATAACACACAGTGCAAAACGAAACTTCAGTTAGTTCGGAACACAGATTAGTGTTCGTAGTACGTCATCCAATGACGTCAAATTTAAGAAGGAACCTGAGATTTCAGTGTCACTTTTTCAAGGCCGCCATCATCTCACACACATTAAAACTTGATTAAACAACATTAAATGGAATTAAATTACTATTTATAAAAAAACACATTAATATTGTGTTTCTCTAAAATTGCAACAAAATATTTTATATATTAAGAAGAATAGTGAGGATTTTTGGGAACTGACCAGAATTGTTGGCCTTGTGTTCCAAAAGCGGAAGATCCACCGAATCCGAATGGGAATGCAAATTCTCGAGGATCCTCACAAAGAACCTCACTTGCAAAGGTCCGAGTCTTTTGAAGAGGGAATAGAGTGCCACAGTCTGTTCGCAATCGTTCCACTCGTCGAACCACTCGGCGATCCTGTTCACTTGGTCTCGGAACATCAAATTGGCCTTCATCACTCTCAAAACTCATCCGCCACCTTCTTCCTTCCTTCCTGTTCCCTCCACACACCTGTACAATCCCCACACACACACCTGTTACTATCAACACCACCCCGTGTGACACACCTTTTCCTTCAATTAAAACTGTCGAAATCTGTCACATTATAGAGAAGAAAGAAAAAATCAATTACAATGTAATTAAGATGGTTTTAAAGTGTAAACGTAGTCTCTTTCAAGGCTCTTCAATTATTTCTGTCTTTCAGAAAAACCAAAATTAAAGAGAAACTAAAACATGTTTTAGAAACTAGAAAGGTAGCTCAGAGTCGCTTGTTGGTATCTTTTAAAATAAACTTTATTTCAATTTGATAATGAACCAACTTTAATATTTATAAAAATGGCGGCTCCAATAACCAAAGCCAAAGATTTCTGTTGACAGCAACAAGAGTGTTCCCCCCCCCCCTCTTTTTTCTCTCCCTTATTCTGGTGTTTCTAGTTTCTAATCAAGTTTCTCCTTAATTTTGCTCTTCTGAAAGACAAGACTAATCATGAGTTCGAAAATAAACCATCTTAATAGCGTAAATGCCTACTAACCAGTTTGGTTTTGAATAAGCGCCAAATTGAACAAACGCCAAACTGAATAAGCGCCAAATTGAACAAACGCCAAACTGAATAAGCCCCAAATTGAACAAACGCCAAACTGAATAACCGCAAATTTTTGGCTTTTATTCATTTTGGCGTTTATTCCGTTTGGCGTTTATTCAGTTTGGCGTTTGTTCCATTTGGCGTATCTTCCATTTGGCGTTTATTCAGTTTGGCGGTTATTCAGGTTTTTTGTAAATTCTGATTGTCCAAATATTGTGAGCTTTTATAGACGTCAGACTGTGCAGATTTACAAACAGAACATCCTAACCTAACCAATCCTAACCTAACCTAACAATGTGTTTGTCACATTTTGGCGGTTATTCAGTTTGGCGCTTGTTCAGTTTGGCGTTTGTTCCATTTGGCGCTTATTCAGTTTGGCGTTTGTTCCATTTGGCTTTTATTCAGTTTGGCGTTTGTTCAATTTGGCGCTTATTCAATTTGGCGCTTGTTCAATTTGGCGCTTGTTCAATTTGGCGCTTGTTCAATTTGGCGCTTGATCAGCGCCACCTTGGTAACTGTTTAAATCTAGTTAATTTTCGAAACTGATCGAATTTCAAAGTTAGTTAAATCTAACGATTAAAATTGCAGTTACTTTTTAAAACTAATTCAAATTTCAATTGCTTTTAAAAAGTTCCACATTTTTTTTCAATCGTTAGTTACTTTTTTTTTTAAAAAAGCAATTTAAAGTTTGTTGAGTTTTAACGGTTTTACTGTTTGAAAGTAATATTTTAATCTAATTAACGTTTCCGAAGTAACTGTTTTAAAATTAGTTACTTTTTTTAAAAATAAATTTTAACTTTAAAGTGATTTTAAGGGTAGTTACACACCGGGATTCTTTGTTGCGGGGCTGAATCGCGGCTGAATCTCGTCCGTTGCGATTCTGTCCCGCAACATTGAATCGGAGCAGCCTCGCAACAATGTGTATCGCAACAAAGAATCCGGTGTGTACTAGGCTTTAGAATTTAAACGAGGCCTTCTTCTCACGTAGGTTTTGTTAGCAAAAAATGAAGAGAATGTCTTTAAGAAACTAGAAGAGTTGTTAGTTCAATCATTACACATCTAGTAAAGACTAAACACGCTTTACTAAAGCCTCGTTTTCACGATAATTGCTGTCACGTGAGAGCAGAAACTATCGCGAGAAGTATCATCGTGAAGACCACATGATAGTCACTATCGCGATAGTGACTATCACAACTATCTCGTTTGACTACAGATAGTTGAATAGTCAAGCAATAGTAATAGTTGTTGAGTGACCACTTTGTAGGGAAATTTGGCTTCTGACGGAGGGAGAGAGGCAACACTGTTGTTGACTCAATTATATCCTGTGAAGTAGACGCCACACTGTCACATGTGACAGACAACTATCACGTTACACAGGCAATTAGAAATCGGGACAAACAGAAGTTGGCTCCGCCCTTTTTTATGACGACCGGCAACTTCTAATTGGTTTGTTTTGTGGTTCGACGTTGAAAAGGGGCAGAGCCTGTGACGTCAGAATACATAACCAACCAATTAGAAGTTGCCGGTCGTCATAAAAAGGAACAGAGCCAACTTCTGTTCGTCCCGTTTTCTAATTGCCTGTATCACACATTACTTCCAAGACGTGTAGACAGTTGCTATCGTGAGAGAGTGAACTATCGCAACTTTCACGACAGCTACTCTCATGAAAGAACTATCGCCACCGTGAAAACGAGGCTTAACATTCGATGAATGCTAAATCGTAATTAAACAAACAAATCCGAAATTATCTCCTTGTGATCAAAATAATATTGTTAATTATAAATTAACAATAAAATTGTGACAAAATTTTCAATCTTTTCAAGAAGAATATTTTTTCTAATTTCAATTCCTTGTCATTTTTTTTTTTCTATTTTCAAGAAGAAACAAATTTTTAAACATCAAAATTCAAGGCCATTAGCCGAAAAAACATTGTTCTAATTTCTGTTTTGAGGAAAAAACAAAACAAAAACAAACTGACAAATCAATGAATGGATGGTCTAGTTGTCAGTGACGTCATCATCACTTTAAAACAAGAAATTTCTGAGAAGCACAAAACAATTAGAAAAATCTGCGGAATCAGTCAATCTACAGATTGCCTGAACAACTAACCTGCTAGTAGTGAATCTGCAAAATTCAAATAAATTTTAGTTGTTGAATTTTGCAGATTCACTATTAGAGCAGATTGGTTGTTTTGCAAATTGCCTTGGCAATATGCAGATTGACTGATTCCGCAGATTGACAGTAAGATATATAGTCAAGAGAAGAAACTATAATTCCAATTGTTAACTAGTTTCATGGCTGATTACAAATTATTATTATTATAATACAGAAGTTAAACCGGTTATTACAATCAAGATGTTTGAAAGAAAAAAATTAACCCAGATATTTTTGTTCACAAATAAGATTATAATTTAAATCAGTATTTTTAATGTTGACAAGTTAGGATTTTCCCAAGAAATTTCCCAATTCTTTCATTTTTTTTTACTAAGTTTTCATTTCGTTTTGGTTAAATGAAATTTCAAGTAGAAAGTTTCATTTTTTTTCTAAATAATTTGAAATACCGACTATAAACGCGGCTTTACAGTAAGGTTTAAATATATTTTACATTGACTAGTGAATAATGAAACCAACCTAAAAGACCATGGGGGTCCTGAGAGCTGGACCGGCGGCAATTTTGTTGGGGCCAAAAAAAGCACATGATGGTCAATTTTGAATTGTCAATCCGAAATTTTCGTCTAATAATGAGCAATTTAAGTTAAGGTTGTTTTAAATTGAAAACCGCTTTGCAAACTCTTGATTTATATTCTTTCTTTCAGAAGAGCAAAATTAAGAAAAACTAGAAAGTGTTTTAGAAACTAGAAGGGTAGCTTCCTCACAGTATATCTTTCAAAGTAAACTTTTAGCGAAAGTTGCATCCTTTTCAACTGACAAAAAAAGTTTATTTTGAACGATATGAACATAAAAACACACACTTAAGTGACTGACTTTACACTACCCTTCCAGTTTACTAAAATCTAAAAGTTTCTTCTTCATTTTTACATATGAAAAAGACAGAAAGAATAATCACAGATGGAAAGCCGTTGTTTACACATTAAAACAACGTTAACTAACTTGCTCAATTTCCCCTCCAATCATATTTAAACAAAATTAACGTGTGTATTGTTAACAACACCACACGTCCAGAATTTAAAAAAAAAAACAGCCAGAATTGACAATCTATACCGAAAAGTTTAAAACAATGTGTGATGAGTGGAGCCACACACAATAGTCATGACTCATGGGGTCATTACTGAAAGGTCAGTAATTTAAGCCAATTTCAGTTCGGCTTTTTTGATTGTCAAAATGGTTTTAAATCAAAAGTGTGTGTGAAGAAAAATTGAAGAAATTCCAGATTGAAATATTATTCAATCATAAATCTCTCAGCCTGTCTTTCTATCTCTCTCTCTCTCTCTCTCTCTCTCTCTCTCTCTTTACGTCTATCTTTCTCCGTTCGTCTTTCTATCTCTCTCTCTCTCTCTGTTGTCAATTCGCCATTGTTTGTGTTTTTCGTTTTGGTTTGTATTTCAGCCGACAATCGCCCTCCTTTTGATATTGATAGATAGAGAGAGAGAGAGAGAGAGAGAGAGAGAACACACAATAGGACACCCTTTAAAAGTTTGTTTTGTTATTATAGATCGTTTTACACAGAAAAAGACTTGAAGTCCCCAGAGAGAGAGAGAGAGAGAGAGGAGAACCCCAAGATGGGGTTAAATACAATACGAGACCCCATTTTAGTCCATTAGCAAAAAAAACCGCAATTATTTATAAAAAGACCAGAGAGAATTCATGAAGGATAGAGACTAGAAGGTGTCCTCTCTCTTCTTACAAAAGAGAGCGAGAGGACACCTTCTAGTCTCTATCCTTCATGGATTATAATCTTTAATTTGTTGACCGACTAAAGCCACACCAAAACAAAGTGTCTTTGAGACTCAAGTGCCACCACACACTTGACTCGTGTGTTGAGGAGGGTGGTCGCCGCCGCCGCCGCCCTTCCTTTCACAAAAAGGACAAAAGATGGCTTTTTTTATGAACAGCTCTTTGATTATTCTGTGTTTCAGACAAACAAAATTAAAGAGAGAAATTTGAATATGGTTTAGAAACTAGAAGATTAACTCAATCACTTAAAGACAGTTATTTTCATGTTGATGATATCTTTTCAAAATTAGCTTTTTATGTCGAGTTTCATAATGTTCCACCCAAACTTTTATTAAATTTTTGTCTATAAAAAGGTTTTATTTTGAAAGATATCCCCCCGGACATGAAAATGTGTCATTAAGTGATCGAAAGGTCGGTCAGGATAAAACGATGAATGGGATGAACACATTCGGGGTAACTCTAAAACCCGATACAGAATGCATGTAGAATTGGATGAACACAAATTTTAGTGATGAACAGAGAGAAATAAAAGGGATGAACATGGTTTTAAGAGGGCTAAACATGGATTTATGAGAGATGAACCATGTTCATCCTCCATAAAACCATGTTCATCCCTTTAAAGTATGTTCATCCTTTTATTTCTTTCTGTTCATCTCTTTAAAATTTGTGTTCATCCATATTAATATAGCGTTCATCCAATATATCTATGTGCATTCTGTGTCGAGTTTTAGAGTTACCACCCCCAATGTTCATCCGTTCATCTTTTCTTTTTAATCCTGACTCGTGATCGAAGCTACCCTTCTAGTTTCTAAAACACTTTCTAAGTTCCTCCTCGTAATCTGAAATAAAAGAAAATCAGCTGATTTATAAACACATCTTTTAACCAAATAATAAATCACTTTGAAAATACAATTTCTATAATCGTCTTTTAAAAATGTTTTCAAGATCAAATAGAAACAGGTGGGTCGTGACCCACCTGTGTTTGTCATTCGCTAGAGAAGAACCACTACCCCCCTCGGTTATCCTCCCCCCAAATACATAAAACAAAAAGAAAAAAAAAGGACACTGAAATTTAACGAAAAAAAAAATAGGACGACCACAAAAAAAAAAAGTTCCAAAACCGAAAAACAACAAACACCTGATTTCTACGGTTAATAAATTTTAAAATGACCTCAATTTATTTTTTGTTAGGATTTTAATTTATATTATTTTTTCATGTGGTTCCTTTTTTTAGTCATAAACCTCAAACATTAGAATAGAATTCCGCCCCAATTAATATTAAAAATATTATCGATTTGCTTAGTTTGCTATTTATTTATTTTTTTTTCCAATCCAAGAGATGATTAAACTCTATTTTTAAAATCAAAGTAACCGTAATTAAGTTGGTTTTCATATGTAAAAAACGCCCCCTCAAAACTCTTCTTTAATTGTCTGTCTGTTTGTCTCAAATCAGAAAAATAAAATTTAAACAAAAAACTTCGTTAATGTTTTAGAAACTAGAAAAGGCAGCCCTCAAATCATCGAAAGGTATTTTTTTTTTAAATTCGTCATCGTTCAAAATAAGCTTTTTATATCAGTTTGAAATTTAAAATTGAACCAAATTGAAAGCAAACGATATTTTAATCTTTGTCTTATAAAAGATTTATTTTAAAATATAACTAAATTATTATTCAGTTAGACCCCTTATACACAACAATATATTAGTTAAATGAATTCAAATTAAATATGTTTAGGTGATTTATACGGAATCCAGTTAAGGACACATAAATTCCAAATAAAAATTGACTTTAATTATTAATATTTTAAATTGAAAAATACTAAATCAATATTTTAATGTCGATAGTTTATATAAATTATATTTAAGTATTAACTCAATCTTTTCAGATTAATTAACTGAATATAAATTGAATTCGACGACATATTGTTTGTTTGTCCTTCACGGGGCTCTGTAGAACACGTTTATTATTTAAATGTATTTAAATTATCAGGTTCTTAAACACAATCAAATTTATCCTGATTGTTACTCTTCTGAAATTTTAGAAAATTATTCAACTTTAAGTAGACGATGAAATATTTTAAGTTTAGTCGAATAAAAAAGTGTATTTTGAAAGATATCACCCCAACATGAAAATACCCGATTGAGTGATTGAGTTAACCTTCTAGTTTCTAAAACACTTTCTAGTTCGTGTTTATGAAACATTAAGGTGTTTTTAAAGTGTGAACAGGTCCTTTCAAATTCTTGATTATTCTGTCTTTCAGATGCAAACTTGAATTCGTTGTTTTATAAACTAGAAGAGTAGCTCAATCACTACTGAAGGAGGTATATTTTAATGTGGACATCGTTCAAAATAAGCTTTTTAATGACAGTTTAAAACTAAGCAAACTTTATATTTTTTCACTTTTGATCTATAAAAAGCTTATATTTTGAAAGATACCGTAAGTGACTCAGTTACCCTTCTAGTATCTTTTAATTTTAACCATGAAAAATACAAAATAAGACAATAATCAAAAACAATAATTACAATAATTAAATGTGGTGGCGCTGATCAAGCGCCAAATGGAACAAACGCCAATCTGAATAAAAGCCAAAAATTTGGCGGTTATTCAGTTTGGCGTTTGTTCCATTTGGCGCTTATTCAGTTTGGCGTTTGTTCCATTTGGCGCTTATTCAGTCGCCCCTTAAATGTATACCCTCCCCCCTTTCTCTCTATTACACTGATATTTAAAACTAATCTAACTTAAATCCTAAACAAAATCAACATAAAAAATTATTTCGTAAAATATAATCTCGTTTAAAATGACCTTCAAAAAAATATATATATTTTTCATTTTCATATTTTTAAAAAAAAAAAAACTCAAAAAAAGAAATAGTTTTTTTAAAATTTTCTCTCTTTTTTGCGGTCATATACAAAATAACTCAAAAAATAGTAGAAATTTGGTCCAAAAACTAAATTTGGTCGAAACTAACCCCCCACCCCCTTTTTTCCTACCCACCCACCCACCAACCCCCCCACCCACCAACCCCCCCACCCACCAACCCCCCCTCCTTCTTAGCCCCAAATTCGACATAAACTAAACCTAAAAAATTGAGGTCATATTTGTCAGTCTTGAAAATGATAACCTCAAGTCTCTCCAAAAAAAACAAAACCAAATACCGATAAATACGATCAAAATAACTGATCATCACGACTAACAGTCTGGTCCCATAGTGAGAAGGGCTACAGGGGGAGGAGGGGCCCGACCCCCACCTCCCAACCGGCAAATCACCTCCTTCTCCCTCCCACTCTGAATGACAGAAACCATTTTTCCCCTCAAAAAAATTTTTTTCCTTCTTCTTGATTTTTTTCTTAACAGAAATTTTCAAAATAAACAAATAATCCCCTTTTTTTTAATAATATAAATTTCTTATATTAAAATGAATTTATCATATAATAATCATCATTAATGAGCGTTAATAGTGAGCTTTTACAGAACAGCGAGCGACCAACACTTTACGACCGCGGTTGAAATGAATACAAACGGAGAAAAGATCGAGCAAACAGGGACAAGTAAACGATCGCACGTAAGATAGCGGCTACACAAACGCTCTCTCTCTCTCTCTCTCTTAAGCTAATGCGTACTGCGATTCTCCCTCCATTTATACTTACATTAGTAAACTTTAGATGGATTTTAGCTTTTTCTGAACACCGTCATTCCGTTATGCATTCACTAAACACAGCTAGAAACAATCCGAAAATATGTGCACTCGAGTTCGATTCAAGTAAGCGAACGATGAAGACACTAGAAGACGACGAAGAAGAATGAGATTCTCTTTTTTTTTTCAGACTTTATCTTCATCATCCGACTCCATTCTGCTTCTCAGCACAACTTCCGCTTCAATGATAAATCTTTTGGCGGACAAGGAAGAACGCAAATGATGACGTCACTCATAAAATGTTTACACAGAAAATACCGACGTCACAACTCACGAGTTGTATTTTGAGAAAAGTTCATTTCGTTTTAATCAAAGGGGGTGAGGGTAAGAACCAAGGGGAAAGACACAGGGAGGTCAATCTCATTAGTATGACAAGCCGTTTTACTGTTTATCCGTGTTTTAAAGAATTTTCTATATTAAAAACTATTCAGGGTGTCCAGTAAAAATGCGGATAAAAATAAAACAGCTTGCCATACGTGCACTTCGTAGTCTCTATCGTGAATCCCATATATGATTTTCATCTAAGTCGTTCCTCTTCAGCAGAAGGAAGAAAGCAAGAAAGACGACATAGAAGAAAATCATTGACGAGGTTCACCATAGAGCGTAGGTATAAAAAAGCTGTTTTACTTTTCATCTGCGTTTTACTTGATACCAAAAATAAATTAAATTCTGAAAATCCAGTAAAACTGGCATAAAAAGTAAAATGACTCGAAATATAGAACGAGATTCACAACCGTGTCGTACCCCTTGGAAGGGTTGGTTCTTGAGTCTAGCCGCCGCCAACAACAACTCAAAATATAATTAGCCCCCTCAGAAAAGTCTAGGTTTTTTAAAACATTCTTTCAATTATTGTAATAAAATTGGACTTTGTTTGGTTAAAACGCATTATTATTACACGCTTTTCACACATTTTTCGAAAACAAAATAAAATTCTGAACTTAAATGTTCTTACCGCTGACAAAAAACTTATAAGCCGCTAATATTGGCTTGATTTATATACAGCACTAAATCATAATTTATGCAAAATAAAATTAAATAAAAAACCCAATAAACCCAACAAAAAGCATAAACACTAAAAATAGCATTTTATCTTATAAATAACACTATTTATTTGATATTCATAACTAACCTCACTTTTTTTTTTTTACAAGAAATGTACATAAAAACAATTATAACCTTTGAAAGAAAAATTATTTGCCACCTTTAAAAGGTGTGAATAAAAACCTTATCTTCAACTTTTAAACTTCTCAATTATTTCTTGTTAGAAACGCACAACAGACTTAATGAAATGACAATGAAAATTCGCAATGTGTTAAAAATCCATATTGCGGCTTTTTTTTTTACATTCTTAAAAAAAAACATGTTCATTCCCTTTCGTTATTAATATTCACACCTTTAAAAAAACATATCACAAAAACAAACACAGAAAATGCACACACGCACAAGAAAAACTCCCCTCGCCAAAAAACAATTTTGACTCTTCCTTTGAATTTTTTTTTTCTTATCAATTTAAATTTTAGAATTTTTTTTGTTTTTCAATACATAAAAAAATAAAACTTTCACAGACTTTGTGACATGTGGAGAAAAAAATTTCCTCCCACATAGCCAATAAAAAGTTGACTTTATAATAAAAAGAAAACCACTTCCCCTTTTATCCCCTTCCCTCCCGCCAAATCTGAACTGGTAATCATTCATTCATATATCTGAAATCATTCCCAAATGAAATCACTTCTTTTCCTTTCTCACCTTTTTTATTTTGAGGTGGTTCCTTTCCTAAAACATTAGAAAAATGGTGCCGAGTGCATCTCTTTTATTAAATCCTCTTTATGGATCGTTATCAAACCTCTTTAAGACGTTTCTGAAAACCTTTGAAGACGCCTTTGACGAAGTTGTACCCTTTCGTCTCCACTTTCTTCGTCGTCACTTTTCGAATGAGGAACATCTCCGTTACTAACTTCCCTCGTTTCTAAAAACCGAATTAACAAAAATAAGATTAAGAAATAAAAATAAGAATAACTCGTCTGGAATTCTCACTATTTGCATCAGCATTTGATGTAGAAGCAGTCACTTCTTCCTTCTTTTCGGTACTTGTCGATGCCGCCGTTTCGTTCGGCCGTGGCACGCTTGTAGATTCGAATGGAGCCGCCGTTTGACCAGCTCTAGAACTAACAAAAAAATTACAATTATTGCTAAGAAAATTATATATTGGCGCAAAAAATGAGGACGCTTTTTTTAAAAGCCGTGCCTGAAAACCAAAAAATTTCTCAAAACCGTTGGGAAACAAAAAATGTATATAAAATGTATCTTAAAAAACCTTAGGGTTTGCAACTCACCTTAGCGATGAAACAACTGAAGTATACTGCTGCATCTGCATCACTGCTGCATCCAGGAAAGTCTGGATATTTCGCAAACACTGAACGCGTGCTTCCAAATGTTCACGATCGCTACCTTCCATACGACGAAGTTCATCTTCAGTCATACGACCGAAATCTGGCGGTGGAATCGGAGCTGGAACTTCAAAAAGAACCACTTTAATAAACAGAAGCTCAAACCAAAACATAAAAGTTAGATATATTACTTGGAGGTGGAAAGAAAAACGGAGGAACAAACATCGGTGGCATCGTAGGAAAGGAGGACGGAGGAAACTGTGAGGTTGTCGAAGTGCTCGGCTCAGCATTCGAAGGAGTGGAAGAACTGCCACCAGGCGGCGATGCTTTCATACGACACAGAATCATCGAAATTAGTTAAACAGATAATTATTGTGACGATGTCATTTTTCTTACTCGCATCGTTAGTTCTTTCGTTTGTATTTGCGTCTGGCGCCGCAAACTGCGAGGGAGGAGACTGAGGCGCATTATTTGGTTGCTGCTGATTAAGTGCAGCTGGAAAGCCCTGAACCATGGGCGCAAAACGTGGAAACGGAAGAACGTTAGGAAAAAACCCGGGAACTTTAAACAAATCAAAAGATTCTTTTTTAAAAATGTTAAATCCTGATTACGGAAACAAATGACGACCCCCTACTGTTCATCTGTGGAGCAGCTGGTTGCTGATCCTGCATTGGTTGTGCAACCTGTGGACCTCCATTTGGTTGTTGTCCCACATTACGAGCAGCAGCAGCGGCTGCCGCAGCTCTGAGCAACTCTGCAGCATTTGCCGCTCTCTGATGCGTTGCAGGAAAACGCAAAACATCCATTCTACAAGTTGGACAAGTCTGTTGCCGCTGAAACCACGATCGAAGGCAACTAGTGTGAAAGATGTGGTTACACGGAAGCTTCTTACTCGCCGTCACCATCTCCTCTCGACATATAATGCAAACGTTATCGAGAGTGGCCAATTCTTCGGCCGTCGCGTCGGGATACAGAGTATTCATGTTACGGATCGCCCTTCTGGACATAATGACGTCATTGAAAGCCTTTTTGAACGTTCTGCGAGACCAAAAAAAAATCCTTATGGTTACGTACACAATCTTACGTGAAAAAGAAACAAACATAAACCTGAGTGTCTGATACATGGGTCGTATTGCAAACAGTGGAAACGTATGAATTTTGATCATGATGCCGACAAAAACGAAGTAAAGAACTAACTTCACTAAACCTACAAATAAAAAGAGAAAGCAGCCGTTTTTTTTTAAATTCATTGGCGTTTTACAGTTTCAACACTTGAAGCTTCAAACCTGACCAATAGCTAGTTCCGTGTAAAGCAAGAAAACGGCTTTGTTCTCCCAAGGATTCTCGCTCTGAACATCAACCGTGTGCAAAACGTATTTTATGAAAATGTTAAAGACGACCGTCAACAAAATTGCATACTGAAAAGATAACATTTGTTAATAAACTAAAAATAAACTTCACTTTAAAAGTTCATTAAACTCAAATTATTCTGGCATTTTAAAAGCAACACTGTGAAATCAAACCACTTAACCAGATTTCAATACTGATTATCTTTAAAAAAAAATAAACTTATCTATTTTATTTTCAATTTTTGGTCTATTAAAAGTTTATTTACTCTTCTAGTTTCTAAAACACTTTCAATATCTTCTCGGTGTTGCTTCTGAAATGCAGATTAACCAGAGTTCGAATAATCAGTTGTTTGAAAAGAACGACAACTGGAAGAAAAGATTCTTTGAATATGCAAAGTAATCACTTCGAAACCAAAGACGAGCTGAACGGAAGCTCCTTTCGTAACCATGCTTTGATAAGCTAGATGGACGAAATAAGTGTTTAAAGCTCCGAGAACTAAAAGAAGAGCTGCAAAAATGAAGAAAGATAATAATTTACACAAGAAGAAATACGTAACAGAATTTATAAGTACTAACAGACAACTCTGATGTGAAAAAGAGCCGAAATGACAGGACTACGCTCCATCTGAAATGATTTCCAAAAAAATATTTCTTAAAAACAACAAATAATTGATGTTATTTTTCGTTTTTTTTTAACTAACGTAATCAACTCTGTCGTCAGCCAACCAATGGAAACACTTGAGAAAGAGTAGAAGAGTGAAGAGAGCAACGAATTTCGGACTGAAATCGTCTCTAAATATGGTAAACGCTAAACACGTCTCGGTAACAACGTACCATGACCTGTCTATCAGATGCTAGTAAAGAAAAAAATGCGAGGATATTATTGACACAAGAATCAAGCGTTAAAATGTCAAAAAATATTTTACTTCTAACTCGGCTGTTCGAAGTTGACCGAAAAACAACTTCCTCATAATTTCACCAGTCAAGATGACCATCACTAATGCCTGGACGTACATCACCTTTTTAAAAAAAGTTAAAACAAACTGTTAAAAGAAATAAATAAAAACTAAAAAATGAAAAAGATTGCAATCTCTATTGGTTGAGTTTTAAGTTTATCATTGTTGAATTGTATTTCATTCCACTTTGGAAATAATACTCCCACTTTCTATTGGCATAACTTTTGAATCAGACATCTCAAACCGGAAGTGAAGCTAACGTTATCTTGCAAACTTAACTGAGAATATATTACATCCAGAATATTCGTTGTCACTCTTCAGGTTCACGTGCAATAAATGTAAATCGTGAAAATCTATACCGAAAGTGAAGACAACGTTGTCTTTGTCTTGCAAACTTTACTGAAAACGCATTGCATGAATTTGCATCTTAAGATATTCGTTGATTTCCTTCGGTTTAACGTTTGTAGTATTCTTTTATTATTAGAGACTAATCACTAGCATCCACAAGCTAAGCTAGACGGTTCCAAAAGTGCGAAATAACGTGAAAAAAGATGTAGAATCTCCTGCAGAGAGGCTAAGCAGTTGCTACTCGAAAACTTTGTTATTGTATTGTCCTCAAAGGCGTCCACTTCGCAATACTACAAGTTTTATAATCGGAAAAACTCACACCAAAGTGAAGACAATGTTATC
Organism: Brachycybe producta; assembly: GCA_036925085.1. Classification (NCBI taxonomy): domain Eukaryota; kingdom Metazoa; phylum Arthropoda; class Diplopoda; order Playtdesmida; family Andrognathidae; genus Brachycybe; species Brachycybe producta. The sequence continues at coordinate 3,020,590 of JAUPFP010000006.1, forward strand.
TTGCAAACTTTATTGAGGACACACTGCTGCATACATGATTTACGTTGCTGCTCTTTCTGATTCACGAGCACTAAATATCTTAAATTGCATCTTCAAAAGCACCACAGCTGCTTGAAATTGTAGTTGACGTGATTTCCCAATAGAGGGCGCTATTTGGACAAATTCGCTCTACATTCAGACGTGCAAAAGTTTAAGCAATTATTCGATTAAAACTACATCAAGTAGAGACTAATTTATAAATTAAGGTTCCACTTAATTGTAAAATATACGGTACAAATCATGACATTAATGAATAATAAAAATGTACAAAAAGAAGAGAGATTATAATACTAAAAAAGAGGGACGGGAGAGTGGAAAGGAATGAAGGAAAAAAGGAGGGAGTACTGACCGCCATACTGGAGTTGGATTTCGTGATGTAGACGACCGAAGGATAGAATTGTTTCTTCTGATAATATGCATTTCCAATCACAGCTGTCGTTAAAACAAGACTGCTTATAGTGAGGATTAAAGACCTCATCGTTAAATACTCAAAAAAAAATAATAATTGACTTCAATTGAGAAGAAATTGTAAAAAAAACTGCAAGAAAAACAAGAAGAAGCGACAAAAACAAACAAAAAATCCCTACTTATCGACTGTTTTTTTCCGGTTAGATGATGTTGCGCTTTTCTATTGGTTAATTGATAATGTTGGCAATTCAACTTCTTTTTATTCCCTATTATCAAATATAAAAAATCTTTGTTCTACAAAGTCATTCTAACTTTATACTAATATGACTTGAGCTCACACTGCTGAAGCTTATAGTTTAATCATTAGGTGTATGTATATGGCGTTACTCACATTATTATATAAACATAAAATACCATATTAGGTTACCCTTGTTGCACAACTTTGTCGTTTTCTAAGCCACATTGTGTGCTTCATTACATTATTCTTATAATAATATACTCATGTCTTCATCATGGATGTCATATATTTTATTTCTAAATCGTGAATGTTTAAATAATTATGTATAAATTAAAAATACGTAATAAATTACTTTTTAATTTAATTATAAATAAAATTTATATTATTTATAATCTAAATAACAGAATAAGACACTTAAAAATTACTTTAGGGGAAACACCAGATGTAGCTACGGTCACACCATAATACTTGTGACACGTAAAGAAAGATGGCGGCGCCCATGTTTATAATTTTATGATCGGGTTTAAATTTTATTTTTGTAAAATAGTTTGACTGAATTAATCTAATTAAGAAGATGACATCTACTAAACTAGGAAGAGTCGAAGTTGAGGATCACCAAACGTATTTCTTTTTGTTAGAAATCGATCGCAATTCATCAGAAGATGTTTCTTTATCGATTATAATGACAAACATCGAAAAATGTTGGAAATCGCAGCTAGATTCACAGTTTCTTCGAATACAATCAGAAAGAACCAAATGTTCGATAGACAAATACTTAAAAATAATACTTACATGTCTTACTGGCACTACAACAGACGAAACGGTAACAGAAGAAGGCAGTAAATACATTTGTCAGGTAATCTTTTGAGTCGAAACTGTTAAAGACTTGAATTAAGAGACTTGTTTTCAATCGTTGTAGGTGAAGGAGCTGCCAAACAATGATGCAGAACTCACCTGGAAAGTTCAATTGCTTGAAGATATTTCATTTAAAATGGGAACGACGACGTTAAGATTGACAAACACGAACGACGATTTAAGAACCATTCTATCATTCGGAGTGAATCGGATCAAAGAATTGGAGAAACTGACAGAAGAACAACAGTCCGAAGAGAAGAGGTTCCTTCAAGAAGAGAAAAACTTTTGCGAGAAGCTGGAATCGTGCGTTACGTCCAAGGAGGAGATGGAACGAGATCTTTACTCTAAGTTCGTTACAGTTCTAAACGAGAAGAAAGCCGAAATCAGACGACTTCGATCTCATTCGAAATCTGTAATTGATAATGGAAAAATTGTAAATTCAAAGAAAACGAAGCAAACAGATGCAAAGAAGAGGAAGAGTTCGGATCCGGATGATCTTACGAGCTGTGAGGAAGACGAAAATTACGACACGCCGATAACGAGACGAAAATTGGCTGTCGTATCGATGCCGCCGAAAGAAGACGAGGAGGATCTTTTATTTTCTGATAGTTCCAAAGAGTCTCTTGACACGATAAAAGTGTCGCTTCGTTCGCCGACAAAGAAACCTAAGCAAATTTCGAGTATAACTAATAGAGTAACTAAACGTTCTAGTTTAAAATCCACAGTCGTCGATAATAAGGACGTTGTTAAAGCATCGACATCAAAGGCATCGGTCGGTATTCGACGAACACGGTCTCAGAAGTTGGCAGAAGAATCTGGACGAATCGATTCGGCCAATCTCCTTGACGACATGCAATGACGAAAACTTCTTTCACTTTTATTTGAATATGTATAATGAATTTGTAATTAAATCAAAATGAAATAAAAGCAACTTTATAAACTTTTAATTGAGTGAAGAAAAATTACCTTTATTCATAATTATGCAATTTTAAGACAAGAAAAGAAATCTAACAAATTAAAAAAAAATATTAGCACAATAATCATCTTTTTGTGTTGATTTTTTCAAAATCGTTTAACAAAAATGTCACCTTTTCAATATTTAAATAATACAAACCTTTTTTTTTGTTTATATAAATGTTAAAATAATATTGTTCAAGTTATTTTTTTTGTAAACATCACAGATCAAATTACAACAAACTGAGGAATGTTATTAAACTTTCTTACAATTGCAATATTTGTAATCTTGCAATCTGTACCATATGTATGTATTTTGTTCAATTGCAGTAAAAGAATTTATCAAATATCAGAATAAATTATGGACGGTTTTTTTGTTGCTATGTTTCACTGTAATAATTATGTGTTCATGTATGGTTCACAACATTAACGAGAATTCATAGACGAGCGACTTTTAGTGGTCGATGAACTGCAAAAAGTGGCCAGAAACCGAACAATGGAGTCAACTCTTCATAACCACTATTTGCTGTTCATTCAGTTACACTAGATAAAGGTCACCAATCACTGGCAGTCGACTCAAATAATCGGTTTTGGCAACATGCTGACCATTTTTTTGCAGTCCATCTAGACCACTTAAAAGTCGCTCATCTGTGATCGTCTCTAAGAGTCACAGTGATCATTTTTACATTGAGTCATCTTAGTCAAGAGTTAATATCAATAAACGTTTACCACTTTACAAGACAAACTAGTGGAATACACACTATTAAAAAATAAATTTCTCAGTAAATCTGTCTTGTAAAAACAGTGGTGGAATGCGCAATTCGTGGACGGAATTTATAATGTGTTTCTATCATTGACAATAATTCTAAAAACTATCGACAAGATAAAAAACGTTTTCAAATTAACGAGCAGACTGACCGTTAAAAAGTTCATTTACAATTATGCAAATCACTTTTTAAGACAGAGATCATTTAAGGTGTGGCTTTAAAATGTGAACGAAGCCTCTCAAACTCTGATTAGTCTGTCTTTCAATGTTTTATAAACTAGAAGGGCAGCCCACAATCACTTAATGGAAGTTTTTAATGTTAATATCTTTCAAAATAAGCTTTTTTATTTGAGTTTGAAAATGACACAAATTTAAGCAGACAATATTTTTTTTTGTAATTTGTGTATTGTTATTTTGAAAGATAACAACGTGGAAATACCCTTAAGTGATCTAGTTTCTCTTAATTCTTCTCTTGTAAAAGACAGAATTAATCAACAGTTCAAAAACCAGCTAGCTGGTCCTAAAATATCTTAACAAACGCCAGTCCAACTCATTGAAATTAAGATTAAAATCAGTTCGTTGTTTGGGAAAAACTATAAATCCTCAATTTATCTACAAATCAGTGTCTTTTTTTCCAAACTTTTTCCAAATCAAGTCTCTTACGAGCTCACGTCTTAGTTTTTTGTCATCATTCGTATTCATAATATGTAAATTACAAGACAAGGCGACAGAAATATTATTTTAACAACAATCGAAAGAGCAATGATTTCGAACAAGTTTCTTTATATAAATTTTTTTTTACCAGTATTCGTTCGCAAGTAAGAAATCACTTGCTTCTCCCCCCCCCCCCAGAAACATCACAATTTAAAATAAATATCTTCCAATAACGTTGAGTGAAAAACGAATCTCAACATTAAAAAAACTGTCAAATTCCATCATTTTGAACGGTTTTGGAATGCAATTATAAATATATTAAAAGCAGTTATCACTTTTACAATTTACTCGATTTCGTTTTAAAATTACACATTTTATGCAAATAATTAAAACTTTGCATTTAATTAAAGCACAATGACGCTGAGAATTGCATAACATTTTTAAGTCATGCTTATTGAGCTAAAAAGAAATTATTATTATTATTATTGCTTTTCTATTTAGTTTTAAAATTTTAAAAATAATTTCATCTTTTTTTCTTTTCTTCCCACACTATAGAAATATATAATTTTTGGAGCATTTTTTAAGGCAAAAAATATTAAAACAAAAAAATATTTGCAGTTAGTTTGGAGTATTTGAAATAATTTATAACTTTCTCGAAAAGCCAATAAATTCAGTTAACTATATTTAGAAAAATAATTTATTCCATTAAATAATGAGATTCTTTTAAAGATCTTCCCTTTTTGGGATTGTGAATTTTTCATTTTTTTATATAAAAAAAATTTGAGATCAAATAAATTGGTTTTAATATTATTTATAATTTAATTGTTGCCATATATATTTTACAGTCAAAACGCGAAATCAAAGGAAACTATAGTTTTTAACTAGGTTTCGGTTAGGTTTAATCCGATATTTAGGCTTAGATCAGTTACCTTCAGGTTTGGTTCAAAATGAGATTTTACCAAAATATGAAGCGTTTCGTATCACAGCTGAGTGTGGTCACTAGATGGCGCCACCTATACTTAAGAGCTAAATTCGTCTCTCAATTGAAGCGGGCCTAAAATTATTGCTCCATCAAGCAATGGAAAGTTTTTTTTCTGGCCGTGTACGTGTGTTCTCCCGTGTTTCTTCCCACAAAAGTTAGGATTAAACCCCCCGGTTTTCACCTATGATTTTCCCATAGTTAAAACTAGTTTTCAGATCATTCGAGTGTTTTTTGTTGACCGTAGTAATTACACCAAAGCTTTTTATATATAACAAGCAGTTTTACGGACTTTCTCTGTTGCTTATTTAAAAAGATCATTCGCTCAATGGAATGTTTCGAACATAACGAAAGCGTTAAATTAAAAGAAACCGGTGTCTTTAAGTATCCGATACGGTGCAAAATTCACGATTACGTAATTTGTATTGTTAAAACTCAAAACTCTTAAGTTTTAATAGTACAAATAAGTTTTTCGAGAAGCTAAAATCGGTGCAAAAGAATTATTTTTAAAACGACGGCAGAAGAAGAAGAAGAAGAAGAAATAAAAGAGGAGGAGAAAACCCACCGTCCTTACCTTTCCTCTATTTTCTCTTTTATCGTCTGTTAACCTCGCCGTTCTTGTTCGATTTGATGTTCTTACATTTAGGAATGTGTCGTTCTGCAACTCCCTCGCTAAACTTACGACTACAATGCGGACACAAGATGTAGTCCGAAGTGTCCATCGGAGGTGGAGGAGGAAGGTCCGATACCTTACCGCCGGCAGCAAGATGGCGTTGAACGACTTTCGCTTGACGAAGAGACTCGATAAAGTTCTCTCGCTTCTGACGCCAATTGGACTTCTTTCCAGACTAAGAAAAAAACACATAAAATGAGACTCAAACGATACACAAAAATGCTCCAATAATAAACACACTAACCGTAGGTTGTTCAACCGCTTTCCTACCACCTTTACCAGTGTGACGAACAAACTGTTCCAAATCCGTTTCCTTCATACGCATCTTAGTAGAATCGAAAACCTTACGCTTCTTCGTGTTCGATTTCTCGCAGATCACAGTGTGTTTATCGATACGATCTTTAGCGAAATTTCGTCCACAAATCGTACATTCGACAAGATTCGGATCGACCGAAGACCGTCCAATGCTACGTGAAATAGGCGATTTCTAAAACGCATCAGAGATAAAAAAAAAAATTAAAACGCAAAGCTGCGGAAATCTCGTGTAAAATGGACTTAAAGACGTACCATATTGGGCATGTGAACCGGTTTTGACGGCACGACGTAACCGATTGCAGGAACGATTGGTTTCTTTCCCTTAGGACTTGCATTTAGTGAATCAGAATCAAACGGAACATCGCGATTTGGTGACGAAACTTTGTAAGTGTTGTTTGACGGTGTTTTCGTCACAGGTTTTGTGTTGGACGGTCGGCTGTTTCTAGTCGCTGGTGCGGCTTTAGGAACTTGTTTCGTCTGAACAAAAAAAAAGAATTACCATTATTTTATAAATAACTTAACTTGTTTGTAAATTATGCAAATTAAAGAAAACGAAAGCTCAGGTATTTTCTCGTTTCAAAAGTTCTAATTTAAAAAGAAACTGAAAGTGTGTTAGAAACTAGAACGGTTACTATCCGAATCCATTAATAGTGTTTTCATGTTTGGTATCTTTTAAAATAAACTTTTTTTACAACCATAAAACGTTTATTTTAAAAGATACCAAAACATGAAACTACTCGTAAGTAATCGAGTTACCCTTCTAGTTTCTTGTGAAGATATTTTTGAACATCTCAACGACGCCCACTCTGAATCGGCCTAACTTCCGAGGCGCGCGCGCATTGCATACAAGAAATGAAGATATTGATGTCTTGCAGATTTCCCTGGAAATGTATTAAATCCAAAAGTTCCATTCCCGCTCTTCCGGTTCATTTTTGAAGTTGCAGTTTGATAACTTCATTACTTTTTTTTGCAATTTGCATCTCAACACTGAATGCGTTCAGGGGGAATATGGAGAGAGACATATTAGAAAATCCATTTGGGGCTCTGTAACGGTAAAAAGGTTAGGAACCACTCATTGCCCTCAAGTGATTTATTTACTCCTCTATTTTTTTAAAAAAGAAAAATCGCTTTCTACTGAAGCTGTCGTGATTTTTGTTGCTCGAAATAAAATGAGTACAATTAAGTGGGAAAAAGGGGTAAATTATGTTAACCACGGGAGGTACATTGGAATGCCATATTTTGGACCATTTTTTGTTTAAAAAACAACAAAGGATTAAAAGTAAAATTATAGGTTGCGCGTGTGTTGGATGGAGGAGGTGGTTTCGGTTTGTCATCGTACCGAGTAACCAAGGGGCGTAACCAACCTTTTAACATTGATTCATTGATTGATTGATCTTACTAAAGCCTTACTACGTGTTAGTCGCAGAAAAAAATGTAAAACCATAACAACAGTAAAGAGAGATTGTGAGAGAGAATTGTCCAATCGATCGATCGATCGAACTCTTAACGACAACTGAAAAACATTGTCAACAGTTTTAATAAAAACCGAGAACCTTTGGGATAAACCCGATCGATAGTCTACTTATTTAGGTATTTTGTGGGAATGTCTCTCTCTCTCTCTCTCTCGCTCTCTCTGTTCTAGTTGTACTGAACCATATTTCAATTTGAAGATTTTGTATTAAAGTTCCTCCCCCCCCCCCAATGTCATATCTTTCCAATTTATTTTAAATGTCATTCCCAAACTAACATTTATGATGATGAATCGTAACAATAATAAGTCAAATGATAGATTGTCACGAACTCAGACAAAATCATCGGTGTCATCAGCATCATTATTGACACAAACTGCATTTATCTCTCTCTCTCTCTCTCTCTCTCTCTCTCTCTCTCTCTCTCTCGAGAAACAAGTTTCAAGGGGTTTGTTGTTAACTTCTCTGTTAGACACCAAAGTGTACCACCGAGAGATACTGGGTGCATTCGAAAACTGAAGGGTTGGAACACTTTTCAACTACAAAATGAAGTCGATGGTATTTATGGCTGTGTTTGCAATGTATTTTCTATGGGCGAAAAACCTCAAGGTGTTCGTTCGGTTTTGGCAACAACTCGACTTCATTTTGCAGTCGAAAAAAAGGCCCAAAAGTCGTCTTTGTGTCAAGGGCCTAAGGGATCGTATTCTTAATTATGGCTAAGTTAAAAAGTAGGGTTAAACGTATCAACGTTTACATGAAACTTCCTATCAGAAGTTAGCTGAATAGATATTTATTTTGCTTTTTCTCACCAGACGGCACCACTGCAGCGGCTAGGAAGTTTGGATGCAAAAAAACGTCAAGCGAACGTTTTCTAGAAACAACATTCTGAAAAAATTCAAACTTGTTTTCAAAACTAGAATGGTTAAAGATGATGTTAGAAGTTTTTTCATGGCAATATCTTAAAAAATAAAACATTTTATAGTTCAGTTTGAAAAATGGCCCGTTTTTTAGGCTTTTTCCATTGACATATTCATGTCATAAAATGTTTATTTTGAAAGATATCATCATAAAAAACACTTATAATTATCACCAACTATTCTAGTTTCAAACACAGTTTTAATTTTTTTTTTCGAAATGTTTCTTCTGAAAAACGTTCGCTTGTGAAAAATATCAATTTTTCTCAAAACCGAGGTTGCGGGGTGAAGAGACCTCATAAAGAACATAATCGCCACTACAGGAGACAGGCAATTAGAAATCGGGACAAACAGACGTTGGCTCCACCCTTTTTATGACGACCGGCAACTTCTAATTGGTTTGTTGTGTGGTTCGACGTCGAAAAACGCGGAGCATGTGACGTTAGACTACATAATCAACCAATTAGAAGTTGCCGGTCGTCATAAAAAGGGCGGAGCCAACTTCTGTTTGTCCTGATTTCTAATTGCCTTTCTACAGGAGCGCCATCTGTGAGGTGACAAAACCAAAATAAATATCTATTCAGCCACCTTAAATGTTCCAAATAATTTGAAACACAAAATGTGAATTCACATTTTCTCAAGGTTTAGTAATGAACTTTTTTTTTGTTGTTGAAATGTTTTGTTTCTTTCAGTCCTAATTTTATTTGGATAAAAACGAAGTGAAGAAGAAGAAAAAAAAACTTCATTGTCCCCACGATTACTCCGGACGGACAGACAGACTGACATTTTCAACCACTTCCTGTCGGTGAAAATTATTTCTCTGAAAGACAGAAAAAATAAAAGACTAATTTCCATTTTTAGAATATAAATAACTAAGGTAAAAAAATGATGATGATGATAAATGTCACTCATCATTTATTATTATCCATGGTTACTTTTTTTTTTGTCTTTTATTTCTTGCGTAAAACAACTTCATGAACCGTGGAAATTGTTAACTAGAAAGAAAATCAGGGGTCCGTGGAACCACAAGTAGAGAGAAGGAGAGAACCACCTCTCCTTCTCTCTGTTGTTAACAGACTAGAAACAACAACGACGACAATCTGGAAAATGTAGTTGTCACGTTGTAGTTGTATGATCATGAGACCAAGACATTTTTACGGTTGACCGCCGCCGTCGTCGTCGCCACCGCCGATCATCGAAAACTAAACTATACATTTGGAGAGAGTCAAACACAACCAAATTACGAAAGACAAGATTTCTCGAAACGCCCTTCCAATCTTTCATTCAGGTGAAAAATTAAGAAGAAGAAAAAAAATGTTTTAGAAACTAGAAAGGGTAGCAGCTCACAATCACTTAATGTTGATAGCATTCAAAATATAAGCTTCTTATGTCAATTTTCACCTTTAAGGTGATTTTAACGTGTAAACGGGGCCACCTCTCAATCAAACTCTTGGGTTTTTTCTGTCTTTCACAGATGAGCAATAATTCAAGAGGCCAAACTTGAAAGTAGTTTAGAAACTAGAAAGAGTAATACCTTGTACACACACACACATGAGTTAAATGAATTCAAATTAAATGTGTTTATAGGTGAATTATACGAAATCCAGTTAAGGACATACGAACCAAATAAAAATTGACTTTAATTATTAATATTTTAAAATTGAAATACTAAATCAATATTTTAATGTCAATAGTTTATATATTTAAGTCAATTAACTCAATATTTTCAGATTATGAACTGAATAAATTGAATTCGACATATTGTTTGTTTGTCCTTCACAGGGCTCTGTAGAACGTGTTTAATATTTAAATGCATTCAAATGCTACACAGTGTATGTGTGTCGAAGGTTAGAGGCTCAATCATTTTCATGATCTTTCAAAATGAGCTAACTTTAAGCAGACGTTATTTTTTAAAATTTCTGTCTATTTCAAAAAGTTTATTTTGAAAGATATCATATCAACATGAAAATACTCTCTTAAGTGCTTGAGTTACTCTTCTAGTTTCTAAAACACATTCAAAATTTCTCTTTGAAAGACAGAAAGAATAATTAAAGAGTTCAAAAAATCAGTTGTTCATAAAACCATTTTTTAAATTTTAGTCCGTAAAAAGTTTATTTCGAAAGATATATTGTACTAGACACCTCCGCCGTTCTAGTTTTTAAGACACTTTCAAGTTTCTCTTTAAATTTTCCTCTTTTTTTTGTAAGGACAGAATCAAATAAAAAGCTCAAATGTGTTGCTATATTTGTTGACTGCTCCGAAAAAAAAAAAAATACAAATCAACGAGAATAATTTGAAATCGAGTCCATTTTAGGGATCCGAATCCAGTTCGGTTACCTTCAAAGAGGTTTTTCTAGTTTAGAATTTAAACCAAAACCATAAAACTTTTTTTTTTCTGTTCAAGTTGAAGTGGATCATAAAAAAAATGTTTAAAAAAAACTCATAAATATTCAGAGCAAAACCGATAAAGAAACAGAAATAAGAAGAAAAAACCTGAACTGAAGTGAACCACGCCCTCAAGTTTCACTGGACCAGGACACAAAAGAGGACACTTGAAAGGTCCAACTTAGCACTTGAGTTTAAAACTCGATCCCTTGTCATAGAAATAATATTTTGTAATTTGTTTTTGGTGACTGTTACAAGGTTATGAGCTAGATATGACCATTTACTGTCATATGACAGTCTTATTCTTTTCTTCTTCTGTAATGACACCCCTAACACACTAGTAACATGCCCTGTCACATGATGTGATACCTATTCATGAAGATTCTACTCCAGAGAGATGTGACATCTTTAAACATTCCAAGGATACGTTTGTAACAATGTTACGTTTACCAGTCAGGTTATTCTTGTCCCTTGTCCCCCCTCTCTCTCTCTCTCTCTCTCTCTCTCTCTCTTTCCATATGTGTCTCTCTCCCTCTCTCATTCGATCTCTCTTTCCATATGTGTCTCTCTCCCTCTCTCATTCGATCTCTCTTTCCATCTCTCTCTCCCTCTCATTCGATCTCTCTTTCCATCTCTGTCTCTCTCTCTGTCTTTCGATCTCTCTCCATCTCAAAGAAGATTTTCCATTTAAAAAAAAAACTTCTCACCGAATTTTTGCAAAACTGTTCAACGACATCCGCACTTTAAAACAAAGTTCTGGTGCTTTTTTTTTCATTCCGAACACTCAAAGGTGTGTTAACCCGTGAAAATTGCCCGAATTTAACGGATGAACTCATAAGTAACGAGGAATAAGACGAAGGAGGAGAGTTTAATTAAGAAGGAAGAAAATTATGGCTCACATTAACCAACAAAAAAACAAACAATTTACCTTTGTTTTGTTTTAAATTAAAACAAAAGACACTTAAATTCTAAAAAAAACAATTAATTATTAAAAAAAAAAAGAAAGAAATAAAGAAACGAACCTGTGGACTCTTTCGAATCCTCGAGAAAGGAATGAAACCGTCAACTTGTTGGTGTTGTTCGTGATCCTCGTTCTCATCTCTATTCCGATTTCCATTCAGAATCTGCGAATTCGATCTTCTCATTCCGTTCGCATTCGTTTTCGTAACGACATTATTATTACGAGGACGACGATCCAAAGATGGAGCTCGTCGAGCCGGTTTCGTAACCACCGGATTCGCAGCCACCGAAGGAGGAGGTAATTGGTGTAAGGCTCCGAAGTTACGTCTTACGGCAGGACGTTGTCCATTAACCGTTCCTCCTTGGTTCTTCATCGTTCCGTTCTTATTATTATTAGTATTATTATTATTATTATTGTTGTTGTTTTTGTAAGGAGATGCGCCGAAGTTGCTTCCGAAACTATTTCCGGAATCGTATCCACTGCTACTTCCGGAACTGTCTCGATCCAGAGGTGACAACGGATACGATTTATCCCAACCTATCGGACTTCCGTGTTTCGGACCGTTTTTACCATAAGTTCCAGTTGAAAATCCACCGTTCATACTTGATTGTAAGCTTATGATTCCACCGGAACTACTCAAAGGATCCATCGAGTTGTTGTTTGCTCTTCTTTGAGCGAAAAACTGTCTTACGGCTCCACCACCATTACCACCTCCGCCACCTTTTTCTCGAGATCTTTGTTGTTTTGATGAAGAACCATTGTTACTACCACCGTCTTCCGGATACAATTGCATCATCTTTTCTTCTTTTTCGAGTAAAAGTTTACGTTGAAACTGAGCTTGAATTAACTGAAGACGTGAAACTGGTTGCGAACTTCGAACACCGCCGCCGACTGGAACAGGAGGAGGAGGAGGTCTTTGAATCGTCGGAATTGAAGATCTGCTCATCGAAGAAGGAGTTTCCATTTTGTATATCGCAAAATTTGACATTTTTCCACACAAAAAACACAACCACAAAATACAAAAACACACAGTTTTTTGTGCACAAAAAACACAACAACAAAAGTGTCCAAATTTCGTGTTATTTACTAAAAAAAAAAGTGCAAAATAAAACAATAAAATGAAAAACAACAGCCAAGAAATGAAACAAAAAAAAAAGTGTTTTACATCAAAATTACATCAATCTTCCAACGCGCGAAACACGTGCTGCGCGAAATGACGTCACACATTGCTAGGTATTAGTTTTGTCCGCAAACGCATACGCAAGCAAAAATTGATTTTTAAGGTTTTCTAATTATTGATCTGTTTTTTTTTTTCTCTCTAGAAGAATCTGACCTGAAAAAAAAACCCCTCACAAAACGAATTGGTTAATTAAGTTAGGTAACTTAAAGAATCCCCCTCTCTCTCTCTCTCTTTCTCTCTTTCCATCCGTTGTTCCTTTTGTTCAAAGTGACGGTCTGTTGGTCAGTTTATATATAACTTGCGTGCTGCTGCGCACACAATAGCCATTGCATTACATTATGTACAATGTAGAGAGAGGGAGAAACATAAATAATGTAATTCCTAAAGAAGAAGAAGGGGGGATTAGGGTGCAACTGTTGGCCAATGGCCACAAAAACACATACGCCACACATAATCACAATTGCATAATTTCACATAATAACAGGCAAGACAGACACTCCTTCAGAAAATTCATGTTTTTTCTTTCTCTTTTGTACCAGTCAGTGTTGTGTCTACTTCTCTCTATATTATAACACTTTTTTATTAATATTTCATCATCATCATGTATATTTGATGCAACTAAACTTCAAGAAAAGTGTTTAGAATGACAGGCAGTTAGAAATCGGGACGAACTTCAGTTGGCTCCGCCCTTTTTTATGACGACCGGCAACTTCTAAATGGTTTGTTGTGTGGTTCGACATTAAAAAGGGTGGAGCATGTGACGTCAGACTACATAACCAACCAATTAGAAGTTGCCGGTCGTCATAAAAAGGGCGGAGCCAACTTCTGTTCGTCCCGATTTCTAATTGCCTGTTTTAGAATGTGACTTATAAAAGTCAGCCATTTGCAAAATATAAAAATTAAAAAAAAACCAATTGAATTTTTGAACTCTTTTAGAAACAAAATTAAAAACTCAAAAGTGTTTTAGAAACTAGACTTACGCCAGTCTAGTTTCTAAAACAAGAAAGATAATCAACATGAAAATACTATTATATGATCCAGTTGGATCATTTAATTGCATTTTCATGTCGATTATTATCTTTCAAAATAAACTTTTTATAGAACATTCACAAAGTGCCATAAAAGGTTTATTTTGAAAACAATATTCCAAATGAAGATGGGTTTTTATAAACAGGTCATTTTTTGACCCTCTTCTTGGTTACTTTATCTTTCAGAGAAGAGCAAAATTAACGAGAAACTAGTTAAGTATTTAAGAAACTAGAAGGGTCACTCAAATCACTCACGGTTGATAACGTTTCAAAACAAAACTTTTTATAGTTAGAAATTTTTTTTAAAAATGAGTCATTTTCACCCTTCTAGTTTCTAAAACACATTCCATTTTTCACTTCGGAAAGACAAGAATAATTAAGAAGAGTTTCGAGAGGACCCCCCCCCCCTTCGCGTTTAACACTTTAAAACCACCTTAAATGAATGATTAATTGAGTCTCTTAAGTGATTTTCCTACTAATTAATCTTTTTTTTTCCCCTTAGAAGTGTTTATTCCGTATCGGTAAGATTCTACGTAAGCCACAGTTTCAGTAACCAATAAACAAAATGACGTCATGTATTTGTTCAAATGTACATTTGATAGAAACAGTGATTTTATTTGCGTAATTTGCGTTTGACCCACATAATTACCATCTGTGAAGTAATTTGGAACAAAAGAAAACAATAAAAAAAATGCTGACTTGACTTTTGAAAAATTGAGTTGGATTTTGTAACTTGAGTTTGCACGTCCCACACACACATAAAACCCCTAAGTAAACACAAAAGTCCTCTTTATTTTTAATTAAAATAAGTTCTCTCAAAACCAAAACTAGTTTTCTTCTTCTTTTTTTGGTTAAAATGTGACAAGTTTTTTTTTTAAAAAAGAAAACAGAAAAGAAAAGAAATCACCTTTTTTTCTTTTCTTTTCTAAAAGTGATTACGTTTCCTTTTATGGACTGATTGTAACAAATTATGAGTGACAAGTCATTCTTTTAAATGACAAGATAGATGTGTGTGTGTGTGTGTGATTCATGACAGGCATCTGTAGACAGCTTCAAAATTTCTTTGGCTCCGCCCTCCTTTTATGAGCGTCAGACGAAATAGGAACCAATCAGAAATTAAAAAGGGCGGGGCATGTGATATCAGACTCAGTAACAAACCAATTAGAAATTGATGACGCTCATAAAAGGGCGGAACCAATGAAATTCTGAAGCTGTCTACAGATGCCTGTAGATGTGTGATTCATTTTAACCCTCCCCCCTTTCTAGAGTCTACTCACACACACTCGAATAGGACACGCGCAAACACGTGCACAAATAACACGCACACATAATTGTATAACTAAAATATAAGCCACACACACATTCTATTCAAAAATAACAATCCAAAAGAGGTCATAATTAAATCACACAGGCAATTAGAATTCGGGACGAACACAAGTTGGCTCCGCCCCTTTTTATGACGACCGGCAACTTCTAATTGGTTGGTTATGTAGTCTGACGTCACATGCTCCGCCCTTTTCAACATCGAACCACGCAATAAACCAATTAGAAGTTGCCGGTCGTCATAAAAAGGGGCGGAGCCAACTTGTGTTCGTCGCGATTTCTAAATGCCTGTAATTAATCACAAACCGGTAGAAACTAGAAGAGTAGGCGTTAAGTGAATCACACTTAACCGTGTTTTTCATGTTCATCCATTCTTGAAATTTATAGAAAAATATTTACGAATGTAAAAATAAATTAATTTAATTATCATTGTTATTATTGATTTGTCGTTTTTCACTTCAAATTGGGTCAAAATATACAACAAAATAATATTTTCATTTTAAAATTGTCATTTTTCAAACTGACATAAAAAAAGCTCATTTTGAAAAAAATATCAAAAACATAAAAATAACCTTAAGGCCTTGTTTCCACTGGAGCGAAAATTTGAACATTTTGAAAATGTCAAATTGTTGAGAAAAATAGAAGAAACATGCCCCCCCCCCCGCCTATTCGTTATCATAGGAGGCATGTTTTTTTTCTCTATTTTTCCCCAGTTGAAATTTTTCAAAAAGTTCAAATTTTCACCTCAAATGGAAACAAGGCCTTAAGGTGGTTTTAATAATAGTGTAAACGGGGCTTCTCAAACTGTGATTATTCTATCTTTCAGAAAGGCAAAGAGAAACTTGAAATGTATTTTTTAAAAAACTAGAAGGGTAGAGGGTATTTTCATGTTGATATTTTTCAAACTGAACAATTTTTTTTTTATAAATAAAAATTAAAAAGGGCTGTGTGGCCCATTTTCAATTCCTGACTCCTGATTCTCAATGGATTTTCACAATTTTTCACTAATAACTTCTGACAATCTGATTTTAAAATGTAAAATGTCTCTTCAATATTCTTGATTATACTGTCGTCAGGTGCAAAATTAAAGAGAAACTTGAATATGTTTTAAAAACTAGAAGGGTAACTTTTCATGTTTTTTCAAAATAAACTTTTTATTTCAGAGTTTATTTTATTTTAAATTTTTTTTTACTATAAAAATGTTATTTTGAAAAAAGACATCAAAATGAAAATATCCTTTCAGTGATTTAGTGACCCTTCTATTTTTCTAAAAACAAATAAAAGTTTATCTTAAAATCACGTAAGCATTTGGTTCTATTTGGGCGCTTATTCAATTTGGCGTTTGTTCAACTGGACGCTTATTCAGCGCCAGGGCCGTCTTTAAGTCTTTTGTGGCCCCTGGCACAAGGGTCAGGATAAAAAGATGAACGAATGAACGGGATGAACATTGGGGTAACTCTAAAACCCGACACAGAATGCATATAGAATAAGATGAACACTATATCATGGATGAACAAACATTTTAAAGGGATGAACAGAGAAATAAAAGGATGAACAGAAAAATAAAAGGATAAACATTCTTTAAAGGGATGAACATGGTTTTAAGGGGGATGAACATGGTTTTAGTTTAGGTTAGGTTAGGTAACCGAACCAAACCTAACCTAACCTAACCCCCTAAAACCATGTTCATCCCCCTTAAACCCATGTTCATCCCTTTTAAGTATGTTCATCCTTTTATTTCTCTCTGTTCATCCTTTTAAAATGTGTGTTCATTAATTAAAATATAGTGTTCATCTAATTCTATATGTATTCTGTGTCGGGTTTTAGAGTTACCCCAATGTTCATCCCGTTCATTCGTTCATCTTTTTATCCTGACCCCTGGCACAAGATTTATTTGAGGCCCCCAACCATAAATTACAAATAAACTCATTCCCCCCCAAGGAGCCAGTGTTCGATATATAAAAAGTATTGATGATTCCATGATGATTTCCATTGTATATATTGGAACAGGATTTTTATGAAGTAAATCACATAAGTGAATATTCCTATTTTTTTTTAAAATAGTAAAATGTTTTTGATGTCAGATTAATTGAAATTAAAGATTTAAAAATACAGTTTAGACGGAGTCCCTGGGCCAGGGCCCAGTTGGCCCCCCATTAAGATGGTACTGTTCAGCGCCACTATTAAATTAGGAGGGCGCCCCCCCCACACACACTTAAATTTTGTACTTGGGCTGAGAGGCCCTTTTGTATTGTCATTGTTACACACGCACATAATACAAACACATATGGATACGCAACACACACACCTGGATACGCAAAGACAAACTGATTTGTTCTTTTTAACTTCCAAGTCACAAAAAAAAACTTCCCTCTCCCTCCCACCTATCATTGTATTTTCATAACAATAATAAAAAGAGAGAAAAAAAGGTAAGAATAAAGTGATGAGAAAATTACGCAGAAAAAAAAAATAAACACAATAAGAAAAGGAACAATCAATCACAAAAGAACCGCTCAAAACACTTGCGTTTGCGGATAAATACGATTATATACAAACAATTAAAACAACTGTGTGACGTCACGAGCATGCTTGTGTGTCGCTTTAAAAATGCAAGCCGCATCCGTAATCGTGTTATACGTGCATTCGCAATGCGTGACCGGCGTCTGCGCTTACGTCACACATACGTCAAAAGTAAATACGGATAACCGGGGCGGTTGCTAGCGGCTACTTGTATCGTCACCAACCGTAGACAGTAGCTTAATATCATTCATAACAAACACCAAATTTCACACATTTTACAAATTATGACAACTGAATATTAAAAAAAATCAACTTACCGAGGTTTTTATGTTGAAAAAAAAATCTAATTTAAAATAAATACTGTACACAATTACTAATATAAAACATTTTGTACCGACTTTGAACAATTTAAACCGAATTTAACTTAAAAAACTAGAAGAGCAAAAGAAACAAACAAGTGAACAACAAACAAACAAAGATGAAAAAGACCCAACAGCACATCGATCATGACATCAAATTGTCAGATCGATAATTATCGATTATAGTCTTACTTAAAGAAACGAACATAAACATAAAACACTATACGTCACATTCATGAAGCCATACTTTATTTTTATTTAAAGTTATACCTTACCTCGTCGTAAGAAGCTAGTGACGTCAGAAGAGTTGACGTAAAATTTAAGAATTCTGTCACTTGCTCTGATATTATTTCTCAAAAGTTTAAACCCCATGTATTCTTGCATTATTTTGTTATTAGCACTTTTTATCAGACAAATTAACACAATCCTTCATTTTTTTAAATCAACTCTTGTGAGGTCATAAGCTGAGGTTAGAATAAAGTTTGATATAACGCCATATTAGTTCACTCACTCTCATTAATTTATAACGAATTACAAGCAACGCCCTCTATGCTTCAAAACGTCACTGTAGGAAGCTCTCTAATGCCAATTTAATATGATATTACCATTTATCAAATTGATATTGTTTCCAATTGATCAAGAAAGAGTGGTGAGATAACTATTAATGTTATTAAAGAGAGTCTGATCAGAGTGTTCGGATTGAAATAAAAAGAATTCGCCAGATGGCGCTGTTATACATACAACATGTCGTCGTCTGCTACTGATTTGTTTGCCTTGAAAACATGTGTTCATTTCCTAATTTCAAACGGATGTTTACAACAATTCCATCCTGAATTACAAGAAAATTATGATTACAAACAATAATTAAGAATTATACAGACGTACATAACAAAAAACCGGCATTTTTACGTTTTTAAAAACGTTACTTCAGTGAGTAATAAGAGGGCTTTTCTGCCACTCTTGACTTGAAAGACGAGTTCAGGTCGTTTTGACAATTCGTTCTGTCAAAATCGTGAATTCTTCGCGTTTTCTGACTGATATAAAGCAATATAATCGTATTGGCATGAGCGTAAAACGGTTGTCAGATGAAATAACATCTAAATTACGGTCTGGAATTGCAATTACAAACATTCCTCAATGTGTCAACGAACTCGTACTGAATTCGTTGGACGCTGGAGCGAATTGCATCGCCGTCCGTTTGGATCTCACCTTCTTTAAGATCAGAGTGATCGACAACGGACGTGGAATTCTTTTCAAAGACCTCGATTTAATTGGATCGAGGTATATTATTTATTAAAAATACCATAAAAGAGCTTAGAAGAAACTCAATTTAAACATAGAAACAGAGGAGGAAACGTATTTTACAGTTGGATCGAACTGATGAAATACATAAATTGCACGAAAATTTAATTAAATTGTTGTTCATCAATTTAGACAAACGGTCAGCTTCAACAGTTTGCTGAAATTCCCATGCAAATTCATACTTTTTTTTTACAGTTTTGTCATCAGTTTCATCAATTTTGTTTGAAACTCCCAATTTAAAGCAAAATCAGACGAAAATAAATAAATTCTAAAACATATTCCTCCCATAAATTTGTATTTCCTTTTGACAGATACGCAACGAGTAAATGCAATACATTAGAAGACCTGTACAGTACAAGAACTTTCGGTCACCGAGGTGAAGCTCTTGCTAGCATTCGAGAAATATCACAAGAAATGACGATAACAACAAGATCGACCGAAGTCGAACCGTCTCAAACGTACGTGAAATCGTTTCGAGGAACCGCTTCTTCGACGACGATTGAACGCGCCGAACTGCAACGTCCGAGTAGCGGCACAACGGTAACGGTCCTTAACTTTCTTTACAACCTTCCAGTGAGACAAGGATCCGTTCGTGAGACGCTAGACGTGGAAATCGTAAGACGTAATCTGGAAATTCTCGCTCTCGTTCATCCTCAAGTCTCTTTTTCTCTTTATAACGACACGACCGAATCTTATTGTCTTCGAGTGACCAAATCTTCGTCGGTCAAGTCCACATTCGGACAACTTTACGGAGGAAATTGGATATCACATTTGAAAACGGTAAGCGGTCGTCGCGATTTATTTACGATCAAAGGATTCATTGCAACGAAAGGACACCACAATCGAAAACTTCAGTTCGTTTACGTTCATCGAAGACGAATCGCGGACGAAAGACTTCAGAAAACGTTGAACGAAATCTTCGAAAGATCTTTCGAAGAAGGCGGCTTACGAAATTGTACTTTTTTCCCCGTTTACGTTCTGTTTATCGATTGTCCTCGTAAAAACTACGACGTCGGATCATGTCCCACGAAAACTATAGTTCAGTTTCGACACTTTGACGTATTCAAAGAGTTACTAGTCGAAATTGTTAACAGTTTCGTAAAGGAACACGTCAAAAATGATCATTTTTCCGAGATTACATCGCCTTTAAAGTCGGTGATTGCCGAAAAACATGAAGCCGAGATTGCTGTAAACGATTACAAACATTCTCTGCATTCGATGGCTGCAAAACGACCACATCCTACGAGAAACGACTGTGTCACACCTAAGACTCAGTCGTACGTTTCGTTAAACGAACCTCCGAAGAGACCGAGAGAACAGACACCGTTAGAAGTCTATAAAAGCGTTTCGAAGTCGTGTTTGGAAAGTGTGACACCGACTTTGTATCTTACGGAAAAGCCAAAAGTGGCCGAAACGAGATTTCCCATTTGTATGAGTCCGGCTGTCACTCCGCATACAACGTTTCTAGGAAGATTAACGAAACAAAGAAATCGTAAAGAGAGAACTCTTAAAGCTGTTGCCGATCTGAAACGATTTTCTTATCAAACGATTAAGAAAAACTTACCGAAAATAAAGGAAACTTCAAGTCATCGTAAAATAAATGATACGATCGAAGTAGATTCTTCAACTGTTAACAAATCTGTAATGCTTTACTCCAAAAACGATGCAAATAGCTCAGAGCCGAGTTTTGATCGGCCACTATCGAAAGAACGATCCGAGACTCGACCGTCGTGTAGTCCAGTGATTCTGCCGAGTTTGACGTTACGCTGCGAATCGGACAAAAACGAGTTTAAGACTGACGAAACTTCCACGAGTGTGTCCGTGTCAAAGAAAGTTACGAAACAAAGCGACGATGATAAGAAGTCTGCCGCCTCTCGTAACTGGATCATCGGACTTGATCCGGATGACGATGGACAATTTTATTTGGATCCAACAAGCGGAAACTCGTATTTCGGAAATCCTTCTCGAGAACTTCAGTCTCATTCGGCAACAATCGTATCGAGTAGCTGTCTTTCGTTAGGTTCGTCAACAATAAAAATTGATAACATGATTTTTTTTTCTCTCTTTCTTTTAAAATAATAAATTTTTTTAAATACTGGTAAAATTAAAATGATTGTTTGGCTAATTTCCCAATTTAAAATATATTTTTAAATAGATGATTTGCGAACTTTCGTTATTCAGCATTTTTTTTTTTAATTTTGGTAATAAAAAAAGTTTATTTTGAAATATAATTAAGACTTAATTATATTTATAACTTTCGTCAAGAATCTTACTATTTATTTTGAAAGATATCAATATGAAAATACTATTATGGTGGGTTTAAACAGTAAAATCCCATAGAACTGTGACTATTCTATCTTTCAGGTGTAAAATAAAGGGAAACTAGAAAGTATTTTAAAAACTAGAAAGGTAGCTCAATCACTTAAGGCTATTTTCATGGTGATATCTTTCAAAATAAACTTTTTATAGACAAAATTAAAAAAAATATCGCCTTGCTTAAAGTAATAAAGTTGGATCTTTTTAAAATTGACATAAAAAGTTTATTTTAAAAGATTGGACATAAAATCGATTGTGTGCTGCTACCCTTCTAGTTTATAAACCCATTTTAAAATTATTATTATTTTAATATTAAATTAATAAATATTAATTTAATTTAAAATTTCAAATTTAAAAGAAAAAATCATAATTTTTTAATTCTAACAATAATTTCAAAATTTCTGTTTTGTTTTGAAAAAATTGCACATTTGATTTTTTGCAAAACTAGATGCAGTTTTTGGTGAAGAAAACTATCACTCAACATCGAACCTTCCGTTTCGACCGTGGAGACCTAAAGAGACGGAAGTGGGCGCGCGAAAAACCGAAGATGGCGACGACGAACCATTGGCTCACTATTCACTGTCCAGTTTACTCGATAACTGGAATAATCCCATTCTAGGAAAAGGTGACGAAGAGGTTAGTTTAAATAAAATCCACTAATTTGGAGTTCTTTCGATTGACTTAAATTGTTTTATCAGCAATTGTTATCATCATCCAAAGTGATTACATTCAACAGACTGACACTTCCGGTGGATTCGCTTTCTGCTGTCGGAAGCAGATCTTACACTTTATCGAGAAACGTCTTCGAGAATCTCCAGGTTGATATATTTTTTTTTATCATAACTTCAAACTTCGTACATTCTCGTGTATTTGAACGATGAGATATTTTGTTTTTACAGTTCGTCAACCAATTAGATCGCAAGTTTATAATCTGCTTGGCCTCGTATGCAGACATTCCGCAGCTCAGTAAAACGAACCACCGAATTACTTGAAATAATCTTCTTTTGAATATTAACTTTAAGGCTTCTTAACTTGCAGCCGACGGCTCGTCAAAGTCGAACCTTCTGGTTCTGTTTGATCAACACGCCATTCATGAAAGAATACGTCTTGAAAGTTTCTTAAACGGTGCATAAATAACATGATTAAATCGTTTATTTTTCAACATGATGCAGAAAAATAAACGTTTGTGGTCGTTTTTAGCAATTTAAATAAAATAATTTAAGTAATTAAGGAACAGCTGCTAATCGAATTCTGGTTATTATCTGTGTTTCAGAAGCAATATTAATTAGAAATTGAAACTGTTCCAAATACGTTTACACATCTAGATTCAAATTAATCACGAAATTCTTTTAGAAGTTGTTTTGAAAAATGAAAACGTGCTCTTTTTTTTTTGCATTACGTCAATAATAAATGGAACGCAAAATCATGTTTTCTTTCTTAACTGCATAAATATATAAATATTTGCAGATGCTGGATTTAAGAACGATTTCGAAGGTCTAACGGCAGACGTGTTGAATCCGCCGTTGTCTTTGAATTTGCCGATGGAAGTCGTCCGTGTCGCAATGACATACAAGTCACATCTGGCTAAATGCGGAGTTTCTGTGTCCGTTGACAATGCGGAAGAATCGACACTGAATCTCCACTCGTTGCCTTCGTGTTTAATCGAACGCGACGTTAGCGAATGCAAACAACAACGAGCAAGCGTTCTCAACGATCTAGCAAAAGTAAACCCTAACCCCCAATTACTAGTCAGGGTTCCCATCAGGGGTCCTCATCACTGATGTATGTAGTAATTGTAATGAATTACTTTCAAAAGTAACCTTTCGTATCTTTTTCTTCCGAGTTTCTAACTAAATTTCAATTTTCCAGAGAATTCTGTTACTGATGGAACCCTACTAGTTAATTATTTGAAATTCCGAGATCGTTATCGTGTTAAAAATCATTGGTTTTTTTTGTTTCTTCTTCAGAAACTTATCCTGGAATTAACAGAAGTAAATAATTGAAACTTTTCTCACATTAAACCATTGTGAATTACATAAAATGTTCTCCTCCTTCTTGCAATCTAAATCGAGAACTTGCAACACGGTCTTCCTATTCGTCCGACGATGCCCAAAGTGGTTCTAAATGTATTGAAATCTCAAGCGTGTCACGGTATAATAACGCATCATCTCAACATTATGTTTTTACTAATCCAGTTTTTTTTCGTGTAATTTAAACACAATTAGGAGCTTTGAAGTTTGGACATCGACTTACTGCAAAGACGTGCAAACATCTGATCGTTAAACTTGGAAAATGTAAACTTCCGTTTCAGTGTGCTCACGGCCGTCCGAGCATCACGGTGTTGGCTGACCTAAGACACGTACCAAAAAGCAAAAAAGTACGTAAGACCCGTGTTTTTATTTGGTCAACGTTGGAAATTCTGAAATTAGTTTTTACCCGACAGGTTTTGAAACCAGATTTGCACCGATTAAACTTATTCATGAAACAGAAGGACAGAAAAAGTTCGTAACTTTAAAAAGATTCGTTTCTCTACAATGGAACTAATTATAAAATGAATCAAATGCAGGACACTTTCTTATTTTACAACTAATTAAGTTATTTTTAAAGCGCAAACGCCTCTCGAACTCTTGATTATTTCTGTCTTTCAGAAGAGAAACTTGAAAAGTATTTTAAAAACTAGAAATGTAAATCAATCACTTAAGAGGTTTTTTTTCATGTTGACTATCTTTCAAAATAAGCTTTTTATTTTGAAAGATATCACCATGAATATGACTATTAAGTGCATTCAGCTACCATTCCAGTTTCTAACACATTCATTTTCTCCTGAATTTCTGCTAAAACGCAGAATAACGTGAGTTTGAAAATCAGCTGTTCATAAAATGTCTTCATTTTGGGTAAATATATATAAAAAAAACTGTTTGCATTTTTATTCTGACTGAAAAGTTACACTGAAGAAACGTTGAAATCTTAAAATTTAGAACATCAAATAGAACAAAAAACATAAACGTTTTCACTGAAGAACAACCACGATTTAGTTTTTCAGAACTTGAAATCCTTATATTTTTTGGTAGCTCGGCCAGAATCTTGCTGACCAGCGGCTCTTTTCCTCTTATTCTAAAAGACAACGAAAAAGTTGCTCAAAAAGAGAAACGTTTAATATAAATATAAATAAAAAAAACCTTCTGTTTTGCCGTATGTTCAGCCACCATGTCGCTGAGATCCTCTTTTTCCAGTTGATTCTGTTGTTCTCTCAACGTTTGCTCGTAACGAGCGGCCATTGCAGCCGAATCCATGTCCAGTTCACTCGGATCCAAAGCTACTTCGACGCCTCCTTCGGCTCCTCCTCCCATTCCAGCGGGTCGAACTCGTCCGGGCATCGCGGCCGTTATGTCGTAAATGTGAGTTGAACCCATCATTGCGGCTCCCAAACGGTCGGCTCTCTTCTCGGGAAGGATTGTGTAAAGAGACGGTGTATCGACACTGAAACAACAAGAAAAACAGCCGTGTTACGTCTCTCCTGCAACACCGATGAGAGAAAAACGTGACGTCACCTTTCCATCTCGCTTTCGATCTTTCGTTTCCTCAATTCGATCATATCGGGAGTTTCCATTCCAGCAGGAATGGATGATATTCCGCTCGGAGTGATCAATCCACCGTCTGATGGCGTCGCTAATCCAGACCTATCGATATCTTCTTGTTCCATCGTATCGCCCTCGGCTTCCTCCTCCTCTTCTTCTTCCTCTTCGGATTCAGACTCAGACTCCGACTCGAGTTCCCCCCACAACGTTCGATCGATTTCCTCTTCCATCATCGGTTGCTGAGAAAAAAATTAACGACTCCAAACGTTAAGCTAGTTTCATAGAGAAACTTGAAAATGTTTTAGAAACTAGAAGGGTAGCTCGATCGCTTAAGGTTACATGTTGATATCTTTCAAAATAAGCTTTTTATGTAAGTTTGAAAATGACCCACCTTTAAAAAGATGATAATTTTTAATTTTTCTTTTATAAAAAGTTTATTTCGAAAGGTAACAACGTGAAAATACTATTCAGTGATTCTATTGCCATTCCAGTTTCTAAAACACATTCAGTTTCTACTTAGTGTCGCTCTTTTGAAACGCAAAAAATACATAAATAAAAGTGACTGACGTTGTATTCGCCACCGGCGGTTCCAAACACGTCTCCATAAAGAGGTTTTCCCATTTCATCGACGGGCGGTTTACCCCAACCACCCGCATGATAACCAAACGAACAATTCTGCCAAAAACAACAAATAAAGATCAACAAAAAGAAGTTCACCAAATTTCAAACAAAACTATTTCTCATTTTACGTCTGGAATTGGAGAATTTAAACCGGGGATTTTAAGATTTGGATATGAAGGAGGAGGTCCGTAACGTTGCATCGCAATCAACCAAGGCGGTGGAACTTTGTGAGAATTCTACAACCAAAAAGAATAATCAATAATTAATCGGAATCATATAAGTTAACGGTTAGGCTAAAGATTAACCGGTCCGGTCGGCATTCCGAGTGCATTTCTCAGATCGGTCGAAAGGTCGCCGGGTTTCTTTTCTCTTAACCTCGTCTCTAATTCTTTGCCCTAAGTACAAACAAACAAATCAAAGTTCAAACATTAATCTATAAATTCTAATTTCTTCGAGATGAAGAAACTCCAGACAATAAGGTGACCTCGTAATAAAGGTCGCCATGAATCGTCATCCTCGGTTTCGTCTGCCATCTAAAGAAAAGAGAAAATGAAAAAAGATCGGAATTTTATTCATCTCTCCTTATATTTATTTTTACAACTCTCAAGAATCTCACTTGAAAAAAGCATCGTGTAATTTTTGATAATCAATATCAATTTTTCCCATTTTAGGTCGAACTCTTTCTCGCATCTTCGCTTTCATCGTCTTTTGGTCTTCCTAAAAAGAGAAACGAGACCGGAAAAAGAAAAATAATCAAACCCCAAACCACCTTAACTGATTCAGTTACTCTTCTAGTTCCTAAGAACTATTTCAAAATAATCAACTGTTTGAAACAAAAGTTTCAAAATTATCAAGTGTAGAGAGAAAGAGACAGACGTACTTTCTCTTGCAACGCTTGTCGCATTTCCATAATGCCCGTCTTTTTAATGAAATCCGGAAGGTTAAACGGCGGCTTCTCGATACCTCGTTTCCCCTGAAGATACTTTCGTTTGAAGCACCAATGACGTGGAACAGAAACAGTGTTTCTAGTCGACTAGAAAAGACGGGGGAAAACGTCTATTAACGACCTTAATTGTAGCACGACTATCGAACAAGACTCTACTTTAAGGATAACAAGAAGTTTCGGATCTTTTGCAGTAACATCGTGCATTTCGACGACATCGGGACGATTCACGTGCTGTTTTAATTCTGCGATACTCAGTTGATTCAGCATCTTCATCTTTCTTTTCGAAAGCTTCGGAACTTCTTCTGCTTTCTGAAAAGAAAAAAAAAAACACGAACAAAGAAACTTCAGAATTAAAGACAAAACTTCTTTCGCTCGACAGGCGACTATTTACAATGTCCAGTTCGGGTTCTTCATCGGCATCTTTGGGTTTCTTGCGAAGATCTGGTTCTTTCTTAGCTTCGGCCTTAGCACGTGCTGCCGCTTCTTCGGCTTCACGTTTTGCCGTTTCTGGATCCGTTAACTGAAAAAAAAAAATCACCGATGCTTATTCTTGTTAAGATCGACAGATATGATTACGTTTACCTTAAAAGCTTCGAATATCTTCATAAAATGTCCGTACATCGGATCGGAAGGATTCAAATCCAAAGAATCCTGAACATACCTACAAATAAAATTTAAAAAAGTAAATTTCAGTAAATAAAACTTATGACTTCTTCGATGCGATGGACGTACTGGACTTCGACATCTTCCGCTTCTCCAGTTTCCTCGTTCATCGAGACGTCCATTTGAAGAGCGTTTTCGGCAGCATCACGACGATGTTTCGCTCGTTTCTTCTTCTTCATTTTACGACGTTTGTTTTTAGACTTTAAAATCAATTTCCCAAAATTAACGTTAACGAACAAAAGCATAAAAAATGAATCATGTAAATCAACTGACTGGTTTCGGTTCCATTGATTTAGGAATGGCTGGACTGAGAACTTTCTCGATCACAGGCTCAATTTCGACCGCCACTTCTTCTTCGACTTCTTTCACTCTTTCTTCTGCGGCTTCTATAAAATGAAAATTAGAATTTTTTTAAAAAAACGAATAACATAAAAAAGTCCCTGCAACAAAATAAAATGTTCACCAGGCTGATTTTGAATGATGTCTGGATCGACGCCCAATTCGTGAGCTCTTTCCGATTTAAACGCCAAAGCTTTTTCTAAAGCTTGTGGAAGATGTACTTCGCCATTTTCGTTTTTCCCATTGTCTTCTAAAACCGCTGGTTTAGCTACATCGAGTGACATAAGTGACGGCGGTTGCGATGCTCGGCCAACGGACGGAGATGGCGGACCAAGATTTTGAACCGAAGGAGGAGGAGAAGACAACGAAATATGTGGTGGCGTCTGAGTCGTAACAACGGCAGGAACTTCCATCGCACTAGGAATCGGCTCGTAGACTACAGACTGCGTCATCGTAACGGGTTGCGCCCACATCTGTCCCTCTACAGCGACATTCGACGGAACAACGATCTGAGGTTGAACCGAAGTCTCCAGAGGAATGACAGACGAAGGCGTCAGAGGAACGGCAATAGATACTTGATCAGTAGTCGGTGGGGAAAGTAAGATGGCCGATGGAGGAGTCTGCTGTTGAAGAGGAACTTGATAAACTTGAATGTTAGGAGACATCGGAGGTGGAACTTCGGAATGTTCCAACATTTGCTGTTGATGAGCTTCAACCTGTGAGAAAAAACATCTTTGTAATTTTTATTCGAACTCTTGATTACTCTGCGTTTCAGAACAGCAACACTAAAAGAGAAACTGAAAGTGTGGTAGAAACTAGAAGAGTAACTGAATCACTTAATGTTGATATCTTTCAAAATAAACTTTTATAGAAACAAAAATATTGTATGCTTTCAAATTGAAATAAAAATGTATTTTGAAAGATATTAAAATGAAAATGACATTAAGTGACTGAGCAACCCTTTCTAGTTTCTAAAACACTTTTCTAATTTCTTTTAATTTTGCTCTTCTGAAAGAAAGAATAACGTTTAAGTCGTTCACACTCTAAAAACAGCTTAAATTATTATGATCAAAATTATATAAAATCTTTATAATAAAAAATGCTAAACATTTTGATTTATAATTTAAAAGAAATCATTGAATCCTTTGATCAAGAGTAAGACGAGAAGTTCCATAAAATTCGAGAATATATTTTTCCACTTTACGAGAGACGGAGTTATTTCAATAAAAAAGAAGACCAAATGAACCTGCGAACGATGCGATTCATCTGAGAAATGTGTCGATTCGATCATCGGCTGCGGTTGATGTGTTTGTACAACCATCGGACTGTGTTGTTCGATCTGATGTTGCGGCGACGTGAAGATCGTTATCTGTTGCGTCGTTGGCGGCGGCGACATCATCGCTTCGTGTTGTTGCTGCTGCTGCTGCTGCTGTTGTTCGACAGAATGTTCAACTCCAAACATCTGCGCCTGATGATGCATCGATGGAGAAGAAGACGACGCAACCATCTGCACCATATGATCGGAACCGGGAGATTGCACGAACATCGGCGAGTGATGCACTTCGGAAGGTGAAGACTGCAAAACGACCTGATGAACGGAAGGTGACGTCAAGACCAACGGCGAATGAGGAGATAAAATCATAGTCGAATGTTGATCGACTGTCGGCGAAGAATGAATATAAATCGGCGAGTGATGAGAAACCATCGGAGGCGACGATTGAAGCATCGCAACGGGAGAATGCTGTTGTTGAGCTACGGGCGAAGACGGAATGACCATTCGAGAGTGACCAATCAGAGGAGAGTGGGCCATATGCTGCTGCTGCTGCTCCATTTGTCTCATCGGTTGCATTTCGACAAACATTAAAGGTTGTTGGAGTTGAATCTGTTGAACCGGTGGCATCGATAGATCGACCGGAGGAGAGTATTCGTCCTGTTGAACCTTAGAAAATATATTAGAAATGAGATAAATTCAATCATAAGCTCGTAAAATAATAAAATTATGCCGTGATCACTCATTATGCCACAAACATAAAAAATACTGAAAAAACGTTAAGAAGTGATGACGAGATTTCAAATAAAAACCTTTGATTCAAAATGTAAAAATTCCCTCAACCTTTTACCGATTATTGACGCAACTCCCATGAAAAATGGTAATTTGTTTTAAACTATTTGCGTTTGCAGCTTAAAAAACACACTACAATTGCACAATATGACAACAAATGACGTGATTTCATAGTTCTTACGTTGAAAGAATGTTGCTGTTGGTCGTGTACGATGGAGCCGACGTCCGAATTCGAGACGTTAATGATGTGACCACCGGTATACTGAGGCATCATCTGATTCTCCACCTGAAAACGCTAACAAACAATCTCAGTATTTGACATTCAATCTATACATCGTTCGAATACAAACAACCTGTGAATAAGGATCGTGGTGACCGTGTACTTGATCCATACCTCCGAACTGAGCCGTATCGATCACAACTTCGACGACCGGCGGCTGCGTATTGTCCTACGAAAGTAATAAACAACGTTAAGTGATCGGGAGGAAAAAACTACCTAGAGGACGTCTATTTTAGAAGCCATACAATGCATTGCTGTTCATTGTAACTGCCGAGTTCTTCTTGTTCTTGATCCTGTTCTCCTCCTTGTGACTCCTATCAAGAAAAATAAACGAATCGAGACTCAGTTCGACCGCATTTTTTATAATTGGAGAAGTTCTGAAACGCAGAAAATGCTAAATCCGCCAAATATATTCTGATTGTCGTAGTTTTCTGTAAGATTACTGTTGTCTATTGCAAGACACAAAACACATTTCAAGAAAAAGTTGTCTTTTTTGCTTGTTTTGCAAATTTTCATAAGTTTCCAGCATATTTCTACAAGGTTCTTGTATATTTTTGCAGAATTTTAGCAGAATCTTTCAGTTTTTGCGTTTCAGTAAAAATTCTCCGATTTTAAATTCGATATTTGCCTCTCTTAGAACATTATAAAGCCTATCGACCAAATCCGCCTTTAGACCTGTAAGAAAAATAATAATTAAGGTGGTTTTTAAAGTGTAAACTGTGCCTTTCAAACAACGATTATTTTGTCTTTCAGATACAAAATGAAGAGAAACTTTTATTTTTTAGAAACTAGAAGTTTAGATCAATCACTTAAGTCTTAAGGGATATCTTTATGTTGTTATCTTTCAAAATAAACTTTTTATGGCAGTTTGAAACCTACCCAGCTTTTAAGCAGATGACATTTTTGTTAATTTTTGTCTTATATAGACAAAAAAGGATTATTTTTTTAAAGATATCAACATGAAAATACCTTTTAAGTGGGCTACCCTTCTAGTTTCTAAAACACTACGTAGTTTCTCTACATATTGCTCCTGAAAAAAAACAGAATAATCAAGAATTTGAACGTCAGATATTCATAAAAGATGTTAACGAGATCTAATTGGTGTTTTATAAAGTAAAATAAACTTGTAAAATCGGTTTAAATTTAAGAAAAGAACCTAAACTAAAAAAAACGCGGCCCTCTTAAACACAACGCAACGTAATAAGACTTAAAGCGTCTAAAAAAGTAGCTTTGTTAACACTGAAATATATTAATAAAAAGTCATTCGAAGGCTAATCCATTCATTTCGATTTACCAGATGTTGATTTGCCAAGTTTTGAAAGCCTTTCTTTCAAATCTACAACACGTAACTTCTTCAATTCATCAACACCTGGATAAGACTCCATTTTGGACGCTTAATAAACCGGAAACGGAAGTGCTCACTTTTAATTTATAATACAAAAACAACTCACTAGATGGCGGGACACAAATAACCCGCGAAATTTAAACAAGATTAAAAATCTTTAAACCGGCCCGATTATGCTCCGGTCAGATATAAGCTGAATACGAAGAGCTAATAATAGTTACGGTAAAATAATAACGTAATACATAAAGGGTATTTTTATGCTAAATAATAAGGCCATTCAAAATATATTTCATGTTAAATTAAAGTCACTAATAGTAATAAATCACGGTGAACCATGAGGCCGCGTATACTTGACCAGAGCATTCCAAAAATAAAAATCGAGTGAGCTGCTTCTTTAAAGCAGCTCGTGAAATTTGCAATTAATAAGTATTTTTCATGTCTGTAATTGCCTAAATGTTTTATATGAGAGGATTTTAAAATAATTTTTTATAAGTTTGACATGAATGACGAAATCCTCCAGCTCACCCCAAACGCTCAGAGTCAGAGAAACAGCACACAATAATATAAACAAATGTTGACTTATTTTTCTGATAAATTTGGCACAAACTGCTTCGAAAGAGTCGATTAACTGTATATATAAATTATGAAATATTAAAAGCAAAAAATGAAAAACACAATTGAAGATGACAAGAACAAGAAATTGTGTTTAATCCACTTTCATATGTTTTTTCAGCTATTTCAAGCTGTGGAATTTTGGCTTTTACATATAAAAACAGTTCTTAATGCAACTTGTAAAACCAAAATGAAATGAAATTGTTGTTTCAACAATATGTGGATTAAAACGGAACAAAAAACTCAAAATTTATAAACAAAACGCCTTAAAAAGAAGTTTTCAATATTTAAAACAAATTTAAATTGAACTTATAAAACAAAAAAAAAAGATCCAATTGTTACTTCAACAATATGTGGAAAAACTGATTAAATATCTCAATTTAAAAAACTAAACCGCATTACAAACGAAATAACTTGGAATTTGTATGAAAAAAAAATCTCTCAATTTGGGCAACCATTTTATCTTTAAATGTTCGATTTGCAATCTTGCTTTTCGTATAAAAAACGAAGCTTAATTTCGTTAATAAAATGAAACAAAATAATAATAATAATCACAGTTTGTTGACAAATTCTTCAAATAAACACTTTCATTATGTCAAAAAAAAAACACCATCAAAATTAGAATTCGCATTAACCAGAATATGACTCAGATTCACAAAAACAAATCTCAAAATTCAAACTTACTTCAAAAACAGAAAAAGAAACGAACAACAACAACAAAAAAGAACGACTATTTCTTCATCATCAATTCGGAATTCCGTTTGCTTTGACGCTCTCCTCTTCCTCCTCCTCCGCTTCACTCTGCTCCACTTGACCTTCCTCCTCCTCCTCCACCTTACTGTCTTCCACATCATCATCCTCAGCTTCACCCTCCTCCTTCTCATCATCCACCTCTTCGAAATCATCCGGTAGCTTTCGTTTCTTAACCGGTTCCTCGCACTTTTCAAATGCAAACACGATGTACATTGCTACAACAAAAAACAACATAAATGGATGTAATAAAACTATTAATTATGTTCAAAAGTTGAAGGAAAAATCAAATACTCAACAGATTGCTTCCCATTCAGATAAGCTCAGAGTTCCCTGAAAACAATATGAATTAGAATAAGTTCACTCCAGTAGGATCTTGATTATCTGGACTGAACTTGACCGAACCTGGTCCGGAATACCGAATAATGGCTGTTTTTTTAACTTTAATTCTTTTCACTATCGAAAAGTTAAGTCAAAACACTTTCTAGACTAAAACAAATTTATATTACAATATAAGCTGATCAGGATTAGCCAGAAATCCAGATTATCGAGATCCGAATTATCGAGATTTTACTAAATAACAACGTACGACACGTTCACGCCTTTCGGAATTGCGTTCAAGTTCCGAAACCCTTTCCTTTGCATGATTGTAATCCGTATCATGATTTCCCATCAGTTCGACTTCTTCAAACGGAGGAAACGACTGAAAAAGTAGCGAAAAAACCATTGTTGGGACAAATTGCATTAGAAAGTAATTGTAATTTGTTTTTAAAGTAACGATCAATTGTCAGTATGCGGACAAGAACCTCGAGCGCTTGCATTCGGCCAAGCAATTGACGTCCGTTCTCTAAGTTAAGACGCAAACTTGCTTCTTTGCACAACATTTCTTGATAGAATTCATCGAAACGTTTGCGACAGTCAAGTCTCATTCCGTATTTTTCCGCAAGTCTGATAAAAAAACATTTAAGACACCGTAATAAACCAAAAAAAACAAACTCTTTACTTCTTGAGAAGTGGAAAGTAAACAAGAAACTCCGGACAGTCGACAACTCCTTCCAAATGAAAGTCGTATTTAGCTCCGAAAAGCGGAAAACTTTTTCTGTTTGAAAACTTCACTGAATAAACGTCATTTCCGAAAGAAAGTCCAGTGCATTCCTTCAAACGACTCCTAAAAATAATAAAAACGCATAACAAACATCTTACCAGACCGTTAATTTTAACTTACACGAGCTGACTGGCGTCCGTAGTGGTTCCGATAAAGTAACCACCTGGTCTTAAACATTCACTGATGTTCTGCAACATCTGTTCCGCTTGAGGTAAACTCTCAAAACAATAATGAAACGAGAACTGACAGCTTATGAGATCGAAAGAAACGTCATTTCGTTTGTAGAGATCTTTGAGACGTGCCTAAGAATCCAAATTCATTTCGTTTTCTATTCATCGTCTATCTACATCATAAACCCTACAACATAAGACACTTAAAATATATACTTTTGTGCAATCAGCAGTTATAAATTCCGCAGTAAACTTCTTCTGCGGTCTCCGATCAAATTGGTTTCGTTCCCACATCTCTTTGTATCTATTCGCGCACTGTTCGACTGATGTTGCCGCGATATCTATCAAAAGAAACGATGAATATCGAGCCGAAACAGTTGAAATTGACAACCGTTTCGTCTCACCAGCACAGACCAAATGATCTATCTCGCCTTTTTTCCATTTAAGAAGATCTCCACCTTTACCACAAGCCAGATCTAGAACGCAAATTTCTTTACCATTCGTTTCATTCTGTTTCTTAACTTTCTGAAGATATTCTCCTATTTTCAAAAAAAACAAAAAAACGCCATAAAAACCATGCATTCGTTTAATCTTAATTGACAACTCTCTTAGAACGTTCTTTACCTATCAGCATACTCTTAATCCAATTGTTAAAGTTTCTCAAATAAAAAATGCGACTGTTTGTTCTCTCTGCTAAACCCTTTTCATCCAGTTTATTGTAATGTTCGGCTACAATATCACCGTGAGAACTTGAAACCTGTTTGAAACAACAATCTTTGTGTGAATAAGTTTTCGCTTTTGTTTTAAGCGATTGAAACTAGCCTTATCTGAACCGTTTCCTTCGCCAGAGTTCGATGCCATTGTCAAGTCTTTTGTCTTTCTTTCAGATTCGACTGTTTTTTTCTGCACAAAACAAGCTCAGCGAGTTCGTACAAACAACGTATAACGCCGGTACAGCCACACGAATAAACGCTTGTTAATCTAATTGTCAATCAAAGACACCCTTAAAACTAACTTAATACATCATAACAACAATCACAAACAATAAGTATTTGAATACGTTTTCTAAACAATGAGAAAAAAGAAACAAAAAATTGCGACTAACTTATTTTCCCGGCAAATGAAAACGCTACAAAACAGGAAATACATCGATTATTCGATTTCACCGGAAATGAACAAAGGCGTTTGGAACCAGCACAAAATCCAAATATCAACCAATTAAAAACTGCTGTCTCCTCATAAAAAGGCGGAGCATGTGACGTCAGTCTAAGTTACAAACCAATTAAAAATACTCATTCTTCGTAAAAGGGCGGTGCAAATGAATTTCTGGTGCTGAATCCAACTTGCCTGAGAAATGAACGGCACGTATCAAGTAAGTAGAGCCCTCTAACGTCGAGTTTGTATAACCTTCTTCATCGTAAGAAGAAACTTGTGACGTCATTGGGGTTGCCGTTAAATTTAGGATTGTCATTTAGTCTGACTGAAAATGGATGATTTCAAACGTTCTCAACAATATATAAAAATATGGGTTTCTTTATTCTATTGTTTTATCAGACAAAATTACACAATACTAAATTTTTCTTCAACCCTTATGACGTCACAAATTTCCTCTTACGACGAGGCAGAAATACAATACAAACGTCACATTCTTTTATTTATCAAACTATCCAGCGTCACTCCCATAGAAATATATGGGAGTTACGTCACGTTCTCGAATAAAGCGATGAATATAATAATGTAACAATTTTAAAAAGCGCTCAAATTCGCTACTACTAGTAAAAGATGTGAATTACGCTTAATTTTGCTTACTCTTAATAAACACCGTGAAATAAACGAATTATTCTTTCGTCGCCTTTCATCTTATCCAAGGACGTTCACCACGCCAATTTTCAAGATTTCGGACGAAAATGATGAGTTTTGTGGCCCGTTCATCTAATTTATCGCCACATTTGCGTGTGGTAACGCAAGCAGTTGCCTCTCAAGTGGCTCCGATTCTTCAACCGGTCGTACAGACGTCAGAAAAACGTTCTGTCGTCGCTCCACCCGAACTGCACACGAATCAGGCACTCAATAACACTGTTCCCGTTGCAAATGGCCTCAGTATCACTTCAGGAATCGGTGGTATTTCATTCATTCATTCTTTCCTATGTATATTTTAAGATGAAATTTAGACGGGAAAGTTCAAAAGTGATACGACCTCGTATTACTGATACACGATTTAGCTTTAAAAGGGGTGACCTAATATGACGGTTTTTCTGTGAATGTTAATTATAATATGCCATCTTGGGTAACCCCTTCTTGAGTGGGACCTATTGCTTCTGACCTTCAATACACGAGCAATGGTTATGTGACTATGTCCATGTTATCTGTTAGATACTTAATTTAAAAGATGTTTTCATTTCAAAGTCTCGACTCAAGTCCGTTTCGCTCACACGGACATTCAAGTACCGGATTTCTCTGCATACCGACGGAAAAGCGTTCAAGGTCCGACCGCGAACACAAGAGAATCGAGTGACTCTCGAAGAGGCTTCACTTATCTTATAGTTGCAGGTTATTAAAACACGAATCGCGCGAGCCTCCAATTTATTTTTTATCTAGTATTTGGTTTCTCGTAGGTGGTGGAGTTGCAAGCGTTTACGCAGCAAAATCGATCGTCACTTACTTCGTTAGCAGTATGAGCGCTTCTGCCGACGTTCTGGCTTTATCCCAGATTGAAGTAAAACTGGGAGATATTCCAGAGGGTAAAAACGTCACTTTTAAATGGAGAGGAAAACCGTTGTTCATCAGACACAGGTAACTGTTCTTCGGACTTGTACACGAGACATTTCAATAGATTCCTTTCTTCCAACAGAACTGCCGACGAGATCGATACCGAGCAAAAGGTGGACGTTAGTACTTTGAGAGATCCACAACATGATTCCGACAGAGCTGCACGTCCACAGTGGTTGATTGTTATAGGAGTCTGTACTCATCTCGGTTGCGTTCCCATCGCCAATGCCGGCGATTATGGTGGTTATTACTGTCCTTGTCACGGTTCTCATTACGATGCATCGGGGCGAATTCGCAAAGGACCAGCACCGCTTAATCTAGAAGTCCCAGAACACAGTTACATCGACGATCAAACTTTGCTTGTCGGCTAGTTTGGTTTCTTTTTTTTTTTGGAACCCCCTTCTGTGTCTTCAAAATGATGGGGATTTCTGTCAAGAAACGTAGTTGGAAATCAGTAGAAAATAAAATGTTGTTAATTTAATCATATCTTTGAATGTGTAAATAAAAGGTTTCACAAACGCGTTTGTCAACAACTGATTTTATTAACGGAATAAAGTGTTTGTGACTCTTTGACTCTTAAATTTGTTTTATGAACACCTGATTTTTTTCAAACACTGGTTATTTTTCGTTTTCAGAAGAGCAAATTGAAAGTGTGTTAAAAACTAGAACGGGTAGCTAGCCGAGTAACTTAATTAGTATTTTCTTTCAGAATAAACTTTCTAAAAGACAAAAATTAAAAAATATTATCGAGTTGGGTCAATTTCAAACTGTTGTAAAAAGCTTATTTTGAAAAATATCAACATAAAATTAGCCATAAGTGATTGAGCCACCCTTCTAGTTGGTAATAATCTTTTAAAATAAACTTTTTTCTAACATAATTAACAAAGGTTAAGATTGTTTATCAACTGATTTTTGAACTCTTCATTATTTTGTCTTTCAGCAGCAAAAATAAAAGAAACTATGACGTGATTAAGAATCTAGAATGGTAGTTCAATCACTCAAGGATAATTTTCATATTGATATTTGTCAAAATAAACTTTTTAAAGACAAAAATTATAAAGTACTGTCCTGCTTAAAGTTGTGCCATTTTCAAGCAGACACAACGCTTATTTTGAAAGATATCAACATGAAAATTCCCTTAAGTGATTGAGCTACCCTTCTACTTTTTATTAAATAAAACCACATTGAAGTTTCTCTGCATTTTGCAGCTGTAAGACAGAATAATCAAGAGTTTGAGAGGGACAGTTTGCACTCTAATAAAACCACCTTAATGTCATTTTGCAAGATCAATTAAACACGAGCTCAAAAACAAAAGCCCAAAATGAAACTGACGCCGTAACAAATTCTTACACAAATGATTCTTTGGGACTGATTGCACCGACTTAGACGGTTTAACTTTAGATTTCAGTTGAAATAACATTTCCACATTCCATTTAGTTGTTATTCAGTGAAATTATTCACCAATTTCCATATGAAGTAAGTTTATGCTGTAACAAGTTACAACACAAGTCTTTACAACATTTGAAAATTTAATTTGTTGAAAGCACTTCCTATTTTATTATTCATACTATGTTGACAAACACTGACAAATCAAAGTTGAACGAAACAACTTTGAAAAAAAAAGAAATTAAAAAAATCTCATTTCCTACGCAATAAGTTAATTTTTTGTCTCGTATTAGAAATATCTTATTATTCCTTCCCTCACCCATATTTCTAGTTAGGAATCAACCTAGCAAAAAATGAGACAAAAAATTCTCAGGGAAAACACAAGGAAAGAGTTTTCAGAAATCTCTGTACACATAAACCCCTCAGGTGAATTGTTCTTCCCACCTGCCACCTTTCCTGTACATCCCACCCATTTTTATTTCTCCTGTGTCTTCCACTCTTATCAGGGGAGAACAATTCAGTTTAGACAAAAGTTTCACACAAGAACACTTGACTGCCTCGTATGCTGTTGTTGTGTCCCAGTTCGTAAATTGAATGCAAACACACACCAATGACTTTTATAACAAATTAACAATCCGTAGCCAACCACACACATAAACATACTAAAGTTGATCATCAAAAAGAGTTTACGTTTTACTACAACTCAACATAATTATAGTTTTAGTTGAAACATTCGCTTTTTAAACTTTATAACCATAACAAAGAATGAATTCCGAACTGGAACCGCGTCCACCAAAATTCGTAAGTATAACCTCTTCTAATTTGTAATTATCTTTTTGCACTTCGATTTATAAAGTTTTTAAAATATGTTGATTTAAAAAGTTTCAGCTTTTTGTTCGTAGTGTCTTAAAAGTTTACTGTTAAAGCGCATTCAAATCTGGTTTATTTTTATTTTTAACTATATTGCGGGAATTTCTCATAAATTAATGAAAACTAGATGAAGAATTTCATCAAACTCTAAAAATTGACAATTTTGTAGTTCAGGCAAACATCAATTGCAGATTATTTGTTGAAATCACCATCTAAATTGATAATTTTCCATGTATTTCATTGTTTCACTTATTTAGGCAAACCCCGGTTTATTTCTAAAGTTCCAAGTTGAGAAAAAAATTAGGCAAACCCCAGATTTTTATCAGTTTAGGCAAAACTCATGTTTATTTCTTAAGTTCCAACAATTTGATGAATTTCATCTTTTTATTTGGTTGAGCACAAAAGTTAGGCAAAACTAAAGTTTTTCGTTATTTTATATCAATTGATTACTTTGGTGAATTTAGTCACGATCTACACTTTATATAAAACTTTGTTTACCATTAAAAACAGTCATTATTGAGTAACATCCATGAGAGTCAACTGTTATAAGTTATAACAATGGATATGTTACATGTAATTATTACTTGTGACATTCAACTGATTGCTGAAATAAGTTTTATTTTATGAAAACAAATTAGTTCATTCACTTTTTAATATTTATGCAAAAAAATATTAATAAAATAAAAATAATAATAATAAAAAGTAATCCAAACTTTTAGTTGTCAGTAAATAAAAAAAGTAACTACAAAAGTTTTTACTGAACAAATAAATAGTAAAGGGTTTTTCTAAAAAAAAATTTGTTCAATTGTATTTGTTGTCCTTGTCAACGATAAATTCGGGAGAAAATTGGGCCATTGTTATTCACAACGTTTCACTTGAGTAACCAAGTTCAACAGAAAATCATGAACCGAATATCAAAATTAAACTCATCATCAGTAATGAAGGTTGTGTGAATATTGTGAGATACAATACAAGTTATAAAACTGTAAATTAGGTCATAACTTCATGTAGCAGTCCATTGTTATAAGTTTCCCATGGGAAGTATCTCAAGTAACTCCTGCCATAATTAGTTAATTAATTAATTGTGTGAAATGGTACCTTCGTTACGCAACACGATCTCTCTAGTAAAGAGTTAGTAATCACTTTGCATTTTGATTGCCAGTTAACCGTAAACGCCCTTCGAACTCTCGTTATTTTGCCTTTTTTAGAAACAAAAATAAGAGAAACTTGAAAGCGTTTTAGAAACTAAAAAGATAGCTTAATCACTTTCAAAATAAGCTTTTGATAATGAGTAATGACCCATCTTTAAGAAGACTATAAAAAAAAGTTTATTTTAAAAGATATCAATATAAAAAATACTATTAAGTGACTCAGCTACTGTTCTAGTTTCTAAAACACTTTCAATTTCTCATTATTGTCTGAAAAGCCAGAATAATCAGAGTTCCGAAAATCAGCAATCGATGAAACACCTTAATTGAAGTAATTTAAAAGTGTGCCTCACAACTCACCCTGTTCATTTCATTTTCATTTTTTTCTCTCAGCCCTATTCTTGTCCCAATTTGATTCATTGAAGGATGTTGTTCTTAGTCTCGATGAATAAAGAAGGGAATTAATACGAAATAAATCATTAATAAGACCAAACATTTTAAAAACTGTTCGTTTTTAATTAAGCAATTCTCCATTGTTCTAACAAACACGAGTAAATATAAGTTTACGAACTGTCTTGCATGTTTGTCAAATTCCTTTCGAGCAAATGCCTTTTGAATATTTATGTTATAGTATTTGAACTAAAAAAAGAATGCAACAAGTATTAATTAATTTATATGAATATTACATGAGAAGAAGAAGAAGACTTGAAGTTTGGACCAAGAACTTTAAAGTAGAGCAAAAAAAAAAAACTGAGGATGTTTTTAAAGTCGTTTTTGTAAAATTGTATAATAATGACTGTCCAGGTAGAAGAACATCGAGAAAAGGCTAAAGACCAAACAGACGACGACCAACAGAAAAACAACCGACTCATCTACAAAGTGGACGATGTTCCACCCTGGTATCTTTGCATATTATTGGGCTTTC
Organism: Brachycybe producta; assembly: GCA_036925085.1. Lineage (NCBI taxonomy): Eukaryota > Metazoa > Arthropoda > Diplopoda > Playtdesmida > Andrognathidae > Brachycybe > Brachycybe producta. Next base: position 3,061,797 of record JAUPFP010000006.1, read on the forward strand.
AGGTGTGATATGGACACACACGACTTACATGTCCGTTAGAATTTTGTAATTAATTTCATATTTCCTATTCACAGCAATACTTGACCATGTTTAGTTCGGCAATAACTCTTCCGTACATCTTGTCTCCAGCACTTTGTATTTCAGAAAACAATCCGGCTCGAGCTCATCTCATTTCCTCCTTATTATTTAGCTCCGGAATCATTACGTTACTCCAAACCACATTCGGAGTTCGGTAAGTGGTCCAACAACTCTTCTTCATTGCCAGTCGAGAGCCGATTCAATAATTATCCCTTCTGACACACAGACTTCCCATTGTCCAAGGTGGAACATTCTCTTTCCTAGTACCAGTTTTCAGTCTGCTGAGTTTACCAGAGTACGCATGTCCAAGCATGAACAACGGTTACCATATATTTTTACGAATCGTAAGTCCGTGTTTGCTTAAGAATTGATCTTTTACACGATAGGTACGGACACCGGTTTGCAACAGGACATGAGGTTTAACTCTTCTAACGCCAGTTTCGTACTTGAAGACAAAGTCTGGCAGGAACGAATGCGTGTCGTAAGATACACACCGTCGAATTTTGCGACAGTTTCACATGTGATAATTTACCAAAGTGTTCGACTGTTCTCGCAGGTGCAGGGTTCGATCATCATTGCTTCATTAAGTGAGATCCTTTTAGGCCTGACTGGATGCATTGGAGCGATGTTAAGGTTTATCACACCGTTAACCATTGTTCCGACCATCACGTTAGTCGGACTGAGCTTCTTCGAAGAAGCATCCAACTTGGCCGGCAAAAACTGGACTCTTGCCATGGGGTAGAGACATAAGCTAACGCATGAATCACACGAGAGACTCACAAGTTCTTTCGTTTCAGAACTGTCATTCTGTTGTTGCTATTCTCGCAATATATGCACTCGTTCAATGTCATACTTCCAAAATATAACAGGGCTAGTGGATTTTCCATCGCGCGCATTCCAGTTTTTGCTCTACTTCCAGTAAAATCGTTAACTTTGGTCGCTTCTTTTAAATAAGAAAACGATTTTTGATTATACTGTATATGAAAAATAGGTACTGCTGACCATCGTTATTGTTTGGGTACTCTGCATTCTACTAACTGCTTTTGATATCGTCGATTCCGACAGTGCCGTTCGAACAGACAGAAACATGCACGTCCTGGAAAAATCTCCATGGGTACGCTTTCCATATCCTGGTAAGTTCTCAGTTTTTCGGAGTCTACTGTAAGATATGTCCATTTTACAAACGAACCATTTAGGTCAGTGGGGAATGCCGTCGGTCAACGCAGCAGGAGTCATCGGACTTCTTGCCGGTGTCGTCGCATCCATCATCGAATCTATCGGAGATTACTTTGCTTGCGCTCGCCTAAGTGGAGCTCCTCCACCACCGGGACATGCAATAAATCGTGGAATAATGATAGAAGGAATCGGATGTGTTATAGCCGGACTTTACGGAACCGGAGTGGGCACGACATCGTATAGCGAAAACATCGGAGCAATCGGAATAACAAAAGTGAGCTTTACGATACGATTTCAACTTTTCCATATTAAGTCGTATAACGTCCAATTACACAGGTGGCCAGTCGTAGGGTTATTCAGTTTGCTGGTTTGGTTATGATCGTAATGGGGACGTTCACAAAGTTCGGAGCTCTGTTCGTATCGATTCCATCACCAATCGTGGGTGGGATTTTTCTCGTCATGGCTGGAATGATCACGGCAGTAGGTCTGTCGAATCTTCAGTTTGTGGATCTCAATTCACCGCGAAACATGGTCACTTTCGGATTCTCCATCTTTGCCGGATTGTCCATTCCAAAATGGGTGGCACGAAACAAAGGAGTCATTGACACCGGTAAATATGCATCATTTTCACTTCTCTAGCCTAATGTTGTCTATTTACTAGTAACTTAGTAAGATCAAACTAACTTCCAATGTTCCAATTTTTTTTAGAACGTATATCTAAAAATCGATAGTTTTTTTTTAGAAACTAGAAGTGTAAAGGAATGGGGGCTACAGTTATTTTAAATATTCAAATCTTTAAAAGGATCTTTGAAGGATTCCATTCTTTTGGTCAAATTTAAATTGTTTTTCCCAGCTGATATTCGAACTCTGATTATTCTGTCTTTCAGAAGAGCAGATTTAACGTGTTTCTAACTATTCCATTTCAGGAAATGAATTAGTGAACCAAGTGTTGTTTGTGTTGTTATCTACAAATATGCTTGTCGGAGGAATTCTGGGATGTATTTTGGATAACACGATACCAGGTAAGACACATTTCCCCCTCCCCCCCCCCCCAACCACACACACAAAAAAGTAACCCACTGAATAAAATTCATTTTGCCGCCATTTAAAGGAAGCAAACGAGAAAGAGGAATAGAGAAATGGGAAGCACTCACCCGTTCGGCCGAATACGAAGAAGGATCCGAAAGTTATGACATTCCGTACGTCACGAGATTCCTTCGAAATTCTAGGATAGCTCGTTTCTTCCCTATCTTTCCAACGTTCGATCGGCGCAGGTCGCAAAAACAAGAACGTGGAAACGAATCGGGACAAAATGACCGAACGAAAACATCTGGAAATGACGGGAAAGATAATTACGCATTTGACATGTCTTCGGTCTGATACCTAAAACAAAAACGAAACTTAACGAAATTACCTTTTGTAACATTTTTCTGAAAGTTCCTAAGGTGCTAGCAGGTTAGAAATGGCCTCCGGGCGCCAATAAGAACGATTTCCTACTAAATAGCGGATTTTCACTTGAAGATTGTTTAAAAAAACAACAACTGACAAAATGATACTTTAAATTTATGCTGTAATATTTACATTTTGCTTATCAAGAGTGAATCTTTGAAGAAATTTTAAGTTGATTTTAAAATGTTAACTGGGCCCCTCGAACTCTTAATTATTCTGTCTTTCAGAAGAGGAAAAGAGAAACTTGAAAGCGTTTAAGAAACTAGAAGGGTAGCTCAATCACTTAAGGATAGATTTTCATGTTGACATCTTTCAAAATAAGCCAAATAAATAAATAGAACATATCTTTAATTTTTGTCCGTGAAAAGTTTATTTTGAAAGATCTGCATCACGAAATAACTCCTTTACTCTTCTATTTTATAACAAACTTTAAAATTCTTTTAAAATATCTGTTAACTTCCAATTGCAATGAATTTTGCTAAAACTGAGTGCCGTAGTCTTTTAAATCACATAATAAACTAGAATCTTCCATAAAATAAGTCATAAATCTTCGTTATTTTATAATAAACTAGAATTTCCATATCGTCATTATCAACTTTTATCTTAATAATTAAAACTGCAACCTTTTTTTTTGTAGAAAAACCTTTAAAGTTTTACTGTTATAAGTTTCGAAAGTCAACACAACTTGAACCCGCAATCGAATTTCCCTATTTTCTGTTCCCCGTTCTTTTTCTGCGATTGTTCGGATTCCAACGATCGAAACGATTCTCGCGTCCACTTATTCCTAAAATGGCAGATTTGCTGTAAACGTCGTTGAGTGGAAACGGAGAAGAACCGGCTATGAAATCGGGATCCAAAGCGTTAAATTTACGTCGAGCGATACTCGACTGTTTATTCTGTGGAATCGGTTGATCCGCACAAACAATCGGATTAACTGCATGTTTTCCACCTTTAGGACGAGGCAACGAATACTAAAAACGAGACAAGATCCACTTTAGAAAAGAAAAAGAAAAGAGTCGTTGTGTCGTCACATTTGGCAAACCTTAATACCCCTCGTATTGATCGGTTTACGAAAATTCAAGTTCAGTTCGGTCGTACCGTCGTCCGTCACCGAAACTGAGACACGTTTCAGCGTCTTATTGCCACAATGAGGACAGAAACGAGTCGTCATGATACTGGTTGTTCTGAAACCAAGAATTAACTTGAAATATCAAAAACTTACGGTGGATTTTCTTAAAAGATTTCTCCGTACTTAAAACATCCGTAACAACGAAGAATGAACGTTTTCGCATGCGATATCAATTTTCCTTCGATCGACATTACACGCATTCCCATCTGAATCAATGTGTTCTGTAAAAAATCAAGTCAAAGTCGGTATTTGGTTGAAAATTAAACGTCTGTTTTAATTGTTTTGCAAACCTGCATTGCAAAATCCATCGTCAGACAAGCAACGTTTGTCGGTTTATCGTCTACCGTCATCAGTCCCATGTCCTTCATAACGGATTCGAGGTTCTCCGTATCGATCCATCCAGATTCATCGTCTTCACCTTCGTCCTTCTCATCCGACGAACCGGTTTCCATCGTTCCATCTCCATTTTCAGATCCGTTTTTATCAGATTCAATTGTTGTCTTCTTCGTAGGAACGTAGAATCCAGGTAGAAGACCGATTCCATTCGATCTCGTCTCCCTGTGTAATTTTACCTGTACAAACATCGAGAACGAATCAGTTAATTACCGTTTACGAATCTATTTAAGCAACTAATTGCAAAATATAGAAATGAAATAGAACTCTGGTTATTCTGCATTTCAGAGGTCACAATGAAAAAAAAAAAAATTAAAGCATTTTAAAGACTAGAAGAATAAATGCACCATTTTTCAGATAGATAAATTTGAAAAATAAACATCAGGGAAATTTGCAATTCTCCACTACCGCTATTTCACTTTAATTTAGACCAAAATACATATTAGAAAGCTAAAATTACCATAAAAAGTTTATTTTTAAATTTATTATTATGAAAATCGTCCCTTAGTGATCCAGGAACTCCTCTAGTTTCTAAAACAATATCAATTTCTTCTTAAAATTATTTCTGAATTCAGAATAACAAAGAATTCCAGTTACTAAATTTTAAAAGTTCACCTTAATACAAGGTTCAGTTTTAAGTGTTTCTGGTCCAACGAACTGTCTGTGGAGATCGCAGGTTAAAGCCACAACTCGAATATCGATTGGCGAGAGACAAGGATAGTCACCAGTTTTCTTCGAGAAATCCGTAACTTGACGAAACAAGAAACCAAAAGAGTTAATAGTAAAACACATAAAAACATATTGAAATATAGAGAGTCCGTTGTTACCTAATTTGATGCTTTCAGGAGAGGGTTCTCTTAATATGAGACCAAAAGGAAGGTTTTGAAGTCCGTGAATTGACGATTTGTCTTTGATTTCATGAACTACGGATTCGGTCGTGTAAATCTTTTCACCGATCTCCTACCGAGAATTAGAAAACAACATGAACTTTTCTATTAATTAACCTTTGTATATATTAACAGGAATAACATCAATGTTTTGCTGCATCCGTATGACGTCACAGAGATATATAGTTAACGTGGAGTGACGTCATACGTATGCATAACACAGAACGCGCATGGCCTCACACTTCATCCACTTCTTAAAACCGATACTAAGCTCCTTTGAAGCAAGAATTTAAATCAAAACATAAGCAGAATTCATCGATTACGTTTTAAAATGTACATTTACTTACGTGTAACCGAACATTCCTTATGAAAGCAGCAGAATCTGCGACCAAATGATCAACGAGAAGCTTTTTCTGTTCGACCGCCGCCATCTTTTAGTTAAGAGATGGGCAAAATATATCGATGTATCACAAACATCGATTTTTCTAAATCGATTTTTATTAAACAATAAATCGAATGAAAAATTGATGTTTTTACTAGAAAATGTTTTAAAAACTTGAAGGGTAAAGGTTATTAACTTATTATGGTGATATCTTTCAAAATAAACACAAGGCAGTTAGAAATCGGTCAGAACTTAAGTTGGCTCCGCCTTTCTTATGTCGACCGGCAACTTCTAATTGGCTGGTTATGTAGTCTGACGTCACATGCTCCGCTCTTTTCAACATCAGACTACATAACCAGCCAATTAGAAGTTGCCGGTCGTCATAACAAGGGCGGAGCCAACTGAAGTTCTGACCGATTTCTAACTGCCTGTTTTTCAAACTGACTTAAAAAGCTTCTTTTGAACGATATCAACAAGATTCGAGATTGAATTACCCTTCTAGTTTCTAAAACACATTCCAGTTTTCTTCTTAATTTTTTGTTCCTGAAAAACAGACTAAGTTCAAAAATAAATTATCCATTCTTAAAAGAAACTAGAAAATGTTTCATGTTGTTATCTTTCAAAATAAACTTTCTAAATTCTGTACAATAAATATATTTATTTAAAAATAATGTGTTTATTATCTGCTTAAGTTAGATCTTTTTCAAACTGAAACAAAAAGCTTATTTTAAACAATATCAACATGAAAATAGCTTTTAAGCTAAAAAGCTTAAAAGCTATTTTCATGTTAATATTGTTTAAAATAAGCTTTTTAGCACTTCCAAATTTTTCTTCATTTTGCATCTGAAAGACAGAATAATCAAGAGTTCGAAAGGTCCCTCGTTTGAAATTTAAAACGAACTTAAAATCGGATGGAATTGAGTGATTTACATTTATATAGCTAGTATGGGTTTGAATCAGGTTGACTTTTGAAGTTCTGGGTTAGTTCAAGTTTACGACGGAACTTTGCCAAGTTTAGGTCAATTTTTGGTTACGTTTGCTTGAGGTTAGGTTGGATTTAAAACAATAAACAGTTGTCATTGAATAAAAGATAATTTCTTGATTTGATATCTTGTATAATTTATTTTTTTTTTGTTCAAATAAAACATTTTCTCGCATCATTAACTACCTTCTCCGTTTTGTGACAATTGAAGATTTTCTTGTAAAAACTGGTTATAGCGTTTCTCTTGCTCTTGAAAACGTTTCTGCAACTTCTTAAGCTGACCTTTACTTAATTCTTTTCCCTCTGAATCGTGGGTGGGAATTCCCTAAAGAACGAATCGGGTAAAAACGAACCATTAAAAAAAATAATATAAAATTCTCAAACATAATAAAAAATACCTTTTCATCGTATTCCGAATACTTTTCAGCTTCCGCTTTGAAAATATCACTTGGCTTTATCCTACGCTGCGCATCTTTAGCCGCCTGTTGCTCCAATTGCAAAAGTCTCTTCCTCTCCTTTTCGAGCCTCTTTTCTTCTTCGACAAGTAACTTCTGCTCTCGCTCTTTTAACAAAGATTCCGCATCGACCAACTTCACGACGGGAGGCAAACCTTCGTGGTCTTCGAGGCGAACTCCTAAGGCAGGAAGGACATCGTCTCGCAGAGAATCACAGATATCAAGAATCGAACAAACTTAAGAACAAACAAAATGAATACATAAAACACTTTTCATCACAAATCTCGAAATATGGCGAACCTTTCTCCTGACGAGCAATGTTACGAATTTTATCTCGAAATTCGGCCAAAGCCGTCAAATACGGAAAAGCGATTTCCTCTCTCTAAAGAAACAAACAGATTAATTGAAAACAAAATAAAACTCTATCATAAGTTCAGTACATTGAAAGCGCCGTCGGTTCCAGACGAAGCGAATCCAACTTGTCTTTCGTCTCCAACGATACCAAACACGTCCAAAATACTCGTCACGTAAAGACCGCAGTTTCTTAGAAGTAACCGATTTGGAGATTGTTTTGCACTCTTCTTTTTATGAATGTAGATATTGCAAGCAGTGATCAGGTCTCTAAGACGATCTAGGGCTGATCTCGTGTCCACATTATCTGTAACGATACATTTATTTTAAAAAGAGAATTTGCGACGTGATAATGTAATTAAATAATTACCACACAACGCTTCGTGGACACTCTTTTGTGCTACGGACAACCTTTTGAAAAACAATTCACAAGTTTATCAATAAGAAATTAAGACGAGGTGCAAAATGCCAAGAAATTTGAAAGTGTTTTAGAAACTAGAAGGATAGCTCAAGCAATAAAAGGTATTTTTCAAGTTGATACCTTTCAAAATAAACTTTTTATGTGAGTTCGAAGCAGACGATATTTTTTCATATTTATCTATAAAAAAAATTATTTTGAAAGATATATCGACAGGAAGATTCTGTTAATTTTGCTCTTCTGAAAAGAGTTCACGAGGGGTTTATACTTCGAAACTATCTTAACGAGATTTTCATGTTAATATCTTTTAAAATGAACTTTTTGATGGAAATTTGAAATATTTTTGTTATTTACAAACAATTTTTGACTCACAAAATTTAATTTTGAAAGATAACGACACAAAAATCCTATTTAAGTGATTCATTTACTCTTTCAGTTTCTAAACCAATTTCAATTTCTTCTTTAGAGTTGCATTTTAAACACTGAATAAACAAGAAATCGAGTTATCAACTGTTGAAAACTCATGTTATAATAAAAAAATAATTCAAAAGCAACTTAAAAATGTCAAGTTTTTAAGTTACTTTCGAATATACTTGCGACAATAACAATATGACAATCGTAGTATCGTACTGTGAATTAAGTGTTAATTCGTCAGAGTTCCACTTCTGAAACGACTCTAGACTGGATGAAGTTACGCTACGAAGAACATCCTTAACATTTAGAAAAAACTCCTGAAAAACAAAACAAAAAACCCTCAAGAATTAACTTAATTCGATCGACCAATCGAGACAAAAGCAGACGTACGTTGACAATCTTCTCGTACTGAACGGCAATGTCCAGCGTATTATCGCTGTAATCTAAAGTATCTTTCCACGAGTGAAGAAGGAACGCTAGACGTATTTGTCGAGGCGAATTCTTCGCTAGTGCGTCTCTGATGGTCACAAAATTCTTTAAAGACTTGGACATCTTACAACCGGCGATCGTCAAATGTCCAGAATGAAGAAAATAACGAACCCAAATATCGTTTCCATAATACGCCTAAATGAGTAATCTGTTAATTTCGTTAATACAAAATTAAGATGCGACCAAAAAACTCGATTACTTCGGCTTGAGCCAACTCGTTATCGTGATGCGGAAACTTGAGATCGAAGCCACCGGTGTGAATATCGAGAGAAGAACCGAGAATCGAACTTGCCATCACCGAACACTCGATGTGCCAACCGGGACGACCCTAAAAACGAGAAGAAAAATAAGTTTAAAGATAATTCTAGACGATTTGTAATGAAATTACGAAGACATACTTTTCCCCAAGGTGATTCCCAAGAAGGTTCTCCGAGTTTCGATGCTTTCCAGAGAGCGAAATCGTTCTCACTTCGTTTTTCCGACAAACGATCCTCGGAAACACTCAAATCACCTGAAAAACAAAAAAAATCCGAACCAGTAAAAAATAAGGAGATTTAAATATATCTTTTTTTAAAAAAAAATCCCATACCTTCGCCTTCGTGAAGCGCACTACGATCACCGTAAGCCTCTGGAACCAACTTTGCATAATGGTGGCTCGGATCTTTATCGAATTGCGTCGTGTCGAAATAAATAGAACCGTTCGATTCGTAACTATTCAAAGAAAACTATTATTCACGATACAGTTTCAACTTTGACCACCGTTCGTCAAGAATTACGCAAATCCATTCTTGATGATCACTTGAATGTAATCGACGATTTCTGGAACATATTCGCTAACTCTCGTCACAACATCTGGTGGCAAAACCTACAAAGCGAATTGAAAACCATGATCAAAGACGAAGAAAATCTCTTCATAACCTTCCGTTTTATAATCACAGACATTCAGTGCTTCCATATCTTCGTAGAATGCGGCCTCCCATTTCCTCGGAAGTGATTCGAAGATCCCATTATCCGTAACACTGCTTCCGTGACGATCGTCCAACCATTCCGACAATAGATCTCGACATTCTCCGATAAGATTCTAAGAGATTCAAGCATTTGTTTGGATTTCATCAGTGAAACAAACAAATAAAAAACTGGCGCTACCAATTACGTCACCTTTACGACTTCGTCACAAATAGATTTCTGTTCTTGAACGGTCTCTTTGACGTTCGTAACTGCGATGTTAACCTTATTTACGATTCCTTCCATCATCTGACGCTTTTCCGCATTGGCTGATGAAAGTTTAGCTTCGAAAGGCTGTGAAAAAAATTATAGCCAAAAGTTAAAAAAAATATAATTTGCTTAAACTTGGATCATTTGAAAACTGACATAAAAGGCATATTTTGAAAGATACAACGTAAAAATAGCATTAAGTGCTTAATCTATCCTTCTAGTTTCTTAAACACTTTCAAGTTTCTCTTCGGTTTTGCTTCTGAAAGACAAAAAACCAATTAATTGTATAAAAAGTACAAACCTTCAATGCAGAATTGATGTCATCTAGAACAGTTTCGATCGGAAGCCTTTTCTGAACGTACTCTTCTATCAGATGGTTCTGTCTCGCTCTACGAATGATCTTGTCATCGATGTCGGTGATGTTCATGACGTAAAATACGTCATACTTGAAGTAATCGGCAAGAATTCTTCTGAGAATGTCAAACGAAATGTACGATCGAGCATGCCCCATATGAGACGCATCATAAACCGTTGGACCACAACTATACCAAAGGACACGATTTCCGGACTGAGGAATGAATTCCTCCTAGAAAGAAAAAAAAACGATACCAAAACGACACTTTTAAATGCAATACGAGGACGGATTTAGTAGCCACTTAACCTCTACAGCCTTAGCATAGAGGCTAACGGCTGCTAATAAAAAAAAATACCAGAAAAATTATACTTTTTGACGTGTTAGACTGTTGTAAAGCTTTAATTTCGGTAGAACAGTTCCATTTGGTTTTATCCACGCTGGTTGACATCGTTTTGTACCTTTACCTTTAATATAAATGACAAAATAAACACGTTTTCAAAGTGAAGACATAAGAAGCCGATTTTTGTTCCGTGACGTCATCGTCACATATCACTGAATTAAATGACAGCAAAAATCTGCTTCTTAAGTTTCGACGCCGTGTCACTTTACGCACCTGTTTGTGACATGTTTTTCAAACTTATAAAAGCCTTTTTATAGGAAAACAGTAACTCTATTAACTAAATAAACGTTTAAAATATACGAAAAGGCTTTAAAAAGTGATCAACGTGTCGTAAGAGTGAAGGAAAACGCGGAAATACTAACAAACGAACACAGCCCGGTATCGGTAGAGGGCGCTACTATCTCCCTCTAGTTCCAAGGAGCATACGGATACGAAACATCTGTAGACGTAAGTTCGTAACCCCATCCGCGAATGAGGGTTCATGGTCGATTGCCATGACGCATAATACGCAAGTTACGAACCGGTAACTTCCGCACGCTATCAGCATACGCAATTGTCCTATATTTGAATATAATGATGAAATCTTCACTTGTTATTATAATGTAGGCCTAAGTACTAAATTATGAATATAAATTAATATTTTTTAAAAAATTATAAACATCCTTCGTTCCGTGTCAAATAGAAAATTCCGTTCTTTCGTAATAATTTTATATTGTACTTTTGTAAAATTGAATAAAAAGTTATTTTAAAATTGTATTTCAAACTTAAAAAAAGCTATTTTCATGTTAAATATATTTTAAAATAAACATTTTATGTCACTTTGAAAATGTTCCAACAAATTTATATATTTTTTTTAATTTTTAGCCATAAATTTATTTTGAAATATATTCAACATGAAAATACTATTTAGTGATTCAGCTAACCGTTCTAGTTTCTAAAACACTTTCAATTAACCAGAGTTTGAAAACGAATTATTCATAAAACATCCTTATTACTGGAATTCTACTGGAAATTCTTACTGGAATCCTAGTCATGTAATTTTTTTTACGTCCTGTTTAAAAAAAAAAAAAACTGATCTCCATAAAATTATTCCGAACGTTTTCTCTTTATTTATGATTTTCGAAATAAAAAACAAAATCACACTTTAGCCGCAGCTATTTGTTCGTAATGAACTCTGAGAACGGCTTCCATGTTTTCGTGAACGTGCGAAACGTTTGTCTTCCATTGGCTGAGAACTTCGCGAAGAAACTGCCACTGAGGTTTACCGAAAGTTCGTTGAATAGTCGACGAAATGATCACCTTTCGATTCGCTTGATCCACTTTAGCTCTGATCATCTTTGTCCTTAAAGCTATAAGAAATTAGGGAAAAACGAAACAATTTAAAGCTATGAAACGAAATTTAATCGTCAACTATAACGAAATTTACCATCGATAACAAACATTTCAACTCCGTCTGGTCCGATCTGAAGTTCCTGTTGCAAGACTTCATAAGGAATCTCCTTCTGATGTTCGGCAATTTGCATAAACGTCAACAACATCATTTTCTGCATATTCTGAACGTGACGTAAGCCTGAAACAACAAACAATTATTACAGATAAATCCATAATTTATTAAAAAATCTCAAAAAACGAACCCAAAGAATCGACGAAATCCTTATTCGTATTATAAAACTGAATGTACGAAGCCAATTTCTCAGAGACGAAGATGGTTAACAAATCGTGGATCAGTTCTCCTTCGAGAAATTTCACCGGCTTCAACGAGAGAAGATGATCGAGAAGAAACGTGTTCGGATCTCCAAGCGAAGCGACGATACAACGGTGAGCTTCGTCACGAGCTTGAGAGGCGTTGTCTTCGGTGTACGTTCCAAGAAGTTCGACCATTACCTTCGAAGCCAAATCACTTAAGAAACCAAAAAACGACGCAATGATTGATTAAACCATAAACGATTACGATCAACCTCTAATCCTTTACCTTTGTTTACAATGGAGAAGAACTTCGTGAAGAAGACGAAGAATCCGTTGTAGCTTTTCGGTAGACACATCGCAGTTTTTCATCCAACGTTTCATCTTTTGAATAATTTACGCGAGACTTTAAAATAATGCGAAATGAACTAAAGAGGCTTTTTTTTACCTTTTCAACATCGCTAAAGACGACGTGAATCGTTCCCGTAATGTTCGAAACCTTTACCAAATGATAGTAAACTGTGTAACGAAGCGGAGAACTGTCTTCGAGGCCTTGAAACAAGTTACTCAATCTTAAAACGAAAAACAAAAACGTGAAAATGCAGTTAAAGAAAGGCAATACGAGGAAGAAACGATACGTACACTTTCAAACTGACCATCGCCAGTTTGGAAGTCGGAGCTTTAGCAAGTTTTTCGCAGAAGGAAACGACAAGACTTTCACCTTTTTCAAAAGTTACCGTGACAAGAAGCGAAACGATGCTATTAAACACCGATTCTGTGTCTGATTATATAAAATATACGTTAGGAAAGCGTTTCGGTAGATAAAATGGTTCGTTATTAACCTGATTCAGACGTTCCATCATGAAAGCAAACATCGCAACATCCAATTATTTGTTGTAGATCTTTTTCGAATCCATCTTTGCTGTTCTCTTCTGAGATTTCCGCGTTTAAGCTCTTAAGATACGACCGAAGTGCAGAAGTCTGTGCAAAACAGATAATAATAAACGTAAAAACAGCAAAAAGAACAACTAGAATCAATCAAATGAAATGACGTCACGACAATGAAACTAAATCTGAAGAAGAAAAAAACGAGTGAACCAAAATGGCTTCTCTCATAAAGCCATGTTTGTCATCTACCATAATGGTTCACCCCTACCGTTTAAAATTCCATATGATAATACCTTCAAATCTTTACTAAGAGTCACATACGTTATTGTCATTGTTACAGTATACGGTACCTCGCCCCATATCGTACCTGTTTTTCGATGAAATCATTTAATTTACCTGTTCTTCAACGGTTATGTCAGTAAATGCTGGGACACTCATTGTTGCAAGTTTTCGTGATGATTATAAACGTTAATCTGTAAGAATTTACGCCAGAAATGATAAAAATTATGACCACGCTGTCAGATATTTTATTAATGAACGGCCGCCATTTTGTTCAGTCCAGACCATTTATTCAATAATTATCGATACGTTAAAATCGATATAACAGTTCATATTTTATTGTAATAGCGCTTTAGTTAAAAGACACTTAACTGTTAATGACCCATTTTACCGCAAAACGATGCAAACGTTTGCTGTTACTGATGCGGTCCGCTATACTTTTTTAATATAAAATATAAAATTAGGAAATATCAATCAATAAGATTTAAATTAACATGATTTACGAACAGCTGATTTTCTAACTCTTGATTATTCTGTCTTCTAGAAAAAAAAATTAAGAAAAACTAGAATGTGTTTTTAGAAACTAGAAGGGTAGTGGCTAAATCCCATGTTGAATCTTAAGACCAGATTAAGTAACATGGTCTAATGTAGTAAGGAGAGTAATGGTCTAAGGTTGACTATCGTTCAAAATAAACTTTATAGACAAAAATAAAGAAATATCTAATTTGCAGTTGGGTCATTTTTAAACTGGCAGAAAAAAAAGCTTGTTTTGAAACATATCAAACATGAAAATACCGTTCTAGTTTCTAAAACACTTTCAACTTAAGTGATTGAGATACCCTTCTAGTTTCTAAGACAGATTCAAGTTTCTGTTCATTTTTGCATCTGAATACAGATTAAGAATCAAGAGTAAAACGTAACAAATTCCAATTTTATATTTTAAAAGATTTAAATTACTTAAGTGTCTTAAGAAATAATAATTTCTCTAAATGATTAACACAAACTAAGTTATTTTTTCAAACAAATTTATTTGTCCCATTTAGACCTATTTAACTCATTTCTAATGGAATGTGTAAAAAAAACCACAATATATAATATATTTATTCTACCCAATAATGGCAATAACATAATTTTTTCATACTTTACAATATTTTTTTCTTTCTGAAATCAAAAAGGCAAACTTTTACAATTTTAGTGTATTAAAAAAATGAACTTATAATCACTTTTGTGTTGTTGATTTATGAATTATGAGCAATTTCAAACATCCAATTACAAATTCCAATTTTGTTTTCAATTGGATTTTTCTTTTGTACAAATATTTTTTTTTTCCTTCTTCATAAAAATTGTAAACAATGGTTTAATATTGCTGTTTAAAAAAATGCATTTACATGTATTATTATGTATTGTATTTTGTAAACTGTCTTAAATAAAATGTTTTAATTTAAATGTCTTAATTAAAATGAGAAAAAAAAATGTGATTACTTTGTGTGTTTTCACCTGAGATTACAAATTAAAAATGTCCCATTCTGTTATGTAATTTTTAGTGGTTATGGAACTCCATTATTTTGGAGATTATTTATCATTAGGGCTCGGATTTTTATGCAAATATCAAGCATATGTTTCTTACTCTGTGGCCCAAGAGCTAATTGTGAAGTAACAACCAACCGTTTAGATCAACCAACAATTATAGTTTTTCAATTAAAAAAATACTGGTTAGAGGCTAGCACTTTCTAGCTAACACTGATAGTAACTAGATATCTAGCCTCTAACCAGGATTTTTTTTATTAGAAAAGCATAATTATTGTAGTTGCTTTATCTAACTGATAATGATGATTACTTCAAAATTAGCACTTGGGCCACAAATTGAGAAATATTTTGATTTTGATATTTTGCATAAAAATCTGAGCCCTATTCATAAGTACATGTAATTTGCTGAAGTTTCTTTTGGTTTCATTAACTTTTCAAAAAATAAACTGAAATTTTAAGCAATTTTCACTACCTAAAATAAAATATGATGGGCATTTTTCTTTAGAAATAATTAGAAAAAAAAAATTATGATTTTTCTTTCAGAATGAAAATAAACAGGTAAATGTATGTTGTTATTGGTGTGAAAAAAAAAGATGAAGAATATAACATGTAACAAATTTTCTATAATTATTATTATATATATAATATATAAACAACTATATAAATAGCAAAACAACACCAGTTTTAAAAACAGTTTCAAAACAGTTGTTGATTATTTTTTACTAATACATAATTGTATATAACTATATGTAAATTGTATTATATATGAATTATAATTAACCAGTTACCCAAAACAACACTTGGTTTTTTATCCCCCAATGAACAAACAAAAATAGAAAAATTGAAATCAGTAAAAAATGTATAAAAAAGAACAAGATCACAAAACAATTAATAGTAAAAGACAAAAAAATTATCTTCCCACAAAAAATTACATCATTTTTTTTCTATATATATATATATATATAAAGAAGATATTTACATAAAAATTTTAAAATCTAAACTTTATAGCCCACATTTTAAGCTTTTTTTTTGTTAATAAAAAGTGATTTTAGTTTGTCGTTTGTTTTTCTGTTTTATCTTAAAAAAATGTTAGGTAAACTTAAAACACAACCAAAAAATATTTATATACACACGAAATATTGTTTTAAAAAAATTGAGATTCATTATTAGGGCTCGGATTTTCATGCAAAATAAAGCGTATTTCTCAATTTGTGGCCCAAGAGCCAATCATGAAGTAACTATCCCTCGTTTAGATCAACCAACAATTACGCTTTTTTATCCATAAAAAACACTTGTTTAGAGGCTAGAGCTTTCTAGTTGGCAACTGATAGTAACCAGACATCTAATATAGTCTCTAACCAGCCCTTTTTTATTAGAAAAAAAAAGCATAATTGCAGTTACTCTAATGATGATGAATGATGATGATTACTTCACAATTGGCACTTTGGGCAACAAACTGATAAACATTTGTTTGATATTTTGCATAAAAATTCGAGCCTTATTCATTATTGTATGCGAAGAAATATTAAGAAATGATTAATTTCGAACAAAAACATGTCATACAACAACAAAAATCTTAATATTAAATTTATTGAACACTTTTGCTTTACCAAAAATTGGGAACGATTCCGATTCATAAATTATTAAAAAGGAAAGAAAAAAAAACATTTTATTGGTTCCATATTTCACTTTAGGAATGAGCTTTAAAAATTGGCCTTTCGGAACTATTTATATAAATATTGCAAATGATTTATTCAAATATTATACCCTGTATTTCTCTTTTTGAAATTATTTCATAAAATTTGTTTTGCAAATTAAGATGATTTATGAACAGCTTGATTTTCGAAATCTGCAGAATTAAGAAAAACTAGTTAAGTGTTTTTAAAAACCTAAAAAAGCAGCTCAATCACTTATAACGGTATTTTCATGTTGGATTATCTTTCAAATTAAACTTTTTATAAATAAAAATCAGAAAATATCGTCTCCTTAAAGTTATGTAAATTTCAAATTGACATAAAACGCTTATTTTGAAAGATAATCCAACAAGAAAATACTAAGAGTGGTTGAGGTACCTTTCTAGTTTCTAAAACACATTCAAGTTTCTCGTCATTATGGCACCTGAAAGACAGAATAATCCGAGTTCCAGACGCATTTACAATTTTAAAACCACCTTAATACTAGTAACCACAAAAGAAAATTGCTGCCATTTGTTAACCTTTGAAAATCTCTTAAAAATTTCAAGTGGACCCCTCCTCCTCTAATATAAGAAATATATTTCGTTATCTATATATATAATACAAATTTATACTAATATGTCAATTTTTAAAAAAAGATTCGATAATTTCATTTATTTTTAAATATATTTTTTGATTTTTAATTAAAAAAATTGCTGTGAAAATCCAAAAAAAAATGTTTCATCTTATAACTAAAGCTCGGATTTTTATGCAAAATCAAGCAAATTGGCCAATTGTGAAGCAATCATCATCATCATCGTTAGAGAAAATGCAATTATACTTTTTTTTCTAATCAAAAAAGCTGGTTAGAGGCTAAGATGTCTGGTTACTATCAGTTGTTACCTAGAGTTCTAGCCTCTAACCAGTGTTTTTGGTTGATCTAAAACGTAGTAATGTTACTTCACTGTAGCTCTTTGGGCCACAAGATGGTGAAACATTTGGTTGATTTTTGTATAAAAATCCTAGCCCTACTTATAATTATACTGTTTAACTATATTGTTTCTCGAAAAGGAACCGTTCCCAACGTTATTTTTTCAACAAAAGATTTAATTTGTTTTGTAGATATTATACCTTGATTTTTGTGTAAAAGCATCACATTATTTAGGATCACAATAGAAATATCTCAGTCAAAAAATTGCTTCAGAGATATTAAGATTTTTTCACAACATTATGCAAAACATAATTAAAAGTAAATATGTTTATAATAATATTAATAATTATCATCAACATCAATCAATCATCACATTCCCTGAAATATCTATCCATAGACTATATATAATATATATATATTTTTGTATTCATATATATTTTTGGATAAAAATCTTCTTCAAAAACGATTTTTTTTTCCAAATCAAAACAATTTAACTGCTTCATTTAACATTTTAGTCCCACCATTTTTTTCTGCTTTTCATTTAAAAAAATGATTAAATTAATATACTAATTAATAAGCAACAAGTTACATTTTTTTTTTAAAAAAAGAACAGTTATTTCATTTTCATAATAATGACATTAAACATTATACCGAAAAAAAACCCGACAATTTTCTAAGCAAATTAAATTAAAATATAAGTGTGTCGAGAAACTTGTTTGTGATGAAGAGAAATTTATAAAAATTAAATTGCATGGGTTAAAAAAAACACCGAATTTAACGAACTTATAATTATGCAATTTTTTTTCTTCTGTTAATGATGTGTTTTTCTCTTTGAGTATTCTGCTTTACTATTTTTTTTATCATTTATTTTGCATAGAGCATTTATGGATTCGGAACCATCGAGAGGGTTTCACGATCGCTCGCGAGCTCTCTCTCTCGTAACCCAGAGGAATAAGAAACTCCAAAAATGCCTAAAACTCTACCTTATTTAAATGTAAGCGCATTTTTATTATCAATATAACGCATTGTACTATTTTTATTTTTGCTTATAATAAAAACGACAGTTCCTTTTGCAATTTTTCAATTTCATTTTTTAGCGAGCAAAACGAATAAAAGTTTTAAAAAAATGTCTGAAACCAGCAAAAATTATTATTTTTGTTCTAAAATATATTTCTTGTTTTCCACCCAAAATGTATCATTTTACTTATTTCACATTTTCTTTCTAATCTCGTACTTGCGCGATTTTTAAATTTTCATCGAGTTTCATTGTAAAATCGGCCATTTACTGGAAAAACCGGCCATTAAACTAAGCAGCCGATCAGGAAAATACCCGATTACTCGATAAGCCGGTCCGCTTCTGTTCTTACGACACAATAGCTATTTAAATAAACCTTTCGGGACCTCGGGACTCCCCTCTCGATGGCCCTCTTTATAAGATCCACAGCTAAATCACTGAGCAGAAGGAAAAAAGGACATGATATGGATTTAACTTTTAACACAGAGGTGATGAATCGACAAACACATCATTTATATAAAAAGACCGGTGAAAGATCCTCGAAAATATTCAAAAAAATGCAAATAAAAACATATTGTGGATTAATTATGGAGAGATAAAATGTTGACGATTCAAAATTAACATTTATAAAAAAAATAATAATAAATAAAACGAATTAGGAAAAGATTCGTGTCTTAAGTGTTTGTGTTAATATTTTCCTCGACGATGCATATTTTCTTTTTTAAAAAAAACCGTTAATTGATAGATTATTAATCGTATTAGTTGTCGCTGTCGCCGTAATTGTCGATCAAAATCGACAATTTGTTGATTTTTTTAAGATTTGTATCAAAAATTATTCCTCGCATCAAAAAACTAACTAAAAATACGTTAGGTTTTGCGTTTAATATAAATTCTGTTGATGTTTTGCACCACTGAATGATGATATGTGTGTACGTGAGAAAGAGAGAGAGAGAGAGAGATGGGAGCAATTTATAGAAGTACGTTCAAACTCAACTCTTCCGATTAATCCCTCCTCCAATCCCTTTTACCAAATGCACCCGACGTTGCCCCAGCATCGTCGTCGTAAATTTCGACGCAAACGAGAACAAACGGCGTGTCCGTACCTTTACGCACGTCTCGAAGAGAGGAGAGAAGTCGAGGCAGTGACGAGTAGCTGTAAAAACGAGGAATGTAACGAGTGGATGTACGTTTGTGTG
This sequence comes from Brachycybe producta, assembly GCA_036925085.1. NCBI lineage: Eukaryota > Metazoa > Arthropoda > Diplopoda > Playtdesmida > Andrognathidae > Brachycybe > Brachycybe producta. The sequence goes on from JAUPFP010000006.1 coordinate 3,081,562, forward strand.
GAAAAGGGAATCACAATACAACTACGAAGGACGAGAGTTGGGATGGTCGAGTCGACATTCTCCTGAAAAACAACGAAAAATCCTTTACAAAATACATTTCTGGAAAGAAATTTCGCAAAACTTAAGACAAAAAAGTGTTTAGAAACGACCCAACGACCCCTCCCTCTCTCGTTCCCCCGACCCTCCTCTTCTCTTTCAGTAACTGTAACTTGTAACTACATTTGATATTACTTAAGTTACTTTCGACAGCTCAATTGTCTTTTTAACAACACAACCGTTCACTTTCCAAACAAAACTTCGAACCTTTCTTATTTATTTCCCTCTTCCTTAACCACCGGAGCTTCATTGAAAATCCTCGTCTCCTTTCGGAATGTCGAAAATCTCCGCAAAAAGCGGAGGCAATTTCAGTTTGTCCCAATGCATTCGAAACCACTGAAGATGTTCAAGATGTTTCGTGCCGAGAGCTCTCAATTCGCCCAACTTTACGATCACGTTCGGTAGAAAGTGAGCGTCTCCCGCGTGATGTCGTGCGATTTGTAACTTCAACGCTTCGACCAGTTTTTCTTGTTGCTGTTCTATGAATTTATGGTCCGTGATACCAGATCGATCTGAAAAGACACAACAATAAGAAAGAAATTATCAGACTGATCGAAGACATTCCAAATCCGATTCGAACGGAATTCAAATGGAAATGCCGTAGACTCAAACAAACCGGACGTGAGCAGAACGGCGGCAGAAAAAATGCCGATTTCCGTGTCGCTCAATTGCAAATTATTGAACGTGACGGCAAACGTAAAAAGAGCCGTAACGAATTCGTGCTGTCGAAAGATATACATAAAAAAACTCGTTAATGAGAAACAAGTTAACGGACAATAACGATGGTTTTCGTTACGTCAAACATGAGGTCCAGATGTTGCCTCGTGATGTAGCTGCCGTCGCTGAACGTCAACGTATTGTCCATCGGCGAAAACATCCGACTGATGTGTACGAGCCAAACTTCGAAGAAGCTGCTCTTGATCAGAATCAGTTGATCGTCTTGACTGAGGTCCGAGAAACCCGGAGCTCGTTTAGCAAACTCGACGACACGTTGAATCGAAGGTGTGACGTAAGAGGCGAACTGTTGCCACATGAGGAACTTCTGTTGCTCGAGGCTATCGGCCGTGTCTTGGCCTATGTCCTGCGTCACGTCCGTGTCTAACTGGAGGTCATCCAAGTTCTCGATTATCGAAAACAAGAAAAGAAAGTTTAGAATAAAAGTTGCTTGTTTAGCAAACTAATAATAGCAATAATGTTCCTTTAGTAAAACAAAAAGGGTTTTAAATTATGGAAAATCTTTTACGAAAACGGCGGGTTTTCTTGCGAGTCCTCGAGTCCTTTCCTCGGTGTAAGCGCAGTTGGCATGATGAGCTTGTGATATGGTCAATATGATGTCGTAAATGGCCAACTGTTTGTTCTCCATGTCGCGAGCGGATTGATCGGCCTCCGATTGCGTCACACGAGCTTCGTCGTTACGCTCTCGAGATCTTTTCGGCACGCGGCCATATCTAACGGCTGACGAGAACAGAAGAAAAAAAGACAACACCTTTTTGAAGCGACACTTCCATAACGAGAGTTAGAACGTTCACAAACGAGCGACTTTTAGTGGTTGAGTGAAACTGCAAAAAAGTATTCGAAATAACGACAGGTGGTTTTGCAGTGGCTGACAATGTATGCTACAGAAACCGACTAGACAGTATAGCTTCTCGACCACTGACGAACTGCAGTTGTTAAACGGTGGTCGATCTACACCACCCTCGATAGCTTTTTTGTTTTCACACGAACCACTTGTCAACAACCTGACGCGTCTCTACGACAAAGCAACAATAACAAACATGTTTCCTTGTCCATTTTGTTTAAATGACTATTGAGACCATTTCCAACCACTTTTTGCAGTTTACTTAATTAGAATAGGACAACTTTTTAACGACTTTCTAGCCACTGGCAGTCAAGTCGACTCGATTAGTCGATCTCGGCGGCAAGCAATCCACTTTTTTTTTTGCTCTTAACTTAACTACACTTGAATTACTTCTCAACCATCCATAGCCGGTACGAGTAGTCGCGGTTTTGGCGACACACCCACCACTATTTTACCGCCCAACTCTTACGACTAAAACGTGTCTCGCTTGTGAACGTCCACAAATTTCCGTTATCGTAACACACTCACAATCTCGAGACATTCCAACGGCGATGCATTTCTTGAAACGACAGTACTGGCAACGGTTCCTATTCAGTCTGATGACCAGGCATTTCCCATCCCTCAGACATCGGTACTCGATCTGTTTCTGGATACTACGGCGGAAGAAGCCCTGCGGACCCGACCCCGGCCACCAGGGTGTTGTGACGTTAGAGTCTCACACAAGCGGACAGATATAGAGGAGGGGCGGGGGGAAAATTCGGGGAAAATTTTGTTTGTATTTGTAGAGAGAAAAGACAAGAAAAGAGAGAGAGAGAGAGAGAGAGAGAGAGAGAGAGAGAGAGAGAGAGAGAGAGAGAGAGAGAGAGAGAGAGAGAGACAGTCGAAGAAACCGAAAAATTATAATCAACGAGACAAAAGAAAAAAAGAGAAAAAAAAAGTTTGATTTGTGCATTGAAGATGCAAAAACGGTAACAAGAAATTACAATCTTTATAACAAAAATTATGCGGCTTCATCATCATCATCATCAAAATCACAATGAAAAACGCAAAAAAAAAATGGTCCTCGATCATCGGAAAAAGGACAGCCCCGTAAAAAGTGAGCTACAGGCAAATGAGTTTGTCGAATCAGTTACAACCGCAAGCTGCAAACGCACTTGCCCATAACTTTCTAAGCAACCACGGACGCAAGTTATGTTGAAACCGAACCACTCGGTCAACAGTTTGTACGAAGGTTCGACAGACTCTTCGACGAAAAATGAGCACATGCCTAAACAAAGTTGTGTGGCAAGTGCTCAATTTTCTGTCGCGGCGTACTTAGTTTTGGCACATCGCAATAAATGCAACCGTGGACCATTATATATTTCTCGCAAAAGTTGAAGAGACTTGCATCGGAATTTCCGAACTTGTACCAATGGTTGCCAACATTCAGCAGAAAACTGGCTCTTCAAAATAAACCAGTGACATTGTGAACTCTTCGGAAGAACTCAGTGCCAATGTGGCTCTTTGTAAAAACCCAGTGGAACTGTGGCTCTTGCTAATCGGACCTTTCTTTCAATAAAGGTCCTTTCCGAGAGTTCTCTGCATTCCGTGACCCCTTGGGCTCTTTCCCGTGCCACCGACCCATTTTTCATCATCAAAAGTTAATGTTTTAGTAATAAGAAAAAAAAAGTAAAAACAAAAAACACTGAAGAGCCCAAATGATTCGAAAAAGAGATTCGGTTGGATTCGAAATGTGCCACTCTTATTACAAAGTGACAACCGAACTGAATCTCCTTTTCGATTCCGTTGGCGCGGTTCGACAAAGAGCGAAATCAAAAACAACAACAAACAGTTTTTCCTTCCAAAACTGATATTGTTCTTACCTTGCAGCCCTCGCAGGAAGTGACGCCATAGTGGTACCCTGAAGCCTTATCGCCACAAACCTTACAGGGTACAAACGCCTTTGTTGGTGTGTTGCTGTTGGAATCGGCAGCCGCAAAACTCTGATCTATATTCGAGAAAACACAAAACGAATTCAAAGTTAAATAAATACAATTCAAATCTCATGAAGTAAAGTGATTTTTTAATTGTGCGCCAAAAGTCGTGACTTAAATCGATTTTTACAAAAATCACTAACAATATAATCGATATTTCTCTACAATAGCAAAATCCAGCTATAAACGCGGCAATAATTCAGGTTTTAGCTCTTGTTGTGGAGCTCTATTTACATGGCGCCTTTTTGTTTCCCCTCCTCATTCTTCCCCTTAAATAGTTTATTTTCAACAATAACATCGTGAATATAACATGTTGCATTTTAAATTATTCTTGCTGTTTAAATTACATCTTAAAATCAGTAAAAATAACTTTTATTAATTTGTTAGTCAACTTATTAAGACAATTTTTAACCAGTTTTGTCTTCTGGCACACAGGACCTTAAGACCCAAATTCAAGAAGAAACCTAAGCAATTGAACTTTCAACTTGAACCCTCTGAGGCTGTGCAGAGTTTCTACGTAGAAAATACCCTGGTTTTCGTGAGAATCCTCGACAAGATTTTTTCCATGCCTGCTTAGAGAATTCAAGTTGAAGTACAAGTGCCAAGAGTTCCTTCTTAAATTTGGACCCTTAATACTTCAACTTAAACCCTGCTCAAGAGAGTTGAAATCGAAGTTGAAGCGCAAACATTTCTTGTTGAATTTCGTCCTTAACACTTAAACTTGAATCCACTGAGTAAACCTTTTTACGTGCAAGTTTCAAGTGCTAAATTTTCCTTCTTGAATTTGTGCCTTAAATAAGTGAAAGAAATGGAAAATTGTATTGAGCTCAAGTCCAATGACGATGATGTTGCATAATAATGATGATGATAATAATGCTTCAACATAGCGGATACAAGGTCACAGCCGGTCATTCACCCCTACATTTTTTTTAAAATAAAACTCCTGAATTTTTTTTACTACCTTCCTCCCTCCCTCCCCTTTCTAACTCCCCCTTTAAGTGAGGAGATTTTTTTTTCTACTCCACCTTGAACTTGACATTACATAGACATTGAAAAGCTAATTCTCATTTTTCCCCCCTATTTTGTCTACCTTTCTTTCACTCTCTTCCCCCCTCCCGGGCCCCTTATTTCTTTATCCCCTCAATCCCCCCTTAAAAAAAGGTATTCTGATGGTTGTTGTTGTTATACAGGTGTGTGTTTTACTTTTATTATTCAAAAAAAAAAAAAGTTCCGTTATTTAAGACGGTTTTTTTTGTTCATCAAAAGAAAGGAAAGAAAAAGAAAAAAAAACTCCGAACTTTTGAAAAAAAAAATGTTTTAAAAGTTTTAAAACAATGCAAATTGTCATCACTCACCACCACTATGTAGAATATAAATTCATTGTTATTTCAAAACATTTCAAATCCACCCACAATTTCACCCCTTCTAGTTTTCAAAGAGATTACACTTTTTTTTTCTTTCTTTCTTTCTTTGTTTCAAATAAAAATTACTCTTTCATTCTTCAAGTTCAAAACTTATTTTGTAAAATAAAAAGTTATCATTTTGTCTTTATTTTTTTTTAACAAAAAAATGCAATTGTTTTGTTAAATTATAAAAGGTAGTATTTTTTTGTTGCAACAAGAAAATGCCTAATTTAATTGTGATAACTATTACGCTTAATTTTAAAAAAAATGTTAAATTAAAAAAAAGTGCCTTAAATTGTCTTTCAAGTGCAAAATTAAAAGAAACTTGAAAGTGATTTAGAAACTAGAATGGTAGCTCCAATCATTGAATCAATGACTGAATTATTTTTAATTTTATATCAATTTAAAAATAAACCATACGATTTTGATATATAAAAAGTTTATTTTGAAAGATCATATCAAAATCAAAAACATGAAAATATTGATCTACCTTTCTAGTTTCTAAAATACTTTCTAGTTTCTTTTAAGTTTTGCTTATTTGAAAGACAGAATAATCAAATTTTAAACAATTTTAAGGCTATTTTCAGGTTGATTATATATTTTAAAATAAACTTTTTAGGACAATTTCAAAGTTAGCCAACTTTTCAGTAAACGTTATTTTTTTTTGTATTTAAAGTTTATTTTGAAAGATATCAACATGAAAGATAAATTAAAATTAAAATTCATTACAAATAGCTTTTTTCGAACTCAGAATATTCTTTCAGATGAATAAAATTTATGAAAAACTAGAAAATGTTTTAGAAACTAGAAGGGTAACTTAATCACATAATGATAATTTCATGTTTGATAATCTTTCAGTTTCAATTCTTCAATTTTACAACAACAATTTTTCAACTCTCAAACTAAAAGTCTGAAGTCAACAATAATTCTAACACTCGAGAGTTAACTATCAAGAGAAAAAAAAAACTCTCATGAAAGTCAACTCTTAAAAGAGTGCAACAAACTTTTCTAAAAGTAAACTTTGATGTTTAGCTGTTGTTGTTGTTATTCACTCAAAAACGACTTTTCTTATAAAATTTCTCCGGGTTTTAATATTGATAAAATTTTATTTTAACGGTTTCTGGTCAAGCCTCGAACAATATAAGGGGGGGGGGGTAAGGGGGTGCAAAATCAAATTAAAGTGCAACCCCCTCCCCCTATTCCCAACCTACCCAAGCTCCCCCTTACATAGAAAAAAGTCTAATGATTTAAAATTCACCATTTCTTTTTTTTTGAAAGTGGTTTTTCATATTATTCCTATCCCCCCCCCCCCCCCCCCCCCAAATATCCATAAAAAAAAAAAATGTCCGTCCCTCTTTTCTGGACCAACAATGAAGATAAGATATTCACTTGTAATGGTCAGTCAAATGAAACTGTCCATTATATATCCATATATATATCTAATGTTATAGTCGAGTAAGTTTTAAAGAGGGAAAAAATGAAGAGAAATCCATCTTGTGTAAAAAGTTGTATATTATTTACTTTCACTTTGGAAAAATAATACTTTAAGAGAAGGGGGTGGGGAGGATATTATTATTATATATGTAAGTTATATGTAGGAGGAGGAGGAGAAGGTTCCTCAACCTATGAGCTATAGGGGCCCTAACTGTACAATTGTGGGTCCTTTTGCATTCGTGAATCTTCAAGAATATAAGCGGATTTGAAAGGAAAAAGGGGGGTTTTGAACGAGAAAAACGAGAAAATGAAATTTCTTTCAAATTTATTTCTGATCTTCTTCACCCCCTAAAAAGGGACTAAAAATACGGTTTTCAAACTCCGAGGTTTATTTACATTCCCATGATGCAACAACATCTGACTGTAATTTAATATGTGAGGAGGGGCTTTTTTATATTTAAGGTGAAGTGGGGCGCATAAGGAAATCAAAAAGGAGAAAACAAAAAGGTCCTTTTGCTTTCAAATTTCTATTTTCATCCATTGTTTTCACATTGAAAACCCCTTTTCAAACAAACTGCCCTAAAACAGGAATTTTTTTTATTGCGTTTAAACCCAGCTCAGAGAGGGTTCAAAAGTGTTTAGTTTTCTTCTTCTTGAAATTGTTCATTATAAACTATGAAAATTTATTGAAAGATATTTTTCAAAATGAATGTTTTCATAAGTTTGAAAATGAAAAAATTTCAAAAGTTTTTTCCACCAATTTTACGGTGAAACAATAGAACTATAATGGCATAAACTGACACAAAAAGTTTATTTTGAAAGGTAACAACATGAAAATACTCTTAAGTGATTGAGCTACCATTCTAGTTTCTAAAACAGTTTATATTTTCTCTTAATTTTGCTCCTGAAAAACAGAATAATCAGAATTCGTGGAGCCCCTCCTCCCTCTCTTTTGAGTTTTTTGTTCTCACAAAAAATGACTTCATAAAGTGCAATTTGTGCATAATAACTTAATTAGGGCTCGGATTTTTATGCAATATCAATCAAATGTTTCTCAATCTGTGGTTCAAATGCCAATTGTGAAATACAAATCCCGTTTCGATGATGATCAATAATCAATTATGGTTATTTATTTCAATCAAAAACATTGGTTAGAGGCTAAAACTTCCTAGTTTAGAACTAACAGTAACAAGACATCTATAACCCCTTGCATTCACATTTGGCACTTGGAGCCACAAACTGAGAAACAGTTGCTTTTGATATTGCATAAAAATCCTAGCCTTAATGATAACTGTAGCTATAAATTTGATAGCCCTCCGGGGTCCGCGCATTTGCACAATGGGAGGGGTGTCTTTTTAGGCCCCTTCACCCAAACACACATTCCCAGGTGGTCCTTCCTTTCCATTTTTCCGTACTAACGCCTCCAACCATTGTCTTACGTTATTAATGTTAAAAAAAAAAGTCTAAACATGAACTTGACAGGATTTTTTTCTTATTCTGAACGGGAATGACCTGAAAAATAAAAATCAGGTAAAAAAATAAAAATAAAGTAACCTGAACAAACAAACGATCAGAAAACACTTTAATTTTTCAAAAGTGTTTCCTCGATCAATCTCGAACTTCCTTAACAAACATAAAATAAACGTAAAGAAAACATTGATAAAAAGGGTTAAAAGAACTTTTAAGAAGAAAAATCCGCCCTCCCACATCATTACAACCCCCTAAAATCCACCCACCACACGAAAATTATAATCGCATTTATTATATTTATAAGTAAGGCTCGGATTTATATGCAATGTCAAGAAAAATGTTTCTCAATTTATGGTCCAAGGGCAACTGCAATTATGGCTTCTTTTTTTTCTAATCAAAAAGGCTGGTTAGAGGTTAGATATATCTTCGTTACTATCAATTGTTAATTATAAATTTCTAGCCTCTAACCAGTATTTTAATTGAATAAAACATAATTGTTAGTTTATCTAAATGAAATTTGTTACTTCAAAATTGGCTCTTGGGCCACAGATTGAGAATCCTTTGCTGGATATTGCATAAAAGTCAAGAGCTTTTATTTATAAGATTTTGTTTTCTTGCAAAATCAAATCTAAAATAGCTTGACATTGTATTAGAAATTAGGTTTATTACAAAAAAAATTAGCATCATTTATAATATGAAGGTGAGATAGAATAAGAGAACGAAAGGAGCCTGGATGGTTGCCATAGCAACGTCTCGTTACTAGGAAGTGGCCCTGGAACGAGGATGAAAAAGAAAAGAGATAGAAAAAGACATAACTTGACTACGTCATCGAGGTGAATGACCGGACTACTTTCCCTTGAAAAAGAGAGATGGAAGGAAGAAGAAGAGAGAAAAAAAAGTGCAGCCGAGAAAACGTTAGAGGACATTCACCCCGTCTTAACATCAACATAACTGGGGAAGACCTCTCTCTCTCTCTCTCTTTACTTTTCTTTCATCTATCTTTCTATCTATTAAGGGGAAAAACAAAAGACAAAAAAGCGCTTAGCAACCATTCAAAGCGCATTTTTATGTTCCACTGACGTCATCGTAATTTTTATTATTAATATATACATCAGATTTATACAAATAAACAGAATTTGAATAATAGAAGATTCGCAAAGTGGGCCGGGGAGGAGGTTTATGCGCATATATGCAATAAGAAACAAGACTTATTTTTAGTCTCTGTTCATTTGCATTGATTAATTTCAATGAATAAATTAATATTGTGGCCTTGTTTTTTTCTAATCCTTATAATTACAAATTAATTCAGAAAGAATTTTAAAATGTATTTGAAACTAGAAATGCAAAATGACGATAAATTAACAAATTATGTATTTTTCAACCAAAAAGACTGTTTAGAGGCTATAATTTTTTAAAATTAATTCAAAGTGTGCAACTTTGCAATAAGCAAAAACGTATAATTCTTTTAGCCTTAATTGCTATGGCTCGGATTTTTATGCAAAATATCAAAGCAAATGTTTCTCGATTTGTGGCCCTCCCCCCCCCCCCCGAAGTGCCAAATGTGAAGTAATTCATCATTATTAGACAGCAACTGCAATTATATTTTTATCTAATCAAAAAAGGCTGGTTAGAGGCTAGATGTCTGACTACAATCAGCTGTCAACTAGAGTTCTAATCTCTAACCAGTGTTTATGATTAAAAACATTCAAAATTGTTATTTGATCTAAACGGGTGATTGTTAATTAACAATTGGCCCTCTTGGACCACATTTGCTTTGATATTGGCATACAAATCCGAGCCTTAAATATTAATATAAACATTTTTTACGTGTTTGATGAACCATAAAAAGTTTATTTAGAAATATTTTGAAAACAAATATCCTATATTACCATCTTCATTAAATTAAACAGGTAAATTTTGAACCTTTTTTAAATAAAAAAATAACAAAGCAGCGTTTAAAAATCATTTTTGCACATTTTTTTTTCTAAAATGAAATAAAAAATATCCAAAGTGAAATTGACCTTCAATAGAAAAATTAACAATTCCAAAATGATGAATAACCACCCCCACCACCACCCATAATTATAACAACTATTATCATCCTCATATGTCATTGTCATAATATTGATAATAATCATTATGTGGATGATGATGATATGGGTGATTAATATTATGATACTTATTTTTTTCAAAATGAAACAAAAGAGAAAGACAAAAAATCTCTCTCTCTCTCTCTCTCTCTTTCTCTTTCACTAACTCCTCCCGCCCCATTTCTCTCTCTGTCTATCCCTTGTCAGTCCATCAGTGACCAGTCTATTCTACAATTGTAAAAGACAGGTGTGGGTCACTCTCACAACTTATAATTATGGAAGGGATAACAAAAAAAAAATGAACAGTTTGATTTTCAAACTCTGGTTTCAGGAAAGCAAAAAAAAAAAAAAAAAGAAGAGAAACTAGAAAGTGTTTTAGAAACTAGAAGGGTAGTTCAATCACCTAAGGGATATATTTTAATGTTGATATTTTTTTTTCAAAATATACTTTAAAAAGGTATCATTATATGCTTAGAAATTCAGTCATTTTTCAAACAAACATAAAAAAAACTTATTTTAAAAGATGTTAACATAAAAATATACATTTAATTACACTTCTAGTTTCTAAAACATTTTAAATTTCTTCTTAAGATGTAAGTTTTCGAACTTGGGTTATTTTGCAGTTTCAGAAAAGCGACATTACAAAGTAGAACATCAGTGTATTTTAATACTATTTTCATGTTGATATCGTTCAAAATAAGCTTTTTTTATGGCAGTTTCACAAAATGACCCAACTGTAAGCAGCATGTGATACATTTTAATTTTTTAGTTTATAAAATGTTTATTTTGAAAAACATCAAACATAAAAATTACTATTAAGTGATTTGGTTACCCTTCTAGTTTCTAAAACACTTTCAAGTTTCTTTTTCTTAATTTTGCTACCGAGTTTGAGAGGGGTTCATTATTATATTTTAAAACCATCTTAATGAATAGCATTTTTAATCCAATAAAAAATACCTAAAATCAGCGATGCATTCTCCATACGTTCTTTATTAATCTATAGGCGTTTAATTGGGTGCAACTTGAGTCTTTGTCATTTCCACTATCCACCCTCCTCCCTCCCCCCTATTTCAAACAAACCAATCAAAATAAAGTTAACAAAGACAAAATCTATGAGAACAAAAGAAACAATTGCTAACCGCATTTTGATTGGCTCAGGTTAAATCCGCCAAATGACAGCAACATTGCAATGAATAATGAATGAATTCAGTCAATGTGAATAAATCGAAAATCAACACGTGTTACATGACGTCTACTCTACTACTGTATAATAGGCGTCGTTCATACTGCATACAAATACACCCAGCGCCATCCTGTGGTCGAAAAATGCACTTTGGTCAGGTAAACACTTTTGTAATCCAAGAGCGAAGTTTTACATTATTATATTACGTTAAAATATATTTTGGATGTGAAAACACCAATGTGTACACATTGGTGTTTTCACATCCAAAATATATTTTAACGTCACTAGATGGCGCTCAGGCTCATATAGGCAGTGAGCACTGTGCAAAAAAAGAATCCCTGGCGCACATTGAGACTCAGGCACTGCAGTGCAGCTATTGCAGATGCGCCAGGGATTACCATATCCAAGTCGGAGTTGAACAGTCCAAACTCACCAAGCAAACTTGGCACTTGAAACCTCTAAAAAGGGTTCCAAAATTTTCAAGGTTAATTCATAAAATACCTGAAATTTAACAGAAACAACGTATCTCAAATTTAAATAATTCCACTCTATTTATTTGGCAGAAAAGAAAATGAAGTTGTTTCTGTTTGTCAGGCGGAATTCCATTATATTAGCCAATAACAAGGCGCATTTACATTACAGCCACGTCATTCTTTATGACTTATTTCTCCTCTTCTTCTATGACTAGAAATGTTTTCCGTTTTAATGTGTGGAAAACCATTGAACGGAAAGTAGCAGAAAATGTTTTCAGCTTATTCCTGGTCTCTACTTTTTTAACGAATGTGGGATTCTGGCCTTAATTAATTTTAAATGAATTATTATTAAACTAAAAGTGTAATGAAATCAATGCAAGAAACAGCAATTCTGTAAGCAGCCCAGAGGACCTGTGCGTCAAAGAGACTATTTTAATCCAAAAAGCAGCATAATATTAAATAAATTGTCAAAATAAACTACTTTAACAAATCCTCGTGTAAAATATTAAGTTAAAGCGACTGTAGCGCCATCTTCTGGTGTATATAATAAATCCCTGATAATCATGTTTTTTTTTAAATAAATATTAAAATTGCATAAAAAAAGGAAGGAAGGAAAGAAGAAAAATCTGATTTATTCATGTGAAAAATTCGGATGATTGAGTAATAATTCAATTGTACGTGTGAATGAAAATATTTTGAATTCTCTGTTTCTCTTTCATGATATTTTTTTTTCATGTAATAAACGCACGGACGTACGTAAGAAGAATACAGAAGCAGCAGCAGACACGCGCACATTATCACCACCGTTCGTTCCACAATGCTGACCATCGAGAGAGAGAGAGAGAGAGAGAGACCAAACAACAGTTCCATCCCACAATACACTTCTCTCCTCTTCCTTCCGCCATTCATTCTATCAAGTGGCAATGACCGCCATAACTGAATGCGTTCATGAAACATCAGAAAGAAGAAGAAAAAAAAGTAACTGAGACGCGCATGCGCATTCAAACGTAACAATTATCCCACACCTGTCAATGATGAGACACTAAATTTAATTTTAATATATTCTATATTATATGGTGTATATTATCCACACTGATTAATCCGAAAACAAATTCCCGTTAGATTTTCTCATATAATGAAGAAAAAAAAAATCAAGCAAAGAGTGACGTCATCCTCACTGTGTGTGTCGTCATTAAGACAGTTTATTCTAGTCTTTCGGAAGAGCAACAAACATTAAAAGAAACTAGAAAGTGTTTTTTTAACACCTAGAAGAGGCAACTCAAAATCACAATTAAGGCTATTTGCATATTTGATATATCTTTCAAAATAAACTTTTTATAGACCAAAATTTTTAAAAAATATCGTCTGGGCCATTTTCAAAAATATCAACATGAAAAAATGAGTTACCCTTCTAGTTTCTTAAATTTCTCTACAATTTATATCTTTAAATTTTTAAAAATTTCTTCTAAAATAAATTTCTTTAGTTTAAAAAATGCAACCTTGCAGCGGCCCCCCCCCCCCCCACAGCCCCCGGATCAATCCTGAGCCTTGATTTTTAACATAAAAAATGAAATACGTGTATGGTTTGGAGGGGGGGAGGGAAGCCTCACTCCCTGAACTTGTTAATTTGCTCAAAAATTGCAATGACCTCAATTTCAAACTAAAAGCCCCCCCCCCCTTCCAATTTCACTACAATGTGCAATTTGCAAGGTTCTTGGCTTTTTGAAAAGAATTTTTTTTGCAAAGAAATTGCTCATCTTCAAGGGGGAGTGAAGAGGACCATTTGACAGTTGAGAATGGGGGCGGGACCCATCTAAATCGGACCCTAATTCAAATTTCAAAATGGCTGTGTGTGTCTAATAAGAAGAGGCGCTATTTCTCCTCCTCCTCCTCCTCCTTATGTTGGGTCTCTTAATAAGACGAATGTTGTTCATAAATCCGAATGGCAGAAAAGAGAAACAAGAAGGCCCTTTGCTTTAGGGCTTAATAACTGAAAGAGGGAGGTTAGAGATTTAGGGGGGAGAAAACATACAATTGGTGTTGGTGGTTGTTATGCTCTTGTTAAGGTTAGGGACTATTTAGTTTTTACGACTCTCACTTCGATGTAGAAAGAGAGGGAAATAGGGAAGGAAAATGGAAGTCATTTGGCGGCCAGTGAACGCACTCAAATGACGGCTAAAATTGTGTCAAGGCAAAGGGGTCAATGTCCTCTCAGTAACAACACAAGTGAATGAGAGAGAAGGAATGATAAGTTGTAGGCTTAATTCATGATAACGTGTTTCCATCCCCCCCCCCCGGTGCTATTGCGGAAGTGGCGCTGAATAAGCACCAACTTGATTGAGCGCGAAATTCACCATACGCCAAACTGAACAAGTTTGGCTTTTATTAAAATCGGCGCTTATTCAACTTGCTGTTTGTTCAATTTGGCGATTATTTAGTTTGGCGCTTATTCAGTTTGCTGTTTGTTCAGTTTGTCGCTTATTCAGTTTGGAGTTTGTTCAATTTGTCGCTTATTCAGTTTGGAGTTTGTTCAATTTCGCGCTTATTCAGTTTGGAGTTTGTTCAATTTGGCGCTTATTCAGTTTGGAGTTTGTTCAATTTGGCGCTTATTCAGTTTGGAGTTTGTTCAATTTGGCGCTTATTCAGTTTGAAGTTTGTTCAATTTGGCGCTTATTCAGTTTGGAATTTGTTCAATTTGGCGCTTATTCAGTTTGGAATTTGTTCAATTTGGCGCTTATTCAGTTTGGAATTTGTTCAATTTGGCGCTTATTCAGTTTGGAATTTGTTCAATTTGGCGCTTATTCAGTTTGGAATTTGTTCAATTTGGCGCTTATTCAGTTTGGAATTTGTTCAATTTGGCGATTATTTAGTTTGGCGCTTATTCAGTTTGCTGTTTGTTCAGTTTGTCGCTTATTCAGTTTGGAGTTTGTTCAATTTGTCGCTTATTCAGTTTGGAGTTTGTTCAATTTCGCGCTTATTCAGTTTGGAGTTTGTTCAATTTGGCGCTTATTCAGTTTGGAGTTTGTTCAATTTGGCGCTTATTCAGTTTGGAGTTTGTTCAATTTGGCGCTTATTCAGTTTGAAGTTTGTTCAATTTGGCGCTTATTCAGTTTGGAATTTGTTCAATTTGGCGCTTATTCAGTTTGGAATTTGTTCAATTTGGCGCTTATTCAGTTTGGAATTTGTTCAATTTGGCGCTTATTCAGTTTGGAATTTGTTCAATTTGGCGCTTATTCAGTTTGGAATTTGTTCAATTTGGCGCTTATTCAGTTTGGAATTTGTTCAATTTGGCGCTTATTCAGTTTGGAATTTGTTCAATTTGGTGCTTATTCAGTTTGGAGTTTGTTCAATTTGGCGCTTATTCAGTTTGGAGGTTGTTCAATTTGGCGCTTATTCAGTTTGGAGTTTGTTTAATTTGGCGCTTATTCAGTTTAGAGTTTGTTCAATTTGGCGCTTATTCAGTTTGGAGTTTGTTTAATTTGGCGCTTATTCAGTTTAGAGTTTGTTCAATTTGGCGCTTATTCAGTTTGGAGTTTGTTCAATTTGGCGCTTATTCAGTTTAGAGTTTGTTCAATTTGGCGCTTATTCAGTTTGGAGTTTGTTCAATTTGGCGATTATTCAGTTTAGAGTTTGTTCAATTTGGCGCTTATTCAGTTTGGAGTTTGTTCAATTTGGCGCTTATTCAGTCAGTCGCCTCGTCGCAGAATAATACATGGCAAAAATTCACAACACCTTCAGACACTGAAAAGTTATCAACTTTTGTCTCAGAGACAAAATCAGACTATTTTCAGTTCTGATTATTCTGTCTTTCAGAATAGCAAAATTAAAATAAACTAGAAAATGTTTTAGAAACTAGAAAGGTATAACTCGAATCACTGAAGGATATTTTCATGTTGTGATGATATCATTCAAAATAAACTTTTTATGTCAGTCAGAAAATGACCAAACCAACTTATTAAAATGTTTATTTTGAAAGATATCACACAACATGAAAATATTATATATATATATATATATATTATATATTATATTATATATTATATATTATATATATATTATATATATATTATATATATATATTATATATATATATTAATTGACTTACACTTTCTAGTTTTTCTCTTCATTTTCAGATTTAATTATAAAATACATGAAAATGAAAATAAATATAACAAATATTAAATTGAATATACATTACAGGTAATTATATAATTTTTTTTAAAAAATACCAATTTAATTAATTTTAACATTTTAATTAAAATGAAGAAATTAGTTGTAAAACTCACATTTAAACTAGAAAAATGTACATAATTTTGTACGCGAAAAGCAATATATTCTTAACAATTTGATGCGAATAAAGAAGAGAAATTATTAAAAATTCACGATTTTTGATTTTCATGTTAAATCATTTCTCTCAAATCTTCAAATCGTGATTTGAATTTCGTGAGTTTCATTTTTAGAGTCCATAAACAATTAATACGCGGTCCAAGAACCACAAATAAGGGGGGGGAGAAGTGTCCTACGTCAGACCTTCAGGAATTTAAGGTTGTAACAAACAGACCACTTTTGGCGGTCGAATTCGACTATTGTAAAATGAAGTCGGATTGTCGCCCAAACCAACCACTTCTGAGTTTTTCCATAAAAAATACATTGCAATCACATGCAACATTATTTTGCAGTCGAAATCAACCACCAAAAGTAGTTCGTGTGCCAAGGACCTTAAGCCTCTTTGTCCAACATTTTACGCCACTGCAAGCCTTAGTTTTAAAGTTACAGAGAGGACGACTTTTTGGCCACTTTTCGACTACAAAATGAAGTCGAAGGTGGTTGAGCTGTGGTTGCACTGTATTTTCTATGGAAAGACTCAAAAGTGTGGTGGCGGTTTTGGCTTCAACTCGATTATATTTTGCAGTCTAAAAGTGGTCTGTGTGCCAAAGGCCTTAACAAGACACAGGTCCACTCAGAACAAGTAGCCAAATCCCCAAAACAAATAGAAATAATAATCCAAACAGTAGCCCCCTCTATTATCGTATTGCAGCTGCAATAAAAATGACCAAAAGTGAATAAGAAGAGGTCATTGAACTCTTTTTTTTTCTCTCTTCCTTCTATATTCCTATGCAGGGTGTTTATCTATTTTGTGTCTGTGTTTCTCATAGATTAAAATGAATAGTAAAATAGCCTCTAACGAATACCAATCAGTAAAATCAAAGGAAACATGCGGTTTTTCAAGCAACAATGTTGTTAGAGGCTATAATTCTTACAATTAATACAAGACTCGTTGAGGAGAAGCGAGTACATAACCTGACAATTAGCCTCTAACAGTCTGTTAACTGAAAAACGCACAGAATTTTACCTCAACAATAAGTGATTAAATTAAGGTGGTTTTAAAGTGTAAATGCCTCTCGAACTTTTGATTAATCTATCTTTCAGGTGCAAAATGAAAAAAAACTTGAACGTGTTTTAAAAACTAGAAAGGTAACTAAATCACTTAAAGATTCATGTGGGTTTGAAAATGACACAACTTTAAGCAATTTTTGTCTATAAAAAGTTTATTTTAAAAGATAACATGAAAACATTCTTAAGTGATGAAGATACCCTTCTAGTATCAAAAACACTTTCTAGTTTTTCTTAATTTTGCTCTTCTGAACGATAGAATATAATCAAGAGTTCGATAATTCAGCCGTTCAATTAAAAAACTATAAGAATATTTCCAATCTTCAATTCATAAATATACATATGTTACTGTCAATCTGCAGAATGCCTAGGTAATCTGCAAAACCATCAGACTTGTGCTAGTGATTCTGCAAAATTCAATACATTTTAGGTGTTCAATTTTGCAAATCTACTAGCAGGTCGGTTGTTTTGCAGATTGCCTAGGTAATCTGCAGTTTGACTGATTTCGCAGATTGACAGTACTAACATAAACAAAGGAAATATTTCAAAATATACAACTTAATAGATCTTTGAGAAAATAAAATTGTATTTTGCCTCCTTTGTAAAATGGCAAATAAACAGTTGCATATTTTGAACGATGAAAGAATGTTTCTTTTTAAAAAAGAAAATCAACGGCGGTCTCATTGTTGTCATAATAAGCAGAAGCAAATGGAGAAGAAAAAAATCCACCAAGGTCAATGTCCTCTAAGAACCTACTTTCTACAATAAAAAGTACAATAAATCGATCTAAAACCCGACACGAATCGATATATCGATATCGCCAGTGTCATACAAGTTTATTGCTAGAAAAAATGGGCGTGGCTTTTCTTTAATGAACAGTTGCTGATTTTGGAACTCTTTGATTATTCTGTCTTTTCAGGAAACAAAATGTGTTTTAAAAACTAGAAGGGTAGCTCAATTCCGTTTAAGGGTTATTTACTTTTATGTTGATATCTTTCAAAATAAACTTTTTTATATAAAAATTAAAAATATCGTCTGCTTAAAAAAATTAAGAGCATATTTCAAATTCACACAAAAAGTTTATTTTGAACGATATCGATATGAAAATACCCATAAGTGATTGAGTTACCCCTTCTAGTTTGTAAAACATATTCAACTTTTTATCTTCATTTTTTCTCTCGAACGGATACTAATAACCAGAGAGGCCTCACTACAGAAAGAAGATATTATGACTATGATATGAGACAATAAATTGTCATATCTAGCTCATAATAACCTTGTAAAAATCTCAAAAAAAAAAAAAAGCAAATGACAAAATATTCTTATGATATTTATTGTCATATGACTGCCATTGGCTAGTAGTGTACAAGCATAAAATGACAAGTCATAAAACAACAGTGCACAAAGACAAGTGTGACATCATAAAGTATGACTGTCACAATTTTACGACTTTCTTTACTGAAAAAAGTCTCAAGAGTTCGAGAGTGTCGCCATTGACAGACTACTTTCTGACCACTTTTTAACTGCAAAATGAAGTCGCAGGTGGTTGGGTTGTGGTTGCAATGTATTTTTTTATGGAAAGACTCAAAAGTGGTCGGGTTTTGGCAACATCCCGATTTAATTTTACAGTCGAAAAGTAGTCAAACAGTGGTTGGTGTCTGTGTGTTCCAAACCTAAAAGTTTCCAAAAGGGACATCCAAAAAGTATTACCCACTGAACTCACACACCTGACACCCTTCATTATTTTAATAATGAAAATCTAACTGATCAAAACATAAAAAAATGTTTTCCACACCTTTTATTTTGACATATAATGTTCAAATTTTAACTTTTTTATGTTATGTTTTTTTCTTTCTTTCTAAATGCGTGAAATGAATAAATTTCACAATTTAAACAAACACCTCTGAAGAAGAAAATTAAATTCCACGCCTTTTTTTTTTTTGGTAAAAGGTGGGCCATATAATAAAAACGTAGTCAGATGGAATATTAAAATTTCAATGATGAAAATTGCTGATGGTTTGTTATAACATTGAAAAATGACGTCAGAACGAAAAAAAGAGATATTAAGAGTCTTTGAGGTCAATGAACTCATTTTCAACAAACTCTCTTTCTATCTGATGTATATTTCTTTCTCCTATGTATTGAACCATCATTTTGTATGATATTTCATTATTCACTATCTTTCTCACCCCCCCCCCCCCGTCCTCCTGTGTCTATTGCGATCCCTAAGGCTAATTTAAGGAATAATAACCAAAAACACTGGGATGTCTTTTTTATTGCCGCTATTTGCAAATTCACCTGTTTTTCTCTCTCTCTCTCTCTCTCTCTTTCTATCTATCTTCTATTATTAATTAGCGCTGATTACTTTTTAATTAAAATTATACACGGGTATAAACAAATATAAACACCTTGTTTTCCAAACTGTCAATGACTTTTAGATTTTTTTTTGGGAGGAATTATAAAAGATTCATGTTATTAGGAATGTTGTTTTTAATCGAAATTATAAACAACGCTCGAAACATTATTACTAAAAAATAAAATGTGTCCGACGGACATTGACGGGTATCAGATACATGTTACACCTTCTCAAGTGTATCAAAGACACTGAGACACTGAATATACTTACAGTATGTTATATCGCGAATGTAAATTTGGAACATAAAAGTGTCGAGAAAAAACACAAAATTGTTCCTTATACATTGACACTCAACATACATGTGTCTGTGTCAACTTGTATCGAAGTTTAATAACTGTACAACCATGGTGCGCCATGACACAAATTTTGTATAAAAATTGGGTGTTGAACGGTGGCGCTGATCAAGTGCCAAATTGAACAGACGCCAATCTGAACTAACGCCAAACTGAATAAACGCCAAACTGAATAAAAGCCAAATGGAGCAAACGCCAAATGGAGCAAACGCCAAACTGAATAAGCGCCAAATGGAAGAAACGCCAAACTGAATAAAAGCCAAATGGAAGAAACGCCAAACTAAATAAAAAGCCAAAAATTTGGCGGTTATTCAGTTTGGCGTTTGTTCCATTTGGCGCTTGTTCAGTTTGGCGTTTGTTCAATTTGGCGCTTATTCAGTCGCCCCAAAAATTGATATATGACGTCACGACACAAGTTTTGTATAAAGCAATATAGTTGGTATTGTGAGAAATTTTTTTGCATAAAGCTATATACATGGCGTCATGACAAGTTTTGTATACAGACTTTCTATATAAAGTGTCGTGATACAAGTTTTTTTTATAATAAAGCTTTATACATAATATCCATACTATCGTGACACAAGTTTTGAATACAGGGTTTTCAGCCTACATTTATAAAAATGATGATGTTTTGCTAAATTATTATTAATAGCCGCTTAAAGAGACACCTGGTGTTACTTTCAATAATAATTTATGATTCAAAAAAGCCAAAAACTTTGCAAAATTTATATCGACAAAATTTTTGTCTAATTATAGAATAGTATGTATGCTGGGGCCCGAGCCCCCTCCTCAGTAATAATAAATCTAATTGGCTTCTGATAAAACAATTAAAATATATCAAATATACAACAACTAACATTGTTTTTAATAAACTCAATTGTGAATATGTTGTTTGTGTGTGTGTGTGCATTGTATTTAATTCAATGGTAGGCCTATATATATATATATATACGGAAGAAAAATACAGCCACAAAATGCAATTGAAGTTCAAGTTCACCCATCATCATCATCCTCCTCCTCCTCCTATTCCTACTCAGTGAAACCGTTCAGAATTTCTCCACACACACAGAACGGTCATTGACCTCAACAACAAGCACAAACTCCACTATCTCTCTCTCTCTCTCCATTTCTATCTCTCTCTCTCTCTCTCATACTCTTATGTTTCTTTCTATCTCTCTATCAAGTCTCCATTGGAGAGAAAAACACAAAAAGTAGTTCCAAAATACAAAAAAAAAACGCGGCTGAAAACTTAATAAAGTCTATTGTTTGAACTTAATAAAAATTAATAACATATTAATATTGAACATTATCATCATTAGGGTTCGAATTTTTATGCAAAAATATCAAAAGCAAGTGTTTCTCAATCTGTGGCCCAAAGAGCCAATTGTGAAGTTAACAATCCTCCTGTCAAGAATAACAATCTATTATTTTTTAAAATTTTTGCAAAAACACTTGCTTTATTTAACAACTGTTGGTTGCTCTACAGAGGAAGATGATGATTTCACAATTGGCCTTTTGAGCCACAAACTGAAAGAAACATTTGTGGTTGAAATTTTGCATAAAATTCCGATGCCTAATAAAACAAATCTAAAAATATTCACACAAACCCTCGAAATTTCCAAAAAAGTTGCTTAAAACAAAAGTTTAAAGAAAATTATCTTTTATAATTTATCTAACAAATGTTTTTGGTGGATTTGTAAGTTAAAGCTAGTGCTAAGCTCATCCTCTTTTACATGAAACTTATCAAGAGTTTTTTTGAGTTTAGCACTAGCTCTGACTTAGCAATCATGAAGAATACGACTCTCTTTAGCATTCTTTAAACATATTATTATTAGGTGCATATTTATCAAAATCTATATTGCATTATTATGTGAAATAAAAGTTTATAAAAGTATTTTAAATTTTAAGACATTTTTATAGTAGGCTATGTTGAAATAAATTTTGAAATTTGTACTTTTTTTTAGAGTAGTTTTAAAATGAAAAAACACATCTCAAACTCTTCATTATTCTGTCTGTCAGATGCAAAATTAAGAGAAACTTGAATATGTTTTAAAAACTAGAAGGGTAGCTCAATCACTTAATAGTATTTTCATGTAAGATATCTTTAAAAATAAACTTTTTATAGACAAAATTAAACAAACATCGTCCGCTTAAACGTTGGGTGATTTTTAAACAGAACATAAAAAGCTTATTTTGAAAGATATCAAAATGAAAATATCAACAAGTGATTCAGCTGCCCTTCTAGTTTCTAAAACACATACAAATTTATTTACAATTTGTACCTAAATGACTGAAATAATCAAGAGTTCGAGAGGCGTTTACACTTTTTTTTTTACAAAAAAAAAAAAGCAGAACTTTTGTGAATTTCCTTATTTATTCGAATGTATTTCTCCGCAATGGTGAAGAGGTCTTGTATTTCAAGAGCGCATTTGTATGAAAAAAAGTGAGTTTGAATGTGTAAATCGGTTTGCCAATGTGGTTCTTCTTTGGAGGTCATTCACCCCAAACTTACATTGCGTTCAATGCTATGATGGCTTTTGAACAAGGGGAGAAATATTGCTATTCTAGCCTTGAATTTTTTTTTTTCAAACCACCACCTAAAAAACTTTTGCTTTTTAGCGCAACTTTTTTTTAAAACCTTTTATTAATATAATTAATATTTACACAATAGAAATGACCAGTGCTAATTAAAACAATTAATTATCTTACCAGCTTTTGAAGTTTTACTTTGTGATGGTTTATTGGAATTTCCAACCATTCCAATAACATTTTTTTGATCGTATAATACGGTCATTTCTTGCGGACTATGATGTCCAGCAAGTCCACTACTGACCACCGATCCTTGCGGACTCGGTTCTCCTCCATTGGTCAATGTATAATGTTGAGAATAATCCTTAGGATCTCCTGGATAAATCGTGTCCGGAGTCATTTGAGGAGGTGTAAAAAGACAAGGTGGTCTTTCTTCAAAGTCCTCTTTTTTAGGAGCATCAAAATAACTGAGCCCATAGTCATTATTTGGATTCGAACCGGACACGGTTCCAACTCCACCCACATTCTCATCATAACAATCGGGAACAACAAGTTTCGTTACTTCATTATTATTGTTAGTCAAAGCCGGCGTTAAAGCGGCTGATTCAAGTTTGTAAACTTCCATTAAATTGTTCCAGAAACAATTTTCTTTTCGGAAGATATTTTTTTTTTTCAAAATAAAGAAAATATTTTAGAAAAATAAAAATAATATTTAAAAAAAATTCACTTCCTGATGATTTTTTTTAAAAATAATAAAAAGCAAATGCTATATAAATCCTAATTTAAATTTAGTTCTTCGTAGAGAAATAGTGGTTAACGTTAAGTAATGCATACAGACGTTATTTAAAACCACAAAACACGCGTTTTTCTTAAATATTAAATTTTAAAATTTAACATTTAAAAATATCTAAAAGTTAAAAAAAAATATGAGAAATATAATTTTTGACCATCAAAAAAAAAAAACGTAGCAAAAATTAAAATCTGAAGTCAAAACTCGATAATAACAAACGGTACTTTTTTTTTTCTCTCTCCCCCAAATTGAAACGTGAAGTGGCTATTTGGTGGACAATGACCTTTAGCCGCGCCGCCGCCAACAACAACACCCCATTCGAAACAAAAATCCTCACTTTGGAGATAAATTTTTCATTAAAAATCACACCGAAGAAAAAAACACACATCAAAAATCGCGAAAAAATTTAAAACATAAAAAAAAAGTTTACTTTGAAAAATATTGACCCGTATTTTTCACATTTAAAATCCAAAATTAAAAAAAAAAAATATGAAGACGTTCTCCAAACAGAAAAATCCAAAAACTTTTTTTTTTCAAAAGTTACTCATAATAGAAAAAGTTCACACTCCTTCAATGTTGAATTTTACCACATTTAAAACTTTGTAAAAATGGACGATTTTTGCAATTTATGAAAACCCCAACACGTCCACACATCTCAATGTCACAATACTCTCTCTCACTCACTCACTCACTCAAGGTAAATAACATATAGAAAAAAATGATAGATAGAAAGTGACGAGGTTGAGAAGAAGAAGCAGCAACAACGTGTCCGCACTACACTTGGCCATAGACAAGAATGAAAACTAACAGGAGGTTTCAATGTTGCCTACCTGCGGTCATTGAACCCTGAGTGAGTGAGTGAGAGTGTGTTTTGGTTGTTCATATACGGAAGCAAATAGAAAGAGAGAACGAGAGAGAAGAGATTTTTGTTTGTTGGACAGGTAAACCATCTTAGAAGGGGGGGGGGGGGAGACACCACTACCCCTCAATCTCTCTCTCTCTCTCTCTCCTCTATTACCCCCACCACCACCCCTTATTTTAGTAACTACCATTATGTCCAATATATACAAATTGGATGATCAACTTACTAAACTAAAAGGGCCGATTATTTTAATTAAATTCGGTTTTAAAAATATAAAACGTCATTATTCCTTAATGATTGGCTTAGTCAAAGGCAATGCTAAACTCTATCAACTTTTTGGTAAAAAAGAAGTTGATGAATTTAGCATTAGCTTTGACTTAGCAATCATTAAGAATACCAATCGAACTCTTAATTATTCTGTCTTTCAGATTTAAAATTAAGAAAAAAAAAACTCCAACGTGTTTTTAAAAAAACTAGAAGGGTTGTGCCACAATCACTCAAAAAACTATTTTCATGTTGATATCGTTCAAAATAAGACTTTTTAATGTGAGTTTGAGAGTTTTTAAGCTCAGAAGATATTTTTTAAATTTTTTTTTTCTATAAAAAGTTTATTTTGAAAGATATCAACATTGAGCTACCCTTCTAGTTTCTAAAGCACTTACTAGTTTCTCTTAATTTTGCTTCGAAAAGACAGAAGAATAAACGTATCACTTAGAACTTCAACTTGAACTCTTAATAAACATACTTCGAAATATGTTTCAGGGCTACTAAGTAAAACAGGGTATTTGTAAGATTAAGGGTCGTACTCTTAATGATGATTGCTAAGTCAAAGCTAGTGCTAAACTCGTGAACTTTTGATAGAAAATATCATGTAATAGTTAATGAGATTAGCAATAGCTTTGATTTAAAAGTTATTTAGAACACGAACAGCACCCTCAGACGTCAAAGTGAAGCTCAACTTGCTCAAGTACCAACTTTTCTTCGTGAATTTGGTCCTAAGTTGCTCTGTGTATAATCGACGAGGGGGGAGGTCTCTAAATTGCCCAATATGACGATATAAAAGGCTAAAAAACTAGAAGAGAACCCTGTAAGAAGAAGAAGAAACATTTGCCCAAAAGGTAAAAAAAAAAGTTTGTCCCTCTGCACCAAAAAAGAATGATCTTGCAAAAGTGTACAAAAGTAATTTCATTTCTTGCAACCCCAATGAGGGTAAAAAAGAAGAGGGGGATTCTGGGTAACCCCTCACCCCTCCTCTATTTGCTTCAGGAGGAGGAGGAGGAGGAGGAATATGAAACTTATTTTAAAGAAGAGAAATAAGGGGAGGGGATGTTTGAGGGTAGAATAATGGAGAGTGGAAGAGTGATTTCTATTAAATCTATTGTCTCACATTCTTAAGTTTCTTAACTGAAATCAGTAAAATGTTTTAATTCCGCGTTTATAGTTTCGTCATTTTTTTCCGAACACGAGAAATTTGGAAAACTCCCTGGAAATTTGCGTACAATTTTAATGTAAATCTGAGAAGACAGTCCTGTCATCATGAATTGCCAACTATAAACGCGACCAAAAAGAATAAGCAACAAATATACAGACATGTAAAGACAGGGAGATACAGTCGTTTGCCTCCGCCCCCCCCCCCTTTATGAGCGTCAGACCAAATATCAACCAATTGGAAATTGAAAAAGGTGGGGCAATGGACGTCAGACCACATAACAAACCAATTAGAAGTTGCCGTTCCTCATAAAAGGGGCGGGGCAAACGACTGTATCTTATTGTCTTTACCTGCCGGTTCGAACTATGTGTGAGAAACTTGCGTTTTATAAACTAGAAGGGTAGCTCAATCACTTAAGAGGGAAATTTCATGTTTGATATCTTTCAAAATAAGCTTTTTTTCTATAAAAAGTTTATTTTGAAAAACATCAACAACAAAATTACAGTAATACTATTAAGTGATTGAATTATCCTTCTAGTTTCTATCATTTTATCAAACTGTGGTTCATTTGTCTTTCAAGAGCAATTTAAGAGAAAATTGAATTGTGATTTAGAAACTAGAAGGGTAGCCGTTCAATAACTTAAGAAAGCAATTTCATTTATGTTGGATATCTTTTAAAATAAACTTTTTTTTATTTTAAAACTGACAATAAAAATCTTATTTTAAAAGATGAAACATGAAACTACTATTGAGGAATTCAGTAACCCTTCTAGTTTCTTAAACGTTTTCAATTTTTCCATTTTAGTGCTGCTGAACATCATAAATGAAAAATGAACAACAACAAAAATGTTATTCAATTATAATTTCATGTCGATTTCTGTTTTTCTGTTGTTTTATTTGAATAAATTGAGGAGGGAAAAAGGGAACTTCCCCATTAAAATTTCATAACAATTCCAAATTCACGGTAAAACACACGTACAAAAACCGTATTTTTTCAAGAGAAATGAGGAGAATTAAAAAAAGGGGGGAAAAGAAGAAGAAATGATTTTAAGGAATCTGAAACGCTTCAGTTATTTCAAACTAAGAATGGATTGAAGTTATTTCAAATGACAATTCCAATGGCCCCCCCTCTTCCTATATTAACTAACCCCCTTCTTAGCATGGTTCCACACGATGCATTCACTTGTCGTATATTTTCACCTTTGAACCTCCCCCTTTTACATAGGGTTCCAATATCTAGAAAGAAAAACCTTAACCGAAAGGTAAATTAATTATCTTGAATATAAAGGTTTTTTTATGTTCTAACTTTAAAATCCCTAGCTAAAAAAAACAAGCGAAAATATGTAAGAAATGAACGCATCGTGTGGAACAGGCCTTATCTTTGACGCCTATCTATCTATCTCTCAAGAGACTTATTACACAATTTGGTATTTTTGTGACTTTGTCACTGTAATTACAAGAAGTTATACTAGAAACTACAGTAATTGGGGTTCAATTCAAGAAAGAAACATGAAACTTGAGTCTCAACTTAAGACTTAAAGCCTCAAAGCAAAGGTTCCAACATAACAAATAAAATCCTATGTACGATGTTTTATGAACTGCTGATTTTGGAACTTAGAAACTAGAAAGATAACTAGTTCAATCACTTAATACCTAGTACACACACCTGATAATTTAAATGCATTTAAATAATAAACGTTTTCTACAGAGGCCTGTGAAGGACAAACAAACAATATGTCGTCGAATTCAATTTATAATCAGTTAATAATCTGAAAATATTGAGTTAATACTTAAATATAATATACTAATTATTGACAAAATATTGAGTATTTCAATTTTTAAAAATATTGATAAGAAAGTCAATTTTTATTTGGTTCATGTCCTTAACTGGATTCCGTATAATTCACACCTAAACACATTTAATTTGAATTCGTTTAACTCATGTGTTGTGTACAAGGAATTAATGTATTTTCATGACCCAACTTCAATCTAACAGCATTTAATAATTTGTTTCCTGTTAAAAGTTAATTTTTAAAAATACCAAAAAACACGAAAATACTTTTTTTAGTGATTCAGCTACCGTTCTAGTTTCTAACACACTTTTCAATTTCTCTCCTTATTGTTGCTTTTATGAAACTGCAGATGAACTAAACTTGAAAACCAACAGATTCCTAAAACACGAATTCCAATAAGATACCAAAATTCGAATACCGGAAACCGTTTTCATGACAATTTTGCAAACTGAACAAAAATATTTGTTATGTTGTGTATTTTGACGAGACAACAAAAAGCCGCACTTTCCAAATGGAAATGAAATTGCAAACGAAAATGAGACAATAAGACAATTGTCTCGATTTTTTGCAACAATTTTTTTTTCTATAAAAAATAATAGATAAAAGCTGTAAAAAAAACACTTGATGATAATCGATCGAAAAAAGGAGCCCCGAGAATGGATAATTCAACTCCCAACAAACCACACGTCACAACAACAACAACAACAACAACAAACAACAACCGTCATTGTGTGCTTTTCAAATCTCTTCTTCTTCCGTCTTATTTAAATTATAAATGGCTCGCGAGCCACACACACACAAGTTCAGTGTGATTATTAACACAGGCAATTAGAAATCGGGACAAACAGGAGTCGGCTCCGTCCTTTTTATGACGACCTGTAACTTCTAATTGGTTTGTTGTGTGGTTCGACGTTGAAAAGGGCGGAGCATGTGACGTCAGACTACATAACCAACCAATTAGAAGTTGCTGGTCGTCATAAAAAGGGCGGAGCCAACTTCTGTTTGTCCCGTTTTCTAATTGCCCGTGATTATTATCCGGCATGTATTTCCCAACCAACACCTCAGTCTATTGTCATAAGTATCTACTTATAGGTGAAACAGCAGCCTAATTAATGTTTAAATTTGAATACCCCGGTATCATAGTTCTAAAAGTGTGACAATCATACCTTATGATGTCACTGCCCGTGTGTTATTATTTTATGACTATCACATCATGCTGTAATTGGCATTTGTGACTATTACAAAGAAGATGTTATAAGTTGTATGAACAGGTGATTGTTTAACTGCGATTAATTCTTCGTTTCAGAAGAGAAATTGAAAGCGTGTTAGAAGCTAGAATGGTAATTTAATCCCTTAAGACTTAACTTATTGCTATGTATGTTATCTTTCAAAATAAACTTTGTATTGATTGATAAAATTAAAACTATCATCTTATTAATCTCATAAAAAGCTTAATTTGAAAATATATAATAAACATGAAGATATTTCTTAAATGATTGAGCTGCCCTTCCAGTTTCTAAAACACTTTCAAGTGTCTTCTCTTCATTTTAGTTGTGAAAGACAAGAATATAACCGGGAAGTTCGAGAGAGAGGCCACACCTTAATGATATATCAAAATAATTAAGAAAAACTGAAATAAAATGGTTTATAATTTAAAAAAAATATTGAATTTTAAAAACTGAGTTTTAAATTGTAATTTTTTTTCTGATAAGAAGCAAATTACAATTTAAACCACAGTTTTTAAAATTCTATAATTTTTTTAATTACATTTTATTCCATTTTTTGTTTAAAAAAATTGCTAATTATTTTTTAATTAAATACAATTTTTTTCAACTCCATTTTGATATGTTTGCAAACAATCAAGCGAAGTTTTATTTTATAATATCTTAAGATATTTATTATTTTGAACGATTTCACGTTCACTCAAATAAGCCGCTTGAAAACAGACAGCTTCAGAATTTCTTTGGCTCCGCCCTTTTATTAGCGTCATCAATTTCTAACTGGTTTGTTACTAAGTGTGATGTCACATGCACTGCCTTTTTTATTTCCAATTGATTGATATTTGGTCTGACGCTCATAAAAGGGTGGAGCCAAAGAAATTTTGAAGCTGTCCACAGATGTCTGTCTGTTTGAAAAGGGTTACAGTGTGCTCTGTGTAATAATATTATTGATGAATGGGTGCAAAAGTGTTTATTAATAGCCCCCCTTATTGTATTTCTAATATGGGAACCACATTTGCAAAACTATATTTAGTATTTACTCTCTCCCTCTCTCTCTCTCTCTCTCTCTCTCTCTCTCTCTCTCTCTCTCTCTCTCTCTCTCCCCCCTCCAATTTTGTATTAACAGCATTATGAATTTATGACACAACAATGTTTACTCCACATTTGCAAATGTTTAAATTAGAAAGAAAAAAAAAACACATCTCTAACTAAATCTAAATAACAATTATATGCAGAGTGACTCAAAAGTCGACTACAGCAAGGGAAGAATCACACATGCTGAAAAAAAAATCCCCACTGAATTTCACTTTATTAAGGAAGTTACCAGAAGCGCCATATATCTTTCAAAGCAAAAGGAATACAGAATTATTTTGTATTTCTATTTTCTGTTGATTTTTCAGTGTGTGTGATCTTCCCTAACACGAACATTCAGTTCGGTTCGACTCTAGTTACAGCTTCTTTTCAATCCTTCTTCTCTCTAAGCTATAATATCGTTAAGGTTAAGCTAAATGTTTTAAGACCTGGATCACACATGCGTCAAATTCAGTCATATTTCTATGTTCCATGGGCTTCATGGACTTTGTGGCATTCATATGTCTGGTAGTCATTGTGCGTCTTTTATGCAAAGTCCAGCCATTTGATTTACAGGCAAGTGTGGCCAGCACTAGCTTTTCATTTGCCTCGCCCTTTTATGAGCGTCAAACCAAATATCAACCAATTAGAAATTGATAAGGGCGGGGCGTGTGACATCAGAGACCAAATAACAAACCAAAAAGAAATTGATGACGCTCATAAAAGGGCGGAGCAAACGAAAAGTTAGTGCTAGCCACATTTGCCTGTTTTGATTTTTTCAGGCCTCATGAGCTTGGTGGGGTGGGGGGCCTCAGTCATCTCGAGGACGTCTTCCTATTGAGTGATAAGTTTGATAACATATTTCTGCGTGGCAGAACAGAAACAATTTTAGTTTTTTCCCCGCCTGTTTACAGTCAAATAAAATTGATTTACAGTAGAATCTTGATTATCCGGATTGCCAAGAGTCTGGATAATCCAGAAAATAGCCATTATTTTTTACTTTTAATTCTCTCCTTCACTATCAGGAGGTTAAAAGTTAAAAACATCTGGACCGGATTCAGATTCTCCTAAACATATATTTTTTTTCTGCATGTGTGTTCTGAAAATCCGAATTTAATAAATAAACCTGCAAACGCTTGCAAAGTCAATTTGTTTGTGAGATTAGCTAGGCATTTTTCAGTAACAACCTGTAAATATTTATAATAATATCAAAAACAAATGTAATCAGTATGAGAGCAACAAACAAATCCAAAGCCAGAAACACACAAACCGGAAGTAAACCAGTGTTCCATACCACACACAAACACAAATATCAAATAGAAAGAAGTAAATAAATAAATTTTGTTACTGACCAACTGCAGAAGATGCAATGCAACCGGAAGAAGAGGCTGACGAGGATGTGGAAGAAGTTGTTGTGGTGATGATATTCGTAGTTACCGTCGAGGATCTACTAGGACCTGGAGCAGCGACAGCGACAACCACTTTCTCGGCTACGATGGTCACTTCCTCGGAAGAAGTGGACGAAGTCGTCGAAGTGGCCGAACCAAAACCACAACTACCACCACCATCTACGACAGTCGTACTGGAAGCAGCTTCGACTGCGGTGACAACTGCAGTCGTCCTACCACTAGTACTACTACTACTACTACTCAACGTTTCGTCGTCCACTTTGTTCTTGTCAGTTGGTTCTGCAGTTGTATCCATTCACGCGATGTGATGGTCAAACTGAATAAGTCAATGTCCACTGTCGATCGGGACGTCGACGAAATCCGACGAGACAACGTCTTCCTCCATCCAAACAAACTTTGTTGTTTTTTGATGTCCAGAGGAATCAAATTTTAATAGGAAATCCTCTTCAAAATTCAAAACTCAGCTGATGAAGAAGAAGAAGAAGAAAAAAGAATACGAAAATATATTTTAAAGATTCAATCGAAATACTGCCACTTCCGTTTTGATTAAGGAAGAGCTTAAAAAGGAACCGAATGACCATGTCGTAACAAAAGACATCGGATAAATAATAATATTCCCTCCAAACAATGCAATTTCTTTGCAGAGTTCTCTCTCGGATCCCAAAAACCCTGGATCTAGTACGAACACCGTCTTAAGTTGACCGTTTCATTTGCAAAAAAAATTACATTTTAAAAAATACATTCCCATATATTTCAAAATAAAATGTTTTGTTTTGTGGGTTCACTTCGGTTTTTTTTTGTTAAACAACATAAATAGACAGAAAAAAATCCTTTCTTAAATGTGGCTTGTATGTTGTTTGTTGCTATGCAAAAACAGAAGGAAAGCATGCGCAAAGTCCCCTTAAAAAAACGCGGCCAGGTCTTTACAGTCGATCAGAAACCACGAAACTCCTTCCGGGTCGATAGGGAATCTGGGTTTATATCCAGAGAAGAAGAGCTCCAAACAGAGCTCGAGCTCAAAAAAGCTCAGAATTCCTAGATTATAGGTAAACCATCATCTCTGACGTCACATAACAACACACTTAACACTCTTATAACTGTAAATTCGGTTAACGCATTTAAACATCATTAAAGTAAAAAAAAAATTATACTTTAATTTTTGCAATCACAAAATACCTTGTTAGAGGCTAGAGTTCTTCTATAGAGTTTGCCTTGAATTTCTGGCCTCTAAACAGTTTCTTTGATTACAAAAATTGCATAATTCTTTTTTATTGTTGCGTTAAACATCATTTATCCGTAAATTACATAATTATAATATGTAATTTCTCTGCAAACGTAAACGAGTCACTTTATGATGTACCCATGGTTATGATGATGATGATCATCATCATCATCACCACCAATACGTCATCGTTACCATGGCAACCGATAGGAACACCACCATGGTTTAAGAATGTGTTCATCCAATCTTCAAAGCTTGAGAAGAAAAAAAATGATCAATTTGGTTGTTTCATTCATATCATTTTTTTAAACTAAATTTATTATACTATAAAACAATAATTTATCATTTCTTAAAAATGGCTAAAATTATAGTCCTATGTAGTTCCCATTTTCACAGGGCCCCATTTAGTTCAATTTGTAAGATGCTTTTAAGAATTTAAATGTTTTAAATTTAGAATTCTGATTATTTTCTGCAGTTTCAGAAGAGTTATATCATCATCAATAAAGAAGAAATTGAGAAGGTTTGTTTGAAAACTAGAATGGGTAGCTGAATCACTTAAGGTGGCCGAATAGATATTTTGCTTTTGTCCACAATTCCCTCGAACAGAAGCACAACAGTGGCTAATGTTAAGCTCCATAGACGCGTTTTTGCAAAATTTCGACACAAAAAACGCCAAGTGAACGTTTTTTAAAAAAAAAACATTATGAACAAATTCAACTTGTTTCCAAACTAGAATGAAACTAAAAGTATTTTCATGGCAACATCTTAAAAAATAAACATTTTATAGTTCAATTTGAAAATTTTTTCATTGCCTTTTTTCAAAACTGCGGGTGAGAGGAAGAGACATCCTATTTGACTTTTGGTCGTTTTCTGAAAAAAAGCCAAATCTAGACTTGATTTAATCAAAAGTCGAAAAAAAATTAAATGCACATTGAAATGCCTCAGGAGCGCTCAATTGGTCCCAGAAGTCCCAAAACGCTTAGAAAAGCACTAAGATTGAAGAATTTTTAAAATTCATAAAAAATGGCTCAAAAACCAAGCAGTGGCGCAACAACAAGAAGGATGGGGAAAGATAATCTCCGGACACCAACAAACAGGGATGTCAAAAGTTTACAAATTAAAATTTAAAAATATATTTAAAAGTTTTGAAAGTCCACTTTTTATTCGACTATTTTCCTTATTGCACATTATTTAATTTAATAGTTTTCATGTTGTATTGTATAAATTATTCACACTACTAAACCTTTCTTGCAATTTGCAAAATTTCCAAAATGTTGTACACTGTGCTATAAGCAATGCCTAGAGAATATAGTAGTTTTTGCTTTTAAGCAAATACTTGTAAGCCTAAAAAGTCAGTTATTCACACTATACAACAAGCTACTCAAATTTGTGCCAGTAACCTGTAGGGGGAGGCTAAGGGGACGTTGACAGTAATGTAGTCTCTAGACTCTGGGCACAAAATTCCTAGTTGCGGCATTGCCTATAGAACACAATAGCCACTGTAGGCGCGCCATATGGAAGGACAAAAAACAAAATATCTATTCAACCACCTCAAACTTTATTCTAAAATAAATAAGACGTTCATTTCGCTTAGAAAATTCTACTTTTGAATTCCAATTAATTAATTATTAGTAGCATTATTCGAAATTCGATTTAACTTTCGTTATTCTTTAGATTTTCCATCCAAATTCTCCTAAATATAAAAATCCAATTCAAGCAATACTTCAAGTGTCAATATTTAATGAATTTGACGCTAATTTAGCTTTACTCAAAGACTTACCAAGATGAATGAATGGAGGGAGATTCAACTTCAGCATCACTTCGTTAGGCAAAATGAAAATTCTTTAAGAAAACTGAAAATATAACAAAAAAAAAACATAAAATCCAAACGAAACTTTTAAAAATAAACAATTAATGAAATCATGACTTGAAAAGTGAATTATAAACTTTTAATTATGATCAGGCATTTAAAACAATCTATTAAAACTTACTGTAATATAATCAATCATAATCATAATAATAATTGCAATAAATTGAAAGAATATCAATAATAATTGTAATAATAATAATAAGATTAATTATTTTAGAGCATTTGTTTATACATTATGCAAAATAGCTGTGCAATTTTACTGAAACAAAACACAAAAAAAAGACTTAAGAATTCTGTCCTATTTTTGAAAGGACACCTGAAAAGCCCCCCTTTTTAATGCATCATGTACAGACAAGTGTAACAAATAAATAATTAATTTGTTTATTAATTAGATGTTGGTTAGCCACACCGTGTACATTTGTAATTAGTATTAAATCACGTAGAAAAGCAAAACATAATAAATGCATCAAAAGTGTGGATTTATTTAAATTACATGATTTTTATTATTAAATTTATACTGAATCAGTTTTAAAATGTTTCATTTTTTGGTGTTCACAATTCAAAAATGATATGTATTTTAAATTTAATATAACATAATCGTTTTAATGAATTTCTTAATTTGAATTAAATTTCAAAAATTCCAATATTTTTTTTAAAAATAAAAATCATGATTTATTTTTCCATCTTCTGCAATGAATCTAAGACAACACAAAACCTGAATTTAAGTCATTTTGAGGAGATTTCACGTAGCAATTGGAAAGTTATATAAAGTCATTTTTAGACAGCAATAATATGCTGTGTTTATAGTTGATTTTTCACTTTGATATTTTCTTTTAATTTGTATTATAAAAGTGTACCACACATCAAAGAAGACGTAATAGTGAAATACCAACTATAAACGATGCATAAGACCATAATTAAAACTACAGTACTTTTAACTCTTGAAGCCTACCGTACATTAAAAACCCCATGAGTCAGTCCGCTTTTGCAAAAAAGTCTATGGGCTGGACTGGGCCAACAATTTTATAGAAAATGCCAATGTGTTTTGGTGGGCTTTGTGAGCCACAAATGTGCCCAGCCATCTTTTATGGAACCACTATGGGTCTTGTATGCCTCATAGACCTAGTAAGTCTCATAAGTTTGGTGGGTTTCCTTGGCGGGTGGTACCCTTCCTATAGCAGCTGGTTTTGCTTTCAGAAGTAAAATTAAAAAAAAAACTAGAAGGTGTTTTTTAAACACTAGAAGGGGTATCTAAATCAATCATTTTCAGGGTATTTTCTTGTTTTGATATTTTTCAAAATAAACTTTTTATAAAGTCAAAAATTCAAAAAATACGTCTGCTTAGAGAACTGACATAAAAAGCTTATTTTGAAAGATATCAACATGAAAATAGATTTAAGTGGTTTGGCTATTCTTCGAAGTTTATAAAAACAGATTCAACTTTATCTTTAATTTTTAGCTTTAGGGATGTTTGCACTATAAAATCACCAAATAGCAATCCAATGCTACGTAATACAAATACTGCCATTACTAGCAATTAATAATTATTAATTTTTTTTTTGTAAAATAATAAGCCTAAAATATAATAATTTTTTTCTTTTTCTCTTTCAAGAATAAAAAATAGCTGAAATTTGGTTTGATGAAAGAAAGAAAAAGCGAAATCCCAACGAAGTCTAACATAGTGTGTGTAATGTATACAACTCAACTAGTATTATATAAGCACAAATTAAGGCAACCTTAATAATAATAGTTATAAATATTAATTAATATGCAACTATAATACACAATGAAAATATATATATTATATATGCATGTATCATCTATATATAATATCCGATTTAAGCACATTCTGTATTGTTGTCGTTTTTTTTTAAATTTATACTATATATGCATACCAAATAATGAGATGCATAATTTCAGCCTCATTAATTCATTCGTTCATTCAACTAATTATTGGGCTTATTCACCCACCCAACCCACTACAACAAAAGAAAATAAACAATTCATATTTTTTAAATTTTAATTTTTAACCCCCTCCCCCCCCCCAACTTAAAAATGTAAAAATATCCAGTGTTGAGAAGAAATTTCTTCAAAAGTAATTAATTACTGTAATTAAATTATTTTTTCTTCTTCACGTAATTAGTAATTTATCCACATGTAATTTTAAATTTTGTAATTGTAATAAATTACCCTTTATAATAAAAAGATGCAATTACTTTTTTAAATTACTTTTCAAATTATTATCGATTTCGTTTAATTTTCTCCTCAATTTTAAACTAGTCAAAACTCTTAATTAACTTGTTAATTAACTATTCATGATTTGCATTTGAGCGTTATTTTCTTTCATATTCAATTTTGTAATTATTGTTTTAGAAGTTTTTTTTAATTTGATGTAATCACACTTTATCAAATCATGATTTGTAATTGAAATGCTTTTTGAAAAATGAGTAATTGCAATTAAATTTCTTTTTTAAAATTTAATAATTGTAATTAATTTAGTTTTCACTCATGTAAATGTAATTTATTTTTAAACTTATTGTAACTAGTTTTTCATTAAAGTAATTGTAATTATTTACTGTTATAATTGTAATTAATTAGTTATTCACTGATGTAATTGACATTTTTTTAATTTAGTAAATCTGATTATCGTTTTAATGATTTAATTAATAATTAATTTCTTTTTTAAAAAAAATTAATAATTAGTTTTTCACTGATGCAATTAGCATTTGTAATTAATTACTTTGAAAAAAGTTAAAATTGTCCCAATACTGAAAATAATTTCAAGCAAATATCCAGTTGTAACTTTTTTTTTCTAATTTCATTGAAGATTTGGACTTTTGTTTTTCTACTTTATTGCTCAAATTGTATCAAAAATGTGTGTTTTTCATTCACATTGGGGCACCAGGTGTGTTCTTATATTGAATCCACATTTTTACATCAATT
The DNA here is from genome assembly GCA_036925085.1 of Brachycybe producta. Taxonomy (NCBI): domain Eukaryota; kingdom Metazoa; phylum Arthropoda; class Diplopoda; order Playtdesmida; family Andrognathidae; genus Brachycybe; species Brachycybe producta. The sequence goes on from JAUPFP010000006.1 coordinate 3,118,504, forward strand.
ATATCACATTTTCCTCTCCCTTTTTTCCATAGGCGAATCAACAAGATTCAACTTTTAATATGGAAAGTGAACCTTGAGTTGAATAAAAATCAGACACATTGCGCCATCTTGTAAGTAGAATTAAAAACTAGACAAAACAACAAAATAAAAAAAACGGCGCCAAATTACAAACTGGAATTCGCAAACTTCTCTAACAACAGCTAATTTTCAAATTCTTGATTATTTTGCGTTTCAGAAGAGCAATGCTAAATAGAAATTAAAAGTGTCGTCGAAACTAGAAGGGTAGCTCAATCACTTATTGGGTGTTTTCATATTGATATCTTTCAAAATAAACTTTTTAATCCCAAAAATTAAAAAAAAAGGTTGTTATTTTCGTATTTTAAAAGATAACAACATGGAAATGTATCTTTAAGTGAATGAGCTACCCTTCTAGTTTCGAAAACACATTCAATTATGTCTTCATATGTTGCTCCTGATAAGACGGAAAAAAATCAAGGTTCGAGAGGCGTTTTTTTACACTTTAAACTCACCTTATTATTGTTTTCTTAACCCAATTTTACCCAATATTTAAAAAAAAAATATGCCAAACAAATATAGTTGTCTTCTCTATCTCATTCATAATTACCATCTGATATTTAAACCAATTTAACAAAATGCTATTTTATGCCCTGTTTCCATTAGATCAATAGCAAAGCAAAGTGACAACTACGACTCAACGTGTCAAAGACTCCACACACATTTCCGTTATTCATCAATTTTGATCAGCAATGTAACGTCAAATCCATATATTTCTATGGAGGTGATGTCACACTTGCTGAATAAATTGACAAATAACAGAAACTGCAGATTGTTTTCTTTTGTTTACTTTTAAAAGCAAAATAAAGAGAAAAGATTAGAATTAGTTTGCGAGAAAGACAGAAGATAAAAAACGAAAAGCAAAAGCGATCGAAATTTAGTCTTCGTAAACGTAAAAACGTCGTTATTATTATCACTCGAGTGAGTATTTTGAATTAGAATTCCATGTTAGCATCACACACACACAAAACAGAGGACAAAACTTTGGTTTCGGACCTACGAGACACAAGCACACACACACACACATACGATCGAGCTCCTTTAAATCACACTCTCTTTTTTTCTCTCTTCGGTTTTCGAGATTTCGTGCCAAAGTTCCACAGCAGCCGAAGAATACCGAACAATGCCACATTCACACACACACACAGATACTTACGTCTTTATTTTTCGAATCATCATTAAGTAAGAAAGTTAGAAATACGAAGGGGAAAAAAAAGGTGGCAGAAAGAAGAAGGAGCAAAGTCGTCACGAGAGAGTGAGTTCCGTATGTGTATGTGTCGAACGAGGATCTCGAGAGATCGGCCGAACTCCTCGATGATCATCCTCAAGTCTCTCTTGAAGTTGGTCTTTTTTTTTTTTTGGTTTAGAAAAAAAGAGTCAAGTAATTAGTCACAAGCTTAGAAGTGTTCAAAGACGGCGGCTGCCATTTGAAGATCTTCGATTCAGACAAGCCATTCGCCTTTTTCACGGCGAGCAGAATTGCTCTTTTGTGACCTGTTTCCAAGAGTTCCGTTCCGAACATGTGTTTGTGGTTAGTACGGTTAGAAAAGGAGGTTCAGAATGTCCCAAGAGAGAAGTTGAGTTAAAAAAAAAAAAGAAAAGTGTAGAAAGACAATTAGTTGTGTTAAAATTATTATAGAGAAACAACTTCACACTTTGAGAAGTGATCTTAGAGATGCAATACGACGATTATTAAAAACTAGAATGGTAAATTAATGCAACAATCTTCAAAACTTAAATAAAAAAGGTTATTTTAAAAGATAGAAAATATGAAAAATTATATCAAGTGATTCATTTGCTCTTCTAGTTTCTAAAACACTTTCAATTGTTCTTCCTTTAATGTTGCTTCTAAAATTGCACCATTAATTTACTCTTCCAGTTTTTAAAAACCACTTCCGTCCGATGAGGCTAAATAAAAACAATTCGGACCATTTTGAAGTAAATTTTTAAGAAATGTTTTTTTCTCTTGACTGACCTGGACGTTGAGTTCTTCATTTTGTTGGGTAGTATAGATTTCCCTGGTGAGCACTGTACCCTATCCCTCCCGGAGGGGGATAAAGGTTTCCCGGGTACGGTGGGGGCTTCTCCCCTTGCGACGGCATGAGTTGTGGGTGGTGATGAGGGTGATAGCCCGGCTGCACTGTGGAAGACAGACACTGAGTTCATTGTGTTCACCACCTTCGGCTTTTCGTACGCGTTCTCTTCGGCCATGCCCTTTGGAAGAACTACACGTATATAATATATGAGAAAGGGGGTTTCAATCGTCAAAATGCAGAACTCTTTTTCTTCTTTTTAATCTTCGTCTTCTTTGACCAGGTCTTAAAGAGGCTACATTATGAACCATTCTCTTTTTTTTTTGTTTTTTTTTTGGAGGAGTTCCATTCATAGAGGCTAGAAACTCGTAACATATCATTCAAACTATGACTAACCGACCAATAACTACGACTAAAGAAGTCTAATTTCGGCATGTATTTGTGTTTTGAGGGGGCTCTAATTTTTTGCTACTCTCTCTCGCTCTCTCTCTCGTAAATAAAAGGGAAGGAAGTAGTTCTCTACGTAGTACGAAACAAGGGTGATGGACGTACGACAACTGGCCGGCAAACAAACGAACACATTTAAAAGTGGACAGTGATCACTTATCGAAGTCAAAGAGACTTACAAATGTAAAGCTTTGTTTCGATAAATGACCACAGACCGACAATAATTATTTTCGTTTTCATTTCAACTGAACAACATTCACAAGACATAATTTCGCATAGAAATAAAAAACGTGCAAGTTAATACGAAAAAAAAACTGTTCCGAGTTCTTGTGTTCAAACCGAATTTTTAAAATTTTTCACTTCTTTTGTCCTTTTAGTTAAAATTCAAGATGAAACTTGAAGTTAACTTGAATCCTCCGAGCAATAATTCCAACATAGAAACCTCGCAAAGAATTTTTTTCTATGTTGGAACCCTGTTCGAAGGATTCAAGTCGAAGTTCAAGTGAGAAGTTTCCAATCATTGAATCTGGACCCTAATTGAACATCTTTCGAAAACTTAAGTAACTTGTAACTTTGAATATAAGTGTGATTGGCCAAAGAATAGTTAGCCATCAAAGTTACAAGTTACTTTCTTTCTGAACAAAGTTAAGCAACTTTGTAACTTTCATAATGAAAGTTACCTTTGGTTCGATTAGTGATCGGCTAAACGTCTATAAAAGTAAGTCTTTCATCAAAATTACGAGTTACTCTCGTACCAAATAAAAGTAACTTGTTCTTGCCCACAGACAGTTTACTGTTGATCACAACATCACGTTACAAGTTACTTTCGTTTTGAACAAAGTAACTTGTAACTGATTAACAATTTCTTTTCTAGCGGCATGACCACCTGAAAGTCTTTGCTTGTAACTTTCACATCCTTTTTTATTCAGTTACTAATAATTCAATAAAAATTTGGTTAAATCTGTAGTAAAAGTGATAATTTCTGATAAAACTCGTAAATCGAGAGCTGCTCAAAAGCAATTCTACTGCAACTTTTTTTTAATTTTAGCAGTTTATACGATGACAGTTTGAAAACACACGAGAACCCGGACTGAGAGAAAAAGAGAAGATTGCGGAAAGCGAACGAAAGGAAGAAGAAGGTAAAATTATCTTACAAGGATATGAAGGTGTGGCATTATGATGCGAGGGTGGTAATCGCCTCCTCTGATGTTTATAAACTAGAATAGCCACACCGGACACACACACAAAGCACGCAATGAAAGTGATCACCACTATGATGATAAATGCTCCGACACCGAGACCGAGAATCTTTCCCATCATATCTGCATCTGAAGAAGTTTTTATTTAAAAAACAACAACAACAATTAAAAATCCATTAATTAATTATTCATATTTTTTTTATTGAAATCGATTCAATATAGAAATTATCGATACAATTCGATATAAGAGGATTCAAGATTTAAATCCACCAACGAAAAAGCTCATCAAAGATGAAAGAAAAACAGCGTGAAAGAAAAGGAGTAGGAGGAGGAGGTCCTCCACTCCGCTCCGAAGGAGGAGGAGGAGAAGGGTGTTTCTCACCTATGCAAAAGGCATGCGAAGATTCGTCCGAATTGTCTCCACAATGGTCGACCCGATCGCAAGTCAGGTCGTTGTGGACGCAGAAGTTGTTCTTACATCGGAATCCTCGACATTCCAAAGCTGAAACAAATCAAAACCGAGAAACACGAAAACAGATTCAACGAAAACGTTATTCGTTCATTCATTCATTATTAAAGTGGGTTTCTTTTGTATTTCTTCAGTGTGAACACGTCACTCTTCCGAGCTTATTCTGCATTTTTTAAAAATCAACATTAAAAAATGTTACTTAAAATAAAGCTAAACTTAAAATAAAGACTCTGGCAAAAATTTTATATAGCAAAGACTATGGAGAATGTCTAAATATTACTTTGTTTAAGCTTTACTTTGTTTTAAGTAATCTTTTAGAATATGGTCATAAGTGAAACATTGAAAGTGGTTTAGAAACTAGAAAATTCAAGCTTATATATCTTTCAAAATAAGCTTTTTATAACAATTTGGAAAAAAAAAGGATTTAGGTTTAACTAGACTGATTCTTTTCAATTTGTTTCAGAAAACGCTTATTTTGAAAGATATTACTATAAAAATAACCATTTTATTCGATAATATTTTATTCTAATTATAAATAATTTTAAATTTTTTAAACTTTTTTTGTCAATTTTAAGTTTTTCAAAAAGTCCAATTTGTTTTTTCAATATTTAATAAAACGTTTATTTTGAAAGATAATATAAAATATAGAACTTTATGAATTTTAAAGTTTAATTAGTTACAAACTAGAAGAGTAAACGAACAAGATAGTTGTTTTTATAGTATATTTAGAAATAAACGTTGTATGGAAGATTCAAACACACAAAAAAAAAACGTTCATTTTGAAAAATAACATGAATATGCTTTTTCAGCACGCGTTTCTTTACTATTCTAGTTTCTAACAAAGTAAAAACCGTTTTTTTGGCTGTCACAGAATTTTAAAATTAAGAAACTAGAAGAGTAAAAGCATTAATTGCAAATTTTAACATACGATATCTTTCAAAATAAACGTTTTTATATTCAGGACTAGTTTGAAAAATTTTTAATAAAACTTAAATTTTGACGCATTTTTCAAAAAAAAAAAAAAGTTTATTTTGAAAAATATCAACGTGATAATCCCTTCGTTATGTAAATCGGTAACTTTTCTAGTTTTTAAAACACTTTCAATTTCTTTCTAATGTGTGTTTCTGCTTCTCGAAATAAAGACTAAACTCGAATTCGAGTAAAAATTAGCCTCTTTTTTTTAAATTATTTTACGTACGAGAGTCTTTGAAGGCCGTCAGAACTAGTTTGAAACCGTTTCCGGTGTGATCCCATCCGTAAGTGACGTACTTCAACGTGACAAAGTTGGTTCTCGTGTAGATCTTTCCCACCTGATGTTCGTTCTTGTGACAAGATAAATCAACCTTTTTTTTTCGATTAAAAAGAAAAAACGAGAAAATTAGCAAAATTTCAAAGAAATGAAATCAATTTAAGGTGGCTGAATAGGCATTTAGTTTGTTTTCCTCTCACTAGATGGCACCACTGCAGTGGCTATTATCTTCTATAGCCTTTCTGAGGTGGTCTCCTAATCCCAAACCCACCGCAGTTTTGAGAAAAATTATATTTTTCACAAGCGAACGTTTTTCAGAAGAAACATTACGAAAAAAAAAATGCAAAGTGTTTTAGAAAGTAGAATAGTTAGTGACAATGCTAAAAGTTTGTTCATGATGAAATCTTTCAAAATAAACTTTTTATAACAATTTGAAAAAAGGCCGAAAATAGTTTTTCATTAAATGTCAATGAAAAAACCATAAAAACGGGTCATTTTTCAAACTGAACTATAAAATAGTTTATTTTTTAAGATTTGCACTGAAAAAAAAAAAAACGTTTAGCAGAATCTTTTACCATTCTAGTTTTGAAAACAATTTGAATTTTTTCATAATGTAGTTTCTACTTGACGTTTTTGCATCCAAATTTTTACAAAAACGTCCACACACAGCAGCTTAGCATTAGCCACTGCAGTGGCGCCATCCAGTGGAAACAATAGCAAAACAACTATTCAACCACCTTAAACTGTTAACGTTGCTGCGTTTATAGTCGGAACATTTCAAGCTGACGTCCACTTTTTTTTTTACAGGCAAATTAGAACTCGGGACGAACGTCAGTTGGCTCCGCCCTTTTTATGACGAACTGCAACTTCTAATTGGTTGGTTATGTGCTTCGACGTCACATGCTCCGCCCTTTTCAACGCCGAACCACACAACAAACCAATTAGAAGTTGCCGGTCGTCATAAAAAGGGCGGAGCCAACTGAAGTTCGTCCCGATTTCTGAACATTTCAAGCTGACGTCCACTTTTTTTATAGGCAATTAGAAATCGGGACATACAGAAGTTGGCTCCGCCCTTTTTATGACGACGGCAACTTCTAATTGGTTGGTTATGTAGTCTGACATCACATGCTCCGCCCTTTTCAACGTCGAACCACACAACGAACCAATTAGAAGTTGCCAGAAGTCATAAAAAGGGCGGAGCTAACTTCTGTATGTCCCGATTTCTAATTGCCTGTCTTTTCTTTTTTTCGAAAGGAAAAAAAAAATGCGAGCAAAATGTGCGAACTACAAACGCGTCTACGGAAGTGTGTGCGCGCGCGCGTGCGTGTGGTTTGCACGTGTTTTGTTTTTTTTGCCTTGTAATTTCCATAGGCATGAGCTCCATCGTAAACGTAGAGATGATCATTGCAACCGAGTTTAAGAACCTCGAATCGCAACATAAACTTCTGAAGGACGGAATCCGTTTGAAAAGTAATCAAACAATTTAAGTTCTCCTTGTTGTCCGAAATGAGAACCGCGCCGTCGATCTTCTTAGAAAGTGTTTGCGATCTTTTACGATCGCACAAATTGTCGATATGATCTAGAAAAAAAAATCGTTAAAATAAAAACAACAATTTTAACAAATAAAACTCTCCAAAACAAGTTAAAAAAAGTGTTTTAAAAACTAGAAGGGTCATTTTTTGAAGTGTAAATTTCTCTCCAACTCTAATATTTTGACATTCAAGTGTAAATTTAAAAAAAGAAAACTTTGATTGTGTTTTAAAAACTAGATGGGTAACTCAAAACAATTTAAAGGATATTTTTCATATCTTTCAAAATAAACTTTTTATGGATTTAAAAAAGTTGAGTCATTTTAAAACTGACATAAAAAGCTTAATTTGAAAGAGATATCAAAACATGAAAATACCCTTTTACGTGATTGTGAATTACCCTTCTAGTTTTCTAAAACACATTCAAAGTTTCTCTTAATTTTGCACCTGAAAAAAAAAACTAGAATAACCAAAGTTTGAGAAGCTCCCGTTTACACCGTGTAAACAGTCGAACTTTGGTTATTCTAGTTTTTCAGTTTTATTTTTCTAGTTTCGAACAACTATAAGGTGGAACAAATATAAGGTGGTGTATTTTACACCACCTTACACCACTAGTTGTTCGAAACTAGAATAGTCGGTAAATTTAATAAACAAAAACTTTTTTTTAAAAAAAATAAGTTTTAATTTTTCAATAAAAAAGTTTATTTTTTTAAGAAATTTTTCATCGAAACTTAAGAAATCTTCAAAGTTTGTTTAAAAACTAGAATAATGAATGAATTTTCTAAAAAAAAAATACTTTCATGACGATATCTTTCAAAATAAACTTTTTTTTAATGACAATTCTCATCAAACGTCAATTTTTAATAAAATTATAAAATCATTTCCAAACTAACATTAAAAATGTATATTTTAAAATATATCACAAATTTAGATTAATCCGCGTTTACTATTCTAGTTATTAATCAAATAAACTTTTGAAATTCGTGTCGAGGTCACTCTCAGATTAATTATGTGAGTCATTATTCTAATATACTGAAATAAAGGGGGGGGTTGTATTTTCAGTTCAAATAGTTAATTTTAGACAATGTTTTATAATATTAGCCTCTTAATGCAAACAAGAGGAGGAGGAGGATATTCTAGTCTCGATGATTAGTCTGTGTGTTTATATTATAGTCTCTTATGTGCGTATTCCTCCCTCCCTCTCTCTCTCTCTCTCTCTCTCTCTCTCACTCTCATATGTTACAAAGAAGGAAACAATCGATTCTTGTTGTTACCATGACAACAACAAACAATGCACAATATAATATATGTGTATATCAAACAGCCAAAGTGAAAAATCAGTTATTTCGCACAATTATCAGGCAATTTACAAAACCACAAGAGTCGCTAGTAAATCAGCGCCAAATGACTAACATTATATAAGAAGACATGCAAAGGTGGGTGGGGCAGTTTTCAGGTGTCAAATTAAGAAAATATTGAATGTGTTTTTAGAAACTAGAAGGGCAATTCAATCCCTATTAAGTGTATCTATCTGATATCTTTTAAAATAACCTTTTTTTAGTGTCTGTTTGGAAATGAGCCACCTTTAATTTCAGCAAGACGATATATATGTTTTTTTAAATTTTTTTTTCTATGTAAAAAGTTTATTTTGAAAGATTTCTATAAACATGAAAATACTCTTAAGTGATTCAGCTACCCTTCTAGTTTCTAAAATACGTTTTAGTTTCTCTTCAAAGTTTGAGAGGTGTTTACACTTTAAACCTATCTTAAAGAGAAATTGATAATGTGTTTAGAAAGTAGAAGGGGTAAAAAGCTCAATTACTTAATAATTTCATGCTGATATCTTTCAAAATAAACTTTTTATGTCAGTTTAAAAATAACCCATCTTTAAGAATGCAAGTAGATCATTTATTTTGTGCGTGTATAGCATTAGATGGCGCCACTAGCCATCCTCCCATAGAAATGTACTGACAACACTCTTCAACTCTTGACACTCACCTTCTTCCTTTTTTTTTTGCACGTGGCAAACTTCTAATTGCGTCATCGCTATTTCTCTACACGTGCTCTCTCTTCACTTATAATTATGTTCTGAGTGTAAGTTTGTCCACGTGCTGATGATAATTAAGGTTGTTTTGGACGCGCTTTTAGAGGCTAAAAGGAGGCTGCATTCGATTTCAACTAATTGGCGACGAGTGTAGTTGGCGCCACCTATGGCGGGGTTGTAGGCGCCATCTATATTGCAATTTTTACAAGTATTTTTCTATGGAGCCTTCTCTTAAGCACTTGAGACGATATTGTTTTAAATTGCTATCAATAAAAAGCTTATTTAAAACAGCATTAAGTGATTCAGCTACGTACCCCTTCTAGTTTCTAAAACACTTTTCAATTTCTTTTCTAAAATGCGGACAGTAAAATGAAGAATTCTAGAAACGGTTTCAGCTTAAACTGCTAATAAATTATGTAATTTCTCTAAGCAACTCTTAGCATTTTTGCAGATTAACTAGTAATTGTACAAAAATGCTAATTTTTCACTTTTAACTGTGATTATACGAAAATAGCATCCACCAAAGTAGCCTCCTCCTCCTCCTCCTCCTCTACCCTCTCTCCGTCCCTTCTCTTCTAATTGGAAGAAACAAACATTTTTATGTACATATATTATGGACAATAATAATAATATTTAATATGGAATCGTTTGTTTTAGTCAGAAACAAAAGAAACGCACATTATTACTACCTTATTATTATAGAAGAGTTACACCTGCCTCATTTTACCTGAATCACGTTTAAAACACACACAGACCCCAACAACACAACCCCCCCCCCCCCCCCCCCCCAAAAAAAAGTTAGCACTTGAACCCTCTAAGTCAAGGGTTCCAAGTTTAGAAAAGAACCTTATTCAAGGGCAATCAATAAAACCGGGATTCAAAGGTTGACATTTTAAGATTTGTCTCCTCAAAATGACATAAAAAGCTTATTTTTTAAACAAAAAAAAAAACATCAAACATGAAAATTTACCCTTTTATTTAAGTGATTCAGCTACCCTTCTAGTTTTTAAAACTCTCTTTATCAATTTCGTATATTATTATTATTTCTGAAAATGTCATGTTAACCGATTTTTTCACTAGCTATCTTTCAAAATAAACTTTTTATAACTGGTTCAATTTCAAACTGATATAAAAAGGTTTATTTTAAAAGATATAAAAAAACACCGCCCTTAAATAATTCGGCTACCCTTCTAGTCTCTAAAACAATCAAAGAGTTGGTTGGTCATTTCAGTTCAAATAAAATACTAAAACCGTGTTTATAGTTATGTTTTCAGAGATAAAATCCTGCTGAATTTACAGTATGTTCAATTTGAACATAAGATTAGAAAGGAAAGTTACGTAGAAAATACTGACTACAAATGCAACATCTTGAAATATCAACTATAAACGCGACAATACCAGGACCCTTAATTTAAAATTACTAGCTACACTGCTTTTGTTCATTTCGCCTGAAACCAATTCCAATTAGAAAAAAAAATACTCTCCAAGCAGCCGGTTTGGCCTATGGCAGAGGGATATTAAGATCCAAGACAGGCAGTTACAAATAGGTCAGAACTTCAGTTGGCTCCGCCCTTTTTATGACGACCGGCAACTTCTAAATTGGCTTGTTATGTAGTCTGATGTTGAAAAGGGCGGAGCATGTGACGTCAGACTTCATAACCAGCCAATTTAGAAGTTGCCGGTCGTCACAAAAAGGGCGGAGCCAACTTCTGTTCGTCCCGATTTCTAACTGCCTGTGATGCATACTTGGGAGGAGGATGTTCCTATATACTTTATATAATATTAGCCTCAAAGTCAACCCCCTCTCTCCTTTATCTAGTCTCTAATATTCTTATATATTCTGAGCCCAGAAAACAAATTGAAATTTTGAACACGTTTTAAAAAGGTTTTCCCTTTTTCCTTCCTTCCTCCCCCCAAAAATTCCCCTCCCCCCCTCACCCTACCCCAGAAGAATCAATCTGAAATCCACAAAAAGACTAGAAAACTTCCTTTTTTATGTTCCTTTTTTTTAACTTCAATAATGTTCCAATATAATAATAATAATAATGTTATATTATTACTATAAGGTTGAAAACTGCCTTTTTTCGTGTCTGCGATGAAAAATAATTTCACCACAGGGAAAATATAAGAAGAAAAAAAAATAAGGTATTTCTTATCACCTGAACTTAGAAAATAAGAAACTCCTTAAAAAAAAAAAGCCCCCCAAAAAGGTGTAATTCATTCCCACCCCCTATCCCCTCTAAATCAATCCTCATGAAACACATTGAAAAATCCGTTTCAATTACAACCTCCATTTGTGTGTGTGTTCTGAATTTCATAGTTTTTACATTTCAGGAAATTTATAGACAAAATATATTACTTTGTAACATTTTTTTTTCTTTTTGAAAGGACTGTTGTTTTTGCGCATAGACAGTGGCGCCTTCTATCGTTATGCAAGTATAAACGGGTACAACTCAAAGTTAGAAAAAAAAAACCTGCCAAAAGTGAGTGCTTTTTTTAAGCTAAAAGGGGAAGAGACATCTTTGCTTAAAATGTCATCCATGCGCTAAGTACAGATGGCGCCATCTATTGGCCACATTCAAGTTGTGGCTAGAAATATTCCATAGAAAAAGCTCGTAGTTGACAGAAGTAGTTTGGTGCAGCAGCCAGAAAAGTTCGTTCTCATTGGTTATTTTACGTTTGTTACATGTTTGATTCTGGCAATTACAAATCGGGACACGCAGAAGTTGGCTCCGCCCATTTTATGACGACCGGCAAATAGGGCGGCGCATATGACGTCAGACTACATAACCAACCAATTAGAAGTTGCCGTTCGTCATAAAAAGGGCGGAGCCAACTTCTGCTCATCCCGTTTTCTAATTGCCTGTAAGTGGCAACGCCAATTTTATTCGGGTGCAAAAATAAGCTTAATTACTGCTTTTATTATGGCGTTTCCCTGTGTGGTTTTTATTGAAGCAACACACCCCCGTCATTTAAATAGCAACTATACATAGCAATGCCGCGTTTATAGTTGCCGTATTACGCCATGATCTTTTTTTTATCTGAAATGTTTTACAATGTGATTAGAAAACAAAAGCGGACGTATCATCGTGAAATATCGACTATAAACGCAGCAGCAAATAAAGACTTTAAATTGAAAACTATAAAAATCCTTTTTAAAACACACAAGAGACACATTTTTTTTGTTAACAAACATCATCTTCATTAAAACAAAACAATTTTCTACTAAAAGTTTAGCGATTTTAACGCCCTCTATTGGTGTTTTAGGTTTTAACATTTTTTATAGCCTCCCCCCCTCCCTTTCCTTCTATGTCACACATAATCCATAAAACAACATTTTCACTGTCTGATTTTCGTCTTTTTTTCTTATGAAATCTTCTTCTTCTCAAAAACCAATAAACATTTAACATCGACACGAACAAAGATTGACTTAACCCAGGTTCCTACTATCTATTCAGGCGGCTAAAACCACCTTATTCTCTCTCTCTTTTTCCCCACAAATAACTAATAAACTACACGTTTTATGGCTCACTATAAAAATAAGACACAATTTTCCCCCCTTAACTTTCTCTCTCTCTCTCTCTCTCTCTCTCTCTCTCTCTCTCTCTCTCTCTCTCTCTCTCTCTCTCTCTTCATTCATCTATTGACTAATATTTAAACTACAGATGGGACGAATCCTAAATTTTCTCGAATCCGAATCCTTTAGGATTCGAGAACCATTTAGGATTCGGATTCGAAAGGATAGGATTCGGATTCGAAAGGATAGGATTCGAATCCTATATTATTGATTAAGAAAATACAAATAAATGTAATAATATTAAATATTAAATTATAAATAATAAAAAACACAGTGTGGCAATCAGGGTCAGGCCACAAGGTGATCCATTGGTGATCCGGGTCCGACCACCGAAATTGCAACAATCGCCGGTTTTTTCTTGTTAGTGAACGCTGCTTCTATAGGACGTCAATGGAGTTAAAATTAATTTTACCAAAGTTTTAACAGGGTTTTTTTTTAAAGTTAGGATTCGAAAGATTCGTAAAAGACGAAAAAAGCGGCGAAGATTCGAGTTTTCGAATCTCGAATATTTTTTCAAGATTCGCAGCAGGATTCGAGGATTCGAATGGCTCATCCCTAATTTAAACCAAGGGGCCTTTTTAAAGCCCATGTAAAAGTTGCAAAATCAAGTAAATCTAAATATATTTTGAGATTTAAGCTTACAGAAATTAATACCAGGAGGCGCTTCCAACTTGCAAGTTGGTTTTAAAAGTGTAAACGGCGCCTTTCCGAACTCTTGATTATATTCCTCCTGTCTTTCAGGTAGAAAATGAAGGAGAAACTTGAATGTGTTTTAGAAACTAGAAGGGTCAATCACTTTTCAAAATAAGCTAAATTATGTCAGTTTGTAAATGAGATTTTTTTTTTCATTTTTGTTTATAAAACGCTTATTTTGAAAGATAACCAATACGAAAATGTTGCCCTTCTAGTTTCTAAAATACTTTCTATTAGTTATTCATAAACCCATCTTAAAGGCAACTTATTAAGAGAGTTTTTAAAAGTTTTTTTTAGAGACTAGAAGGGTAGCTGAATCACATTAATGGTTATTTTCATGAAGATATCTTTCAAAATAAACTTTTTATAGACAAAAATATTAGTCTGATTCAATTTAGAGTAATTTCAAATTGACATAAAAAGTTTATTTTGAAAGATATATATATCAACATAAAAAATACTATTAAGTGATTTAAGCTAGCCGTTCTAGTTTCTAACACACTTTGTTTTTAAATTTCTCTCCTTCGTTTGACCTTTTTCTTCTGAAAGGCAAAAATTACAATTTCCACAATGTCATCAATGATGATGATCTTTCAAAATGAACCTTTTTTATGACAAGTTCGCTAATAATAATCCCTTTGTGACCAGTAGGCCTAAACCATTGTTAATATTTCTATAACTTGTCATAAAATGTTTATTTCAAACGATATTTTAGATCGTGAAAATATGTCTTTAGGTGATTTAATTTTCCATTTTTTAATTTCTAACAAACTTTGAAATTTCTCCTTTTTTTCAAAGTTGTCTCAATGAATCAAGACAACCGTATATTAATTATTAATGGATAGATAAATAGATAGAGATAGAGAGAGAGCCTGAAACCACAGGCAAGTGTGCGCAGCAAGATACAGTCGTTCGCCCCGCCCCTTTTATGCGGAACGGCAACTTTCTAATTGGTTTGCTATTTGGACTGACGTCCTCACTGACGTCCTTTTCAATTTTTAATTGGTTGATATTTGTTATGACGCACATAAAAGGGGCGGCCGGGGTAAACGACAGTATCTTGCTGCGCACACTTGCCTGTCCTGAAGCCTCCTCATCAAAATGGCTCTTTTTATTTGCATAAATGACTGACATAATTTCTTTATTTTCACTTTCTGTCTTTCTCTCATTATACATACACAGCTAGAAGCGACACTTTCATTATTAAGAGGTGGCTCTTAAAAAGTAGAAGGCCCACCCCACCTCATATATTCTTCAAAACTCCCCCTAAACAAATATGAACATAATTTTCTAGTTGAAACATTTTAAAAAATATATCAACAGCAGCGCCATTTTTGTTTGCATTTTATTTGTCTGCTTTTTTCAATGAAAAAACTTAATTAGAATTCTTAAGAAGAAGAAAGAATTCCATTCAATAAAATCTATTAAAAATGGCCGAAAAATACTACAAAAAACAAATACTAATTAAATTTCAGATCTAAAAGATAAAATACAAAGAACAATAAACAGTTTCTTTTTATAAATATTATATTTATATTAAGCCAGGTCTCTGTGTTTGTGTATGTGTGTGTGTAACGTCGGAATTTATATAAATTTAAATGAATAAATGAACCGCTTTTTTTCTCAAGGTCAACTATATGTTGCACACTACTCATGCAAGAACCCCATGATATTAAATTGAAGAGGGGGGGGACAAGGTTGGAAAGTGTAGAGGGGGAGAGAGAGAGAGAGAAACGTGGAGGGGGAAAAAGTGGGAGGGAGAAACTAAAATTGAAATGAAAGGAGTAAAAAAGGAACAAACGACGCGCATGCGCACACCAGAGAAAATGAAAAACTTATTTTCTCCTTCAAATATAAAAAGGGGAGGGGATAATAGTAGCAAAATTAAACTACAGTTTATCACGGGCAATTGTGCCCAGCATTAGAATTTCTTTTGCTCCACACTTTTATGAACATCATCAATTTCTAATTGGTTTGTTAGTTGGTCTGACGTCATAAAAGGGCGGAGGAAAAGAAATTCTAATGCTGGGCACAATTGCCTGTGAATTTGGCTCCCGTTATTTATGACGGGTTACCCCACTAGTAATGTAATATTTTAATTATGGAAATATAGACGACACACAAACGTCTTTCTCTCTTTCTGTAAATGACAGCAAACCATCAAAGTTCGTATTCTATTTTTATTGCCAATTTATATAACTAATATATAATTGTTAGAAACACACAAGGCCACTTTTCGACAGCAAAATGAAGTTAGGTCGTCGTCACAAAAAACCGACCACTTTTGAATCTTTTTCATATGAAAATACATTGCAACCAACAAGCCGACTTTCATTTTTGCAGTTAAAAAGTGGTCTGTGTGCCAAGGCCTTTTTGATTTTGCCTTCTCAATTATTCAGGTTATAGTTAACCAGATCATAACCTTCAACTTCTTATTGGAGAAAAGCATGTTTTTTTTTATTTGTCTCCCAAAATCTAATCATTTTCAAGTCAATCCACACAGTCCAGTTTTTTAAGCTAAAGACGTCATTTACGTAAAACAAAAAGTTATTTATACAAAAAATAAACTATTCAATGAATGTTTTTGATTTTCTGGCAGCTAAAAAGGTGTAAAAACAATTGTATCAAACAAAAGAAACTTTCATCCTAAAACCTATTTCCGTTTTATCTTATATCCTCATCCATCCATGTGTCGCTTTCCTTCAGAGCAACAAAGGTCCAAATTACCCACAACATTTCAGGATTCATACATACATCCATCCATGATCGATACTTTTTGTTCTTTTTCTTTCTCCCCCTCCCTCATCTAAGACCTTCTCTCTCTCTTTCAGAGCAGCAAAGGTCGAAATTACCTATAAGATTTACAGGATCCATCCATCCAACAATCGACAATTTTTGCTCTTTTTCCTTCCCTCCATCATCATAAGACATTTCTCTCTTTTCTCTCTCTCTCTCTCCCCCTTTCTCTCCCGACACACAAAGCAACAAAGGTCTAAAGTAGTTGCGACAATAAAAATACTTTCCTAAAAATGTGGCTAAACACATTTTTTCTTCTAAAAAACAGGAGCCAAACCTTCGATCTGAGTAAAATTACGAGTTCAAAGCTAATTACAACTCTTAATTAACAAGGATAAACTCGTATTGATCTCTCTTTTTGCATTTTGTGTGTAACTTAGCTTAAATCCCCCGCCCACTTTTTTACCTCCCTCCATGCATATCATTGAAATAGAGGTATAATTATGATAATTTCAACAATTAAAAAGTTCGCTTTTTCGAGGAACCAATTGAAGTAACACAAAGAAGAAGCCTCACCCAATTTTTCAAATCCACACACCTCTCTCTCTCTCTCTCTTCTCTTCTGTCTCTCTCTCTCTCTCTCTGTCTCTCTCTCTCTCTCTCTCTGTCTCTCTCTCTCTCTATCTCTCTCTCTCTGATTTATCGATCTCTCTTTAGAAAAAAACACGGATCGATGATTTTTTTATTTCATTTGTGTTTCGAGGTTTTTTTTTTATTTTGAAACAAAACCCCTAAAAAACGAGCAATCGACGATTTTTATAACCAATATACGTCTATATATAATATTCATTGCCATACATTTAATATAGAATATTAGGAAATGAATAACCAACAAACGGCACGCGTGCCACTCAGTTAAAAAAACCAGAGCCATCAATTGAGAAACCATTTTTGTTCTCATTTCATTAAAATCAATCTAGAAAAACTCCTGATTCAGTGAAAAAGAAAAACCAACCTGCTGTCATTTTCAGATATGAATATCATTTTTTCTATCTTTATATATTTTTGTATTTTTACACAAAAACCTCTAAAATAAGATTAAATCCTATAGAATGACGAACAGACATACAAAATAAAAATATATTGTACAATTTTTGTACTGAATTTTTGTATAAAATTCAGCAAAAAAAGAATCAAATAAAATAGAAAAAACCACACCAATATTTTATATATTCTAACTTCATTTTCATCGACTTTCGTTCACGTAATATTATTAATAATAATAATAATCATTTGTTCCTTCTAGTTTTTTTCGTCTTTTTCATCATCAGCATCTTGTATAATAATAATAAGAAAGAAAAAAAAAAGAGATTCAAAGGAAAACGACGAAAAGTCTAAAGAAATTGCAAACCCAGAAAGAAATTGGATGGAAAGAAAATTCCTCCCCTTATTTTCATTTCTCCCCATCTTAAAAAACATTCCTCCCCTTTTCTCCCCCCTCCCTCCCTCCTTTCTAATGTACATCAAGGCCCCATTACTATCATTCCCTATATTGCCATTTGCAATCGTGTCTTCAGGCAAAAAAAAAGAGAAGATTCTATAAAATTTACTAACTTCTCCTCTCGTTTTTCCTTCCTTTCTATCGATTGTGGACAACCCTAATACTTAGGTTCCATTATATATTCAAAGAGGATAGTATAGCTAACATTTCTTAGTTTCACTTCCGCTTCCACTGTTTTGTATTTCCGGTTTTTTTGTTTAAGATTAGGCATCCCCACATATGGCTCTACAAAGAAGAAAAGGTCTACCCCCATTTGATTGACCCATCACGTAGAAACTTTGAAATTATTTTCCTTCTGTTGTTGTTGCCTATCTACACCACGGGTGGCGCTGTAAACAACCACCAGCCATACATCTATAAAGGTGGAAGCCGTTTGGTTACATTAACCATGGTTAAATTTCTGAACAATGGAGTTAACAATAATGTGGTTAACCACATTATTGAATTGTGTTTTAATAAATTTAGCGTACAAACAACATGGCGGATAAGTGAGAGCCACTCAATTTTTGACTGAATTAGAAATGGAAAATTTCACAAAATCTTCAACTTTGGTTCAACAGGAAGTGAAACCGAATAGGAAGTGACACAAAATCAATTACACCACAGGTTAAAAAGTGTCTTTAAAAATAGAAAACACTATAAGTATCACTTTTAGCTTGTCTGCAGTTAACTATAACCTTGGTTAATATAATTGCAGTTAATTTTAGTAGGTGAAACGAGGTATATAAATGGGGGGGTTACTTTTTCCACTAGCAATGATTTTTGACCATTAACACTCATATATTTCTCATAAATTGAAGATAATGGAACCATAGTAATCAAATTTCGTCTTTACTTTTTCTTTCTTTCTCTAGAATTCAAGATTCGAAAATCTAAGGAAAAGAAGAAGAAGAGAGAAATGTGTGTTTGTGTGTGACAAGCAAAAATCTCAAAATTTATAATGCTCAGTGCAACCAAACAGATAAACGATCAAAATCCCCTCCTTCCCCCTTATAGGTATGCAAACACTGTCTAGCATTACAATGATGTTTGCAGTGATTGCCTACCTTAAAGGGGGTTGTTTTCTCCCATCCCCCCCCCCCCTCCCCCATTTTCTTCTTCTTCTTGAATTTGTACGTTAGGGGGGAGGAGAGGGAGAGGGATGAGAACTTCACATTCTCATCGTTTGACCTAATGACCAATCAAAGTGATCATCTTTACTTGTGTGTGTGGTGGTCACTTTAGGTGGTCATCGATACTTGATTAATGTTATTTCTTTTAAGTGTAGCTTAAGCTGATTTTCGAAGCTGATTATTCTCTTTTTTTAGACGGAACTAGAAAGTGTTTTATAAATTAGAAGGGTAACTCAATCACATAAAAGTGTATTTTCAAAGTTGACAGCTTTCAAAATAAACTTTTTTTTATTAACACAAATTTAAAAAAAAAAAACGCAAAAAAAGCTTATTTTGAAAGATAACATTGAAATATACCCTCTTAAGAGATTGAGCTAACCCTTCTAGTTTCTTAAACACTTTCTAGTTTCTCTTCATTTTCATCTTCTTGAATGAAAAGAATGATCCGAGTTCGGGGGAGGGGGCGTTTAATGATAAACTTGAAAAGTGTTTTAGAAACTAGAAGGGCAGCTTCTCAATCACTTATGCCTTGTTTCCATTTGGAGTGAAAATTTGAACTTTTTGAAAATTTCAACTGGTGAAAAACAGAAGAAACGTTGGCCCAGTCAGCCCACTCACTATCATAGACGGAAGGGGGGGGGGCACGTTTCTTCTATTTTTCACCAGTTGAAATTTTAAAAGTTGGATCACTTTCAAACACAACCAATTAGAAATGGGGACATACAGAAAGTTGGCTCCGCCCTTGTTATGACGAACGCAACTTCTAATTAGTTGGTTATGTAGTCTGACGTCACATGCTCCGCCCTTTTCAACGTCGAACCACACAACAAACCAATTAGAAGTTGCCGTTCGTCATAAAAAGGGCGGAGCCAACTTCTGTATGTCCCGATTTCTAATTGCCTGTCTTTCAAACTGACATTAAAAAAAAAGCTTATTTTGAAAAATATCAACATGAAAATACCTCCTTAAATAATTAACCTAACCCTTCTAGTTTTTTTTTTGCACCTGAAAGACAGAATAATTAATGAGTTCGAAAGGAACCCCGTTTACACTTTAAAACCACCTTAAGGCACGATGAATCAAAAGTTTCTTTTGAAATTGAATTGTCAAATCAAGAAGATTAGAAAATTACAGCAAAACCACCTTTCCACTTTCCTACCCATAATTCACCTCGCCAGTCTTTTACTTGCAATTTTTACAAGAACTGACGTGAACGTGACTGGTGTGTTTTCTGCGTGCATACTGTCAATCTGCAGAATCAGTCAATCTGCGAAACAACCAACCAGCTAGTAGTGAATCTCTGCAAAATTCAACACCTAAAATGTATTGAATTTTTTGCAAGAGATTCACTCGCAAGTTTGATGGATTTGCAGATTGCCTAGACATTCTGCAGATTCCCTGATTCTGTAGATTGACAGTAACACATACATATATTATACATACATTTGTGTACATTTCTTATATTGCATTTTAGGACTTTGTGTGTGGAGTTTGTTTCTAAAAATCCATTCTAGTGGAAAATCGAACTTATCTTATTGTTGTATTGAAATACAAAGATATACATTTTGGTGGTGGGATATACGCGTGTTACACGAGTAGAAAGAAGGAGAGAAAGAGATAATCTGCATTTTCACCACTACATTTTTATGAGCATAAGAGAACATTAAATAAAGAAGGGAAGAAAAACCTATCTCTCCCTTTTTTTCCTATCTCTTCTTTCAAAAAGAGAGAGAGAGAGAGACCTAACTCTTCCCTTCCCTTTGAAGGGATGATGATTATGAGGATGAGGAGGAGGAGGAGGAGGAATATGAAACCTAGCCTCCTGAACTTCATTTCAAATGCACCTTATCAGTGACATAGGACCAGCTTACTTGAAGGTACAGAGAGAGAGGCTCAAGTGCCACGTTTTCTAATCACAACATTTCCATTTCTCCCTCCCTCCATGGATTCCCTCAATCTCTCTCCCTTTAAACATTCCAAAAGGAAGATTGTAAAAATGCACACGAGTATGGATTACAAGCACCCACAGCACAGTCTGCAAATTACAAAACTTAAGATGGCTCCAAAGAAAAAAATACTTGTGTAAATTGCAAGGTAGATGGCGCCTGCAACCCCGCCATAGGTGGCGCCAACTACACTCGTCGCCAATTAGTTGAAATCGAATGCAGCCTCCTTTTAGCTCTAAAAGCCACGTCCAAAACAACCTTAATTATCATCAGCACGTGGACAAACTTACCCCTGAGAACGCAATATAAATGAACAGAGAGAGAGAGCACGTGTAGAGAAATAGCGATGACGCAAATTAAAAGTTTGCCACGCGAAACCAAAGGAAAGGTGAGTGTCCAAGTACATTTCTATGAGAGGAGAGCTAGTGGCGCCATCTAATGCAACACGCATAAAATAAAGGACTGTCACGTTACTTTAAGACGTGTAGACAGTTGCTATCGTGCATATCGCTATCAACTGTCTATACATGTCTTGAAGTAACGTGACAGTTGTCTGTTACATGTGACAGTGTGACACGTCTACTTCACTAGATATCATCGAGTCAACAACAGTGTTGCCTCTCTCTCTCTCTTCCTCCAGAAGCCAGATTTCCCTATAAAGTGGATATATTTCCCTACAAGTGGCGGTCACACAACAACTATTACTAGTGTGATAGTGCCATCGCAACAGTGTGATACTGACTATCATGTGGTCTTGCACGATGATAGTTCTCGCGATAGTTGCTGCTCTCATGACAGCAACTATCGTGACACAACTATCAACGTGAAAACGGTGCTTTAGATACATGTAGACATTTGTGTTATCGTGAGAGCGAACTATCGCAACTTTCATGACAGCTACACTCTCACGAAAAAACTATCGACATGAAAACGAGGCTTTTCTCACACTCCCCCCCCCCCCTTCAGAAAAAAATTACGATGAGGAAGAGATCCCATTCCCATTATAAAACAATCCAATTTAAAAAAAAAAGCCAAGGACAAAGTCATTTCCGGTTTCAAACAACACAAAAATTATTAGATCCGGTGAAAAAATTTTCTCTCTCAGAAGTAATTCTCTGTTTTTTTCTTCTTCTTCTTCGTTCAAATGTTTAAAGTGGGTATTATTATATTCAATTTATTATTATAAAACGAGAATAACAATTTTTTTTATCTCAGATTTAACAATAAAAAAGCGACTTAAAAGTGGTTTTAAACGGCGCCTCTTTCTCTCACTCTAACTATGATTAATTCTTCTCAATTCGGAAGCGCAAAATAAAAAGAAAACTAGAAAGTGTTTTAGAAACTAGAAGGGTAGCTAAATCATTTATAAAAATATCTTTTTCACGTTGATATATCTTTCAAAATAAACTTTTTATATCCACAAAAATTATAAAGTTAGGTCATTTTTTTCAAATTCATATAAAAAGCTTATTTTGAAAGATTTCATCAGAATGAAAATAACTCTTTTAAGTGATTAAGTTACTTTCAAATTTGTATTAATTTTGCTCTTCTAAAAACTAGAATAATTAAAGAGTTCTTAAAATCAGCTGTTCCTAAACTCATCTTAAAGAAATGTTAATTTCATGGCCACTAGATGGCGATGGCATCGAAGTGAACAATAAGAAACGTTTCTCTTCTTTAGAAAGAGAGAAAGAAGATAAAAATCGACAATTCAATAAGTCGATATATCGATTCTTAAAAAAAAATCCTCATTGTCAATTATTCATAACGCAGAACTGTGTGACACACAAAATAGAAAAATGACAAAAGTTACAAAACAATCAGCTTAAAGCACAGAGCGACCTCTAGTGTCCAACTAAAATACTCCAGGAACAGTGTAGAAGAATTACAACTCGGTATGCCTGCAATCAGCTAGAGAGACATGTGGCAGGATGATACAGGCAGTTAGAAACAGGTCAAAACCTCAGTTGGCTCCGCCCTTTTTATGACGACTGGCAACTTCTAATTGGCTGGTTATGTAGTTCGACGTTGAAAAGGGCGGAGCATGTGACGTCAGACTTCATAACCAGCCAATTAGAAGTTGCCAGCGTCATAACAAGGGGCGGAGCCAACTTCTGTTTGTCCCGATTTCTAACTGCCTGTTTTTTTTCACACAGGCAATTAGAAAACGGGATGAACAGAAGTTGGCTAGGCCCTTTTTATGACGACCGGCAACTTCTAATTGGTTTGTTGTGTGGTTCGACGTTGAAAAGGGCGGAGCATGTGACGTCAGACTACATAACCAACCAATTAGAAGTTGCCAGTCGTCATAATAAGGGCGGAGCCAACTGAGGTTTTGACCTATTTTGTTCCATTTGGCGCTTATTCAGTTTGGCGTTAGTTCAGATTGGCGTTTATTCAATTTGGCGTTTGTTCAATTTGGCGCTTATTCAATTTGGCGTTTGTTCAATTTGGCGTTTGTTCAATTTGGCGCTTGATCAGCACCACCATAATTAAACATTACACCTTAGACCATTAGTGTTACGATAAGAGTGGTGACCATAGACTTAATACGGACAGTCAAGTAAAGACAGGAACACGCAGACGTTTGCTCCGCTCCCTTTTATGAGGACATGCAACTTCTAATTGGTTTGTTATGTGGTCTGACGTCACATGCCCAGCCCTTTTCAATTTCCAATTGGTTGATAAAAGGGCAGAATAAATGTCTGCGTGTCCCTGTCTTTAAATGCCTGTTTAATATGGTGGTGACAGCAGCGCCACTTTAGTGAGAGAATGTTGTACTATAAGTGTCCTATAAGATTGTACAATAGTCACCAGAAGGTCACCAGTCCGTGAGAGTAATAATGGTCTAAGATTACACTAAGAGTTTCCAATCGGACACAATATATTAAAGATTCTTACTATACACACACACACACACACAGATCCCCCCAACTCAATGTGTTTAAAATAAAACATCAAAATGTTAAGAGCAACATTTTTAAGTCAACTTCCTCTGACGTCACAAGCTTCAAGTTTTAGCGCAAGCAATTGTAATGAACCTTTCTTATATACATAATTGGTAGGGGGAAAAAAAAACTAGCTAATCTCTCAATTTGCACAATTTGCTTGAATTTCAAGTTTAAATAACTTCAGCTGTTTGTACTACTTTGTAGCACCGTGTTTTGAACACAATTTTTAAATCATTAAAATGGTTTATTAACAGTTGATTTATTTTGATTATTTCTTTCTTTCTCGAAGAGCCAAGTGTTTTTAGAAACTAGAAGGGCAACTCATTATCACTCAAGGATATTTTTCATTTTAATATCTTTCAAAATAAACATTTTTACAGACAATAATTTAAAAAAAAATATCATCTGCTTAAAACTGGATCCTTTTCAAACTAAACATAAAAAGCTTATTTTGAAAGATATCAAAAACATGAAAATACTATCTTAAGCGACTGAGTTACCCTTCTAGTTTCTAAAAATACAGTCAAATTTCTCTTTATTTTGCATCTTTCTGAAAGATAGAACAATCAAGAGTTCGTTAAGTGTCTTTTGATCCTCATTCAGGAATACTATTTTAGAAGCTCAAAATTCCAAACTCAAAGCCATAGCTATTTTATCTAGACATGCGAGCAAATGTAGCTAAAATACCTGAAGAGCTAGTTTTTCTACTACACATATCCATAACTCAATGACCCACAAGCAACTAAATAAAAAAAAAAAAAAAAAAACAAATGTGACATTATCCTTAATGTATGATGCCCGAAATGAGCATTAACGGATGTAAGAACATGGCGCATTTCACATAACATTAATAAAAAGAAAAAGGCCATATTAGTGTGCCCCTCTCGTTGATCTCTATAATCACTTTGTGCCGCATTGTGCATCTAACATTTACGTTAGTGAATATGGCTCACGCCCGCTTTCTATCATCGCTCACCTTATCATAATACAAGGGGTGGAGGAGGAGGAGGCATCAGTGACGTCATTCACTCATGCCGCGTAAAAGCCATGACTACGTCATTACGATGCAATGCAATGAAACCATTGCCAAGTATTAAGGGGTAGCTTTCGCTTTTTACCTCAAAGTCAAGTTTCGGAATTCCATCGTTTCATTCAGAGTTAGAATTAAAATCGAAATAATAAAAAAAAAACACTCACAGTTGTTGCTTTTATCGGCAAGAACGACGTAGAACCAAATGATGACCATCATAATGCCACAACGGTAGAAAACGGCCGCAGTCCAAAGTGCGAAAGTAGAGGTCATCTCTGATGAGGACGAGAGATAGAAAAGGCGGGCCAAAGAAACGCTTTACACAAAATCGCTTTCTAACGACCAAAAAACACTTCTAAAGTACATATAAAACAACGCACGACTCACACACACTATAAACGGAGCTCAAATTCAATCTTAAATAAGCCGATTAACTATTTTAAACGAGAAAATCATCGTAACAAACGTGAAATGCAACCACAAACAAGCGTCCATATTTCCTCAGTGAAGATCCACGCATAGCCTCTCAGTCTTCTTACTGTCTTGCTCGTACTAGATGACCTCATAAAGAGGCTAGGAAAGAACCTGCCGATAATAAATATGACGTCACGTTTACGATACATTACTAGCGAGCACTAATATGGCGTATTATACATCTAAAAAGACTTATAACTAGACGCCATATTGGATTAAACAGTACGTTTTCCAATTACTAAATGTTTGCTTCAATTTTTTTTTAGCGTATGCCTCTTTATTTATTTCTTCACTTTGAAGATTCTAGATGGCGGCACTGTATGCATAATTATAGAAATATACTTACGGTTCAAAAATAAACAAATACGGTGAAATACCGATGACGTAAACGCGAATGTATGCAAGCTCCGCAAACCAACAGCAAGAAAAAAAAAACAAATGGCCACAGTGTGCCATCTATGGACAGAAATAAGAAACATAAAATATCTTTAAAAAAAAATTAAAATTACAAAAATCCCGACAAAACGATCATAATAAAGATAATTAAAAGATGTAATAAAGATAACCTTAAAATAGCAAAACATTTTAATCGTTCGCAGCCAAGTGTCCTAATAAAGTTATGACAGTATCATATATCCCGTCCTACCATAATTAGGACATTATGACAATCCTTTAATATAGGATATTTCTTTTTTATACATAAAACATTAAATATTTTATATTTATAATTAAAAACAAAATAAACTTGAAAAATCTTTTGAAAGAACTTTCTTTTACTTCCTTTTTCTTACAGTTATTTGAACTTTTAACAATATAAAGAGAAATAATTATTTCTCGAAATGTTATAAAGGGAAAAATTTGTTAAAATCTAAAAAAAAAATGGTCTCAGAATTTCAAATATCAAACTGAAAAGCTCAGAAAACCACACACAACACACACGTCCAAAAACTGCCACCAAAAAAAGGTGCACTTAAATTGACACGAAAGACACTCGAGTGACTCCAAACAGGAGTGTCTCGAAAAATGACACTCGACCCCTCTCAAAAGACCCTTTTTTACAAAATGGGTAGAAAGGGTAACAATTTGTCGAGCAAATTTGCCTTGACTCAATCTCCCGCAATCTCCCTTATAAATACATATCACACTCCATCCAATTTATCACATGTCGGATGAGAAAAGCGCCTCCTTCGAGGCTTTTTCTTTAATCTGAGCTTCCATTTCCTTAATACACCATCTTCTGTCGAATCCAAAGATAATTCTCCAACCGTATCCGATTCCTCACGATCGACATCCGTCCGTGGCCATCCACAGTCCCAACGGCGTCTCGTCGAACTCTGCGGTTCATCCTTAACAACAACACGATCAACGAACGACGCCACGTCGGAACGTCCGAAGTCGATCGGTGGCAACCCTTCAGCATAAAGTTCTCTTTCACCATTCTCGGGATTCGAGTTATCTCGCCTGCGATTCAAATGACTCGCAATTGCGAGAGCACCACCCTGCAAAAACCGTACGAAATTATCTCCTACGAGAGGACCGAGAGCAAAGAGGCCCTTTTCGTTAACACTTTCGTAGGTAAACGCATCAACAACGATCGCGTTCTGTTTGCTATCTATCGGTAGCAAAGGATTGGCACCGAGACGAGTTCGAGTGTCGGGATCGAGAAACGACAGATCGGGTCGCGACCCGATGAGCACAAATACATAAGACACTTTGAGAACCAGACTGGCATTCGGACCTTCGAGTCTCACTTTCGAACCCGATAATATCTCCAGTATGTGATGTTTGGCGTACGATTGATAGCCTCGATATTCGGCTCCATTCCCTCTCATCATCTGATGCACCTTATGATATTCGGGATACATATTCTCTGGAAGTTTCTTAAAAATAAGATCCGGATCTCCTACGTCGCGTCTAAATACGTGAGCGACCGAGACACCGTAAAAACGGGCGCTTATGATCGCATCGGCAGCAGTGAGACCGGCTCCGATAATCATAACGGGATCCGAATGCCATCCGAGTTTTCTCTCGGTAACGAGCTGCTCTAATTGAGCTAACGAATGCAAAACAAACGGTAGATCTTCACCGGGAACTTGCAAACGATTCGGCCTATCGCAAACTCCGGTCGCTAAAACAACGTTCGGAGTTACGTAACAAAAAGGAGTTTGTTCCCATGTCGAATAACCTCGTACTTCCCAGTATCGAGGTTTTTTATCGCACTCAAGGTCACTTTCGTCTAATTCTAATCTACAAACAGAAGTTACGACCGCGTGATTGTGAAAATACTTTTCTAGTTGTTGTACTCGGACGTATTCTTGATAGTATTGCGCAACATCGGCCACTAAAGCTCTGTACTGTTTACCGATCATGTTTAGGCTTCGAGATCTAAATCACAAATTACGAGAAAAAGAGAGAGAGAAAAAAAAAACGCCAGACGTTTATTAAGATGTTTTATGAACCATAGCTGATTTTCAAACTCTCGAATTAATCCGCTCTGTTTCAGAAGAACAACAACATTAAGAGAAACTAGGAAAGTGTTTTAGAAACTAGACGAGTAGGCGAATCACTTATAATATATTATTCATGTTGACATCTTTCAAAATGAGCTCTTTTTGTGAAAAAACATCGTTCGCTTAAAAGTTGGGTGATTATTTTCAAACTGACATAAAAAGCTTATTTTGAGCGATATCAACGTGATTGAGCTACTTTTCTAGTTTCTAAAAGACTTTCAAATTTCTCTTAATCTTGCTAAATTCTAAAAGACAAAAGCAGAGTTCCAAGGGGCGTTTACACCTTTAACTCACTTCAAAGAGAAATCAAAAGTGTTAAAAACTAGAATGGTAGCTGAAATCACATAATTATAAGTAAGTGTTTTATCTTTCAAAATGAACTCTTGTCAAGCTTAAAGTTGCGTCATTTTAAAAAGATATAAAAAGATTCTTTTAAAATACATTAATTAGAAAAAAAACCTTAAGTGATTGAGTTACCCTTCAAGTTTCTAAAATATCTTGAAATCTATTTTCCTATCTCCATAATATCCCTATAAAAAGTGTACACATTTTCCTCTTCTAGTTTTTAAAACATAATGAAGTCTATTCATAGAAAAACACCCCTAAAAAATCCAATTTTATTGGAAATTTTTGAAAATTTTGCTATTTTTACTGAGCTTCAAGCTTTGAATAAAGAAATTTCAGTTTCTACCACGCTTTTAAAGCGGTTAAGACGACTGCAAGCAAAACCATTTTTGCTCAAGAATGTTTTCTTTGATCAAAAAAACGAAAGTTAAGAGACGCCATTCACAACAATATTGAATTAATCAATCAAAAATTGTATTAAAAAAAACTCTGGACACGAAAGCCACTAATCCACCTGCTCCTCCTAATACGAAGCAACTAACTAGAGTAACCTGAAAAGCGCTTAAGAATTACTAAACGCCATCCATCTCCTTAACTTACCGTAGCCTCTGTTGTTCCCACTCTCTGTAACTAAGGTTCGGAAGTTCCATCCAGTGACTCAGAGACAACGTTAGGGCACTTTGTTCCATGGACTAATTAAAATTCCACCCCAAAAAAGCATCAATTTTAGACATTTCTGTATAATCCCTACGAATTACTAGTAATGATAAGGTTACCTGCCACGCTCCACCCGGTGGACCTCTACCGAGAACGACGTGATCGATATCGTGTCCCTGACGACGTATCCAACGCAAAAACGAAGGCAACTCGACTCCGAGATCGGCGTCCACATGATTCAACGTATCGAAAAGGACAGAAACGGGATTACTGGACCTTCCTTCCAATCCTTCGCAAAGAACTTCGAGATCCTTAAGGAAGTTCGTAAATCAGTATAAGAAAAAAAAGGAGGTTTTAGAGGCTTCGAACTTACTTGCTCCAAAAGAGAGCGAGAATGATTGGATGCAAGGCGATGATGGAGGAACTCGATCGGATGAACCGAATCTCCGTAATAGGGCCAGTTGCCAGCCAGAATGTACGAAAGTGTGATCGCAGACGGACCGTTACCTGGACGAAAAAGAGAGACTCCAAGAAATTATTATCAAAAAAGAACTAACGTAAAATTTGAGATTTGCACATTTTACCTACGATGACCACTTCTTTGTATTCTGCCTGTTGACCATCACTTTGGGAATGGTCTTCATCGCTGGACGTTGGTGGTGATAGTGTTGGTGGTGGAATCGGAGTAGAAGGATTGTCGTTCGATTTCCACATTCCTGCACCGCCACCTCCACCTTCGTCGCAACCCTCGAAGATCCCACCACGCATTCTCTAAGTTTAGCCTCGAGACTTCGAAACAATCTGTTCTTGAAGAAATAAAAAACAATAAGATACAATTAAGGTGATTTTTAAATTTATTGGCATTTGAAAATGATCCAACTTTAAGAAAACGATATTTTTGTTTAAAATTTTTAATCAATAAAAAGTTTATTTTGAAAGAACGCGAAATTACAACCTATAACGCTTTATAGGTTGTAATTTCATGTTGATATCTCTCAAAATAAATTTTCTATTGATAAAAATTTAAAAAAATATCGAAAAATTGAGTTACTCTTCTAGTTTCTAGAACATATTCTAGTTTTTCTTAAAGACGTGTTTAAAAGTGTAAACGACGCCTCTCGAACTTAAAATTATTCAGTTTTTTTAACAACAAAATGAAGAGAGAAAAAACTTAAATGTGTTTTAGAAACTAGAAATGCAGTGTAATCACTTTTAAGCTGATTTTCACGTTGATATCTTTCAAAATAAACATTTAATGTGAATTTGAAAATGACCCAAAATTCGACTATAAAAAGTTTATTTTGAATGATATCTCAACTTGAAAATAATTCTCTTTTACAAGTGATTGAGCTTTAACCCCTTCTAGTTTCTAAAACACTAAGTTTCTCTTAATTTCGCTCTTCTAAAAAAAAACTAGATTAAATAAAAGAGTTCGAAAATCAAGTTAAATAGTTAATTAATAACCTTATTAAAAACAAATTAAAATATTTGATTTAAAAATTTGATTTTAAAACTTCTTCCGATTCTTAAAATAGAAAAATTGAGTGCAATGACTTTGATTCAGCCTTCAAATAATAAGGATCATCCTCTTCCTTGTTAGACATCAATTTTATTACTATTAATAATAGTTAATCAGTAGTAGTGGTCATCATCATCATCATCATCATCATCATCATCATCGAAATGAACAACAAGACAAGAAAGAGATCAATCATCAACTGAGTAACTGACCACACAAGCAATTAGAAACAGGGACAAACAGAAGTTGGCTCAGCCCTTTTTATGACGACCGGCAACTTCTAATTGGTTGGTTATGAAGTCTGACGTCACATCCTCCGCCCTTTTCAACGTCGAACCACACAACAAACCAATTAGAAGTTACCGGTCGTCATAAAAAGGGTGGAGCCAACTTCTGTTCATTCCGTTTTCTAATTGCCTGTGTGAAAAAAACAGGCAATTAGAAATCGGGACAAACAGAAGTTGGCTCCGCCCTTTTTATGACGACCAGCAACTTCTAATTGGTTTGTTGTGTGGTCTGACGTCACATGCTCCGCCCTTTTCAACGTCGAACCACATAACCAAACCAATTAGAAGTTGCCGTTCGTCATAAAAAGGGCGGAGCCAACTTCTGTCTGTCCCGGTTTCTAATTTCCTGTACTGATCACTGGTCTCAACTGAAATTGGCTTCCATTGTTCGAGACATCATTTGATAGAAAGATAATGAGAACCAAACGAACCCTTTTAGACGCGTAGACACACCATAATAATAATAATAATAATAAAAATTGCTATTTTTGACCAAAAATAATGGCTTATTTGAGAGCCATAAATAACTCCCTCCTCCCTCCCTAATCCAGCATCATATAATCATAATTTTTCTTCTTCTTTTCTTCCCCTTTGGAAGTTATTATTTATTATATTAAGATGATAATAATACCAATAAATCACATTACGATTCGTTGTTATTATTATTAAGAGACTCAATAGATTTTTCATGAAATTGAATTATTGGATCATTTTTTTTTGGAGGGTTGGGGGGGGGGGAGGAGGAGAATCAAGAAAATTGACCTTCAATGACATACGGTCGTCATTGGTCACTCTTCTTCATCTCTCTCTCTAGATTGATCGAAACTAACCGAGTTTAAAGCGGTTTAGAAACTAGAATGGGTGAATGAAATCACTCAAAACTATTGTTCATGTGGCAAAATTGAAATTATCAATTTTCATTTTTCAGTCAAAAAAAAAAAAAGTTTGATAAAATTAAATCTAATTTGATTATTTTAAAAATAATCTAAAAAGCTTATTTTTTTGAATTGGTTCAAGTTCCTCTTCTAGTTTATAATACCTGGCTAGATATTTAAGGTGGTTTTAGAGTATAAATTGGCTCTTGAAACTAGAATTGTAGCTCAATCACTTATGCCGCAGTCACATTAGGCTGGTTTCCTAGCTGCTGGTTGCTGCTGGCTGGTTGTAGCGCTCTAGCAGCATAGTCTGAACCGCTACCAGCAGCTGCTTTCTCCAGCGGGCTAGTGTTTTTAACAGTGGCTGGTGTAGTTGGACATGTCCAACTTTAGCAGCTACCAGCTGGTCATGTGACTCCCTTCCTGCTGCTGCCATCTAGTGTGAACTTTTTGTTGCTAGTAGTGTCACTAGTGGTAGTTGAAACTCCACTGCTTGGGTTGGTTGTTGTTAGAGTTTGTGTTTTTGCAAGACGGTGATTGGATGACTTGCACTGCTAATACCAGCAGTGACTGGACAAGTGTGAACCCAAAGCAGCTGCTGCTTGCTGTTGCTGCTAATAACCAGCAGCAACCAGCGGCTTGTAAACCAGCCTAGTGTGACTGCCGCCTATTTTTATTATTATTATTATATATATATATATATATATATATATATATATAATATCCCAGGTCTGTGTGTGTGTGTGTGTGTGGAGTAATATCGGAATTTATATAAATTTGAATAAATTAATAAATGAACAGCTTTTTTTTTCCTTCCCATCCAAGAACCCCATGATATTAAATTGGAGAGGGGAAAAGGTTGGATGGAAAGTGTAGAAGGGGGGGGGAGGGGCGAGAGAGAAACGTGGAGGGAGAAAAAGTGGGAGGGGGTGACTGAAATTGAAATGAAAGAAGTAAAAAAAGGAACAAACGACGCGCATGCGCACAACTGCCTATGACTTTTGCTCCCGTCATTTATGACGGGTTACCTCACTAATGTTTAAATCTTTCATTAAAAAGTTTTTTTGAAAGATAACATGAAAATACCCTTATATGATTGAGTTATACCTTGTACTCACCACACATAAGTTAAACGAATCGAAATTAAATGTGTTTAGGTTGAATAATACGGAATCCAGTTAAGGACACATCAACCAAATAAAAATTGACTTATTATTAATATTTCAAATTGAAATTTACTAAATCAATTATTTGTCAATATATATTACATTTACGCGATTAACTCAATATTTTGAGACGATTGAATTCGACGACATATTGTTTGTTTGTCCTTCACGGGGCTCTGTAGAACATTTGTTATTTAAATGCATTTAAATTATCAGGGTGTGTGCGCGCTAGGTATTACTCTTCTAGTTTCTAAAACACTTAAGTTTCTCTGAATTTTGGCTCTTCTGAGTCGAAAATCAGCTGACTACAAACCAACGATTCAGTGATTCAGGTTTGGACAGTTCCTCTTTCTAGTTTCTTTTCAATTTTCACTATAAAGGCTCCCCCCAACACGCAATGATTACTGGCGCAATGAATAACGGTGCTAGTCAATTGGCGCCAGTTGAATTTGCGTGTTTCCATATGCAACTAAATTGGCGCCAATTATCATTGAATTTGGAAACCCTTCCTTAAATTTAATAAGAAAATTTGCCATTTGAACTTGAAATTGAACCATTCTATTAGTAACCCTTGACCCCCAGAGGAATGGGGTTTCCTATGTTCCAAGTTGGAATCTTTGTTGAGAGAGAGTTCAAAAGTTGAAGTACAAGCACCGAGTGTTTCTTGCTTGAATTTTGGCCTTTCGTCTTATCTTTTATCGCAATACACTGCTATTAACATACCGCTTGTATCTATTGTCATAACAGTGAATTGTTATCGAATAAACCAAGATAAACATACAGAGATAAATCAACTAAGAGCTTTTCTTATGAAGCATTTGGTGCCATAGCCTGAGTGTGACCAATAGAGGGCGCAAACTGTACTTTAATCGTATAGCAACTGAAGCACTAGAGGACGTACGAGATTCACCAATAATGTCGGCCCCCATTGAATATAGCTTGCTATCAGCGTACGAGATTCACCACCTGTGTCGTCCTACTCCTTGGCAAGATGGCGTCTTCCTTCTAGCTTCAAAAAGCAGACGATTCTTCGCTCATTTTTGGCGGAGTTTTTTTTCTAACATGGAGTTGCTTTGCTTTACCTTCATAAATTTATCTTGGTATAAATGTTACTATCAATCTACAGATTGCCTAGGCAATCTTCAAAACCACTAAACTGCTAGCGCTAGGCAATCTTCAAAACCACTAAACTGCTAGTGAATCCGCAAAATTCAATATTTTAGGTGTTGAATTTTGCAGATTCACTAGCAGGTTGGTTGTTTTGCAGATTGCCTAGGCAATCAGCAGATTGGCAGTGACATAAACCTCCTCCACCCTATTCCAATAATCCAATTACCCAATTAAAATTAAATCAAATATAAAAAAGTAATAAAAAGAGAATTAACTGGGACTCCCTCTCCCTCCCCCTCTTCCCACTCATTAAAATGTCCCTTTCAAAGATTTAATTGCATAATTGGTAATATTTCTCTATCTCTCTATCTCTCTTAAATGTTCTCAATTTCATTTTGAAGGAGAAATTGTACAAAAAAAAAAGTTTATCCTTGAACAATTTTCAAACTTTTGCTTTTTTTTCTTTCTTCTTTTGTCTCTCTTGACATCGAAAGAAAATTAATGCCAGAAAACGAACAAGAATTTAAATAAAATATACACTGAATTCATTAAAACCAAAAAAGCTAAAAGTGGATATACCCCCCCCCCCCCCAAAAAAAGACAGACAGAGTGACTGGCAAGAGAGAGAGAGAGAGAGAAAGAGAGAGAGAGAGAGAGAGGCCCCCCTCAATTAAATTTAACACCAAAAAAAAAAAAAAAAAAAAGAGAGAACTAACTCAAGGGCAAAACACACACACTCGTTGAACACACGACTACTTTTCAATCATAATTATTATATAATTGAGTAATAACGATAAATAAACGTGGTCTCCATGTGTTAACCACGATATTAATATATATTTCAACGAGTGTCTTGTCCTCAATTCTACTAAGTTAGTTACTTCTTCTTATAAGGAAAAACTTCAAATACCAAAAATAATCTCTCTCTCTCTCTCTCTCTCTCTCTCAATCCTCCTACAATTCTAGAAATACAACAAAAAAATGTCAAATGGCTTTCTTAACAATTGGCTCGAGTGTTCACTTCAACGTCTTGTTTAAATTGCACGCGAGCCGTACCTTGAACATAACATTTGAAAACAACTTTCTTAACAAATGACTCGCGAGCCATACTGTAATTATGCATTTAGAAGAATACATTCCCTTAACAATTGGCTCGCGAGCCCGTTCAACACCTTGTATTAAATGGCTCGAAAGCCATACCTTGAGTATATATTTAGGAACGAATGGCTTTCTTATCCATTGGCTCGCGAGCCATATGGTAAGTACACATTTATAAGAATACGCTCGCGAGCCAGTTCAACGTCTTGTTTAAAAAACAAGTTTAGAAAACAGCTAATTTTCAAGCTCTTGATAATATTCTCGCTTTTCACAAGAGCAAAATTAAGAGAAACTAGAAAAGTGTTTTAGAAACTAGAAAGGTTCTAGCAAGCACTTCAGGTTATTTTCACGTTCATATCTTTTAAAATAAACTTTTTAGAGACAAAATTTAAAATGTGTGTTTAAAGTTGGGGAGACATTTTCAAACTGACATAAAAAGCTTACTTTGAAAGATGTCAAACATGAAAATACCTCTTGCTGATTGAGTTACCTGTTCTAGTCTCTAAAACACTTTCCCAAGTTTTCCTTCATTTTGCACCTGAAAGACAGAACACAATGAAGAGTTTCGAGAAGCCCCTCCCCCCCCCCCCCCGGGTTGACTTATCTTCCTTTCCTCCTTTAAACAGGTATGAAGTCTCAACTTCAACAAGAAAACATAACAATAAAACCTTCAACTTGAACCCTCTAAACAGGGTTCCACAACATAGAAAACCTCTGTTCAAAAATACTCAATAAAACGAACAGGCAATTAGAAATCGAGACAAACAGAAGTTGGCTCCACCCTTTTTATGACGAACGCGGCAACTTCTAGTTGGTTTGTTGTGTGATTCGACATTAAAAAGGGCGGAGCATGTGACGTCAGACTACATAACCAACCAATTAGAAGTTGTCGGTCGTCATAAAAAAGGGCGGAACCAACTTCTGTTTGTCCCGATTTCTAATTGCCTGTATAAAACAACAGAAATTCTTTCGATTAGCAGCTAGCTGCTTATAAGCAGCAGCCTCTAAAGCAGGACAGCTTTTTTTGGCAGTTTCAGTGCAACCTATAGAAGGGTTCTGAGGGTATAAGTTCAAGTGCCAAGTTTCCTTTTTTTTTTAAAAAAGGTAATAAAAAACCCACAAGTAACAAGAATGGATTTTTCTCAGAATAAATCGTGACACATTTTATAATTGATCTCTCTCCTCCTCCCCCCACCATCACATACACACCTTACGAGTTAGTATTGCGTCATCAAGCGCAACGCGAGCATGTCACCCATTTATAGACCGAAAACACGCACGTGTGACAACGACCACATGTCCGGGTTCTAGACCTCCCCCTTCCCCCCTTCAAACACGACAATCCTTGTGTTGAATGAATAACGGGTGAACAAGTGACATACAACCAGTTGATTCACGGTTGAGTTTAGAAACGTGCCATACACATATATTATACATACGGTGAATTCTTACCTTAAGGTTCAGATTTTTCTCTT
The DNA here is from genome assembly GCA_036925085.1 of Brachycybe producta. Taxonomy (NCBI): domain Eukaryota; kingdom Metazoa; phylum Arthropoda; class Diplopoda; order Playtdesmida; family Andrognathidae; genus Brachycybe; species Brachycybe producta. Next base: position 3,154,671 of record JAUPFP010000006.1, read on the forward strand.
AAAAAAACCCCTCCGATTCGTGCACAGATAACGAATTGTATATCCGAAAAAATATAAAAAAAGACACGCATGCAACCTGACGGTCTTGCTTCGCATATATTATTATTATATATGATGACTGCGTGTGTGTGAGATGAATGGTAAAAAACGCCGCATGGCAACATGCCCAGAAAGAAAAAAAAAAAAGAATGATCGAAGCGCCACCTAGCAACAGACAGACGCACCGAAAGACCGACCTTGACCCAGCCACACAAATAAAAATACATGAATATAATTTGTGAATTTCTTGCAATTTTTTCATCTTCTTTTTCTCAATATTTCCATTTGTTGTTTATAAAAAAAAGTTTATTATTTTAAAATTTCATTATTTTCTATTAGAAAATAATGAAATTTTAAAATAAAATTTTTTTCATTTTTTTTTTTGGCTTTCAGATAAAAAAAAGCCTTATTTAGAGCTTTTTTTTTAAATATCGATTCATATTAACTAGAACACGCACTCATTAATTATTTAGTTATAATTTAGGACTCAAATTTTTATGCAAAATATCAAAACGAAATGTTTCTCAATTTGTGGCTCAAGTGCCACCAATTGTGAAGTTAATCGTCATCATTAGAGCAACTACAATTATGGCATTTTTTCTAATCAAAAAGACTTAATTAGAGGCTATAGATGTCTCCTTACTATAAATTACCGACTAGAGTTCTAGCCTCTAACCAGTGTTAGTGAAAAAATAAACTATAATTGTTGTGCTTGATCATAATTGGCCCCTGAGCCACAGATCGAGAAACACTGCTTTGAAATGGCATAAAAATCCGAGCCCTGCAAGTTATAAGTATCGTGTGTCCACGTGATCACCCGTTAAAACAGACAGGCAATTAGAAATCGGGACAAACAGAAGTTGGCTCCGCCCTTTTTATGATGAACGGCAACTTCTAATTGGTTTGTTTTGTGGTTCGACGTTGAAAAGGGGCGGAGCATGTGACGTCAGACTACATAACCAACCAATTAGAAGTTGCCGGTCGTCATAAAAAGGGCGGAGCCCACTTGTGTTTGTCCCGATTTCTAACTGCCTGTCTTAAATAGCTAACTGAATTGAAAAACTTGGCACTTGAATCCCTAGAGTCGGGTTGGAACCCTGTTTAGAGGGTTCAACAGTTGAAGTGACAGTTCCCTCTTAAAAAAGGCTCCTAGAACTTTTGAAAAGAACCTTAAAAATGTATTAAATACTAGAAGAGTAATTGCATCATTTCGATATCTTTTAAGTTTCTTCTTTATTTTAAATAAGGTTAGAAGATGATTATTTTTGTTCTAACAGGAAGTTAAAATAAAACGAAAATAAAAATAGTTTATTTTAAAAAATCGCAAATATGAAAATGTGAATCGATAATTTTTCCAGATTTTAAAATACGAAATAAGCCACCCCCTCCCCTTATCTAGTTAACGCCCCATTTTTACTTGTTTTGTTTACAATTTGCCGATTAAAATCAAAGGTAACTGACACAAAATAGGGGTAATTAGCCTCCGTGTCAATTAGCCTCTTTCGATCATGTGATCAGATTCTTTTCAAATATGACCTAACCAATGACCTGACAACTAAATTTAGTTGTAAAAATAACGAATTAATAAAAAGAGGACACCATAAAATCAAGAAAGTTAAAAAAAAGTGTTGAAAAATAAACAACAACAAACCTCACGACTTAAAAAAAAAAGCTTCCGGAATTAAAGAAACTTGTTTTACGGCTTTGTCACCATGAGTAAGCAGAAAACAACTTCATTGATCCGAACTTCATCGATTGGTTATCATCATTAATTAAAACGATGACAAAACGGATTGCGAAACAACAAAAATGAAATTCTTCATTTTATCAACAGCTGATTTTCGAATTTAGATTAGTTTCATGAGAAACTAGAAGAGTAATTTTCTCAATCACTTTTAAGTTTATTTTTAATCTTGATTATCTTTCAAAATGAACTTTTTTATAGTAGAAAATTATAATATATCAGTTTGATTAAAATTTTAGTTGGGCCATTTTTAAAAACTGAAATAAAAAGCTCATTTTGAAACATAAAAAATAGCCTTATAAGTGGTTAAGCTGCCCCTTCTAGCTTCTAAAACACATTCAAGTTTCTCTTTCAATTTGCACCTGAAAGAACTAGCGTTAGCCCATTAGAACTAGCAGAGCGCATGCGCATTACCATCTTATCGTTTTATATAGGAAAACTAACCTAACCAAACCTATAGTGGACGTCTCATCGGCAGTTTCCATTGGTGATCAATAGATGGAGCTGCTAACGCAAATCTGCAATCACTTTCCTATATAAAACGATAAGATGGTAATGCGCATGCGCTCTGCTAGTTCTAATGGGCTAACGCTATAGTCCCGAAAGACAATAATGCAAAGTTGCTTGTTTGCAATCAAAAGATGATCCTGGTTAGAGGCTTTGTCTTTAATTAAAATGCAGTAGTAGGTTAACTCTAGCCTCTAACCAGCCTATTTGACTGCTTTATTAATTTAATGAACCGATTTGAAAACAGCATTCTGGAAGAAACTTGCAAACAATTCAAAGTTTAGTTTTGTCAATTTGATATCTTTAAAAATACACTTTTTATGATGTTTCAAAGTTTCCATTTTCCCCTTTTCACCTCAAGTTGAACTAAATTGCGAAACAAATTATCTGATAAAACGTCTAAAAAAACATGCTGTATTTTCAAACTTCCATATAAAAAGTTTATTTTGAAACATTAAAAATACATTTTTTATGGCAATTTAAAGTTCAGGATTTGTGTTTTTCACTTCAACTTGAACTTAATTGTGAAAAACATTATCTGAAAATGTCCGGTTTTTCCACAAAAAAACAGCCATAAAAAGTTTTATTTTGAAAGATTGATTATCAATGTGAAAATATTTATAAACAGCTGGATTTCCAACTCTTGATTATTTCTGTCTTTCATTAAAGAACAAGAAATACAAGAAAGTGTTTTAGAAACTAGAAGGGCAGTTTAAATCCCTTAAGAGTATTTTCATGTTGATATATATTTTTTTTAAATTAGCTTTTTATGTCAGTAATTTAGACGATTTTTTAAATAATTTTTGTCTAAAAAAAGTTCATTTTATAAATTCTATCAGTTAGCCTTTCTAGTTTATACCACACTTTCAATTTCTCCTTTGTGTTGCTCTTTTGAAACTGCAGAATAATTAAGAGTGTAAAAATGACCCGTTTATAGAGAATTATAAAGACTACGGCCCTTGGCACACAGACCACTTTTCGACTGCAAAACGAAGTCTGGTTGTTGCCCAAAAACAGGCAATTAGAAATCGGGGCATACAGACGTTGGTTCCGCCCTTTTTATGACGATCGGCAACTTATAATTGGTTTGTCGTGTGGTTCAACGTTGAAAAGAGCGGAGAATGTGACGTCAGATTACATAACCAACCAATTAGAAGTTGCCGGTCGTCATAACAAGGGCGGAGCCAACTTCTGTATGTCCCGATTTCTAATTGCATGTGCCCAAAACGACCACTTTTTATTGTTTCCATAACAAAAAGAAAAAATACATTGCAACCACACCCCCCCCCCCCCCAAACACCTTCGACAAGAAACTAGAAAAATACCAATTTTACGAAGTCTTAAAATTTCATTTTTGTGCACGCAGCGTTAGATGGCGCCACTAGCCCTCCTCCCATAGAAATGTACTGCAGACACTCTTCAACTCTTAACTTGTCACGTGCTGATATAATATTAAGGTTGTGTTTTGGACGCGCTTTTGGAGCTAAAAGGAGGACTGCATTGGATTTCAACTAATTGTCACGTGTGTAGTTGGCCACACCTATGGAGGATGCAAGCGCCACCAACCTTGCATTTATACAAGTATTTTACTATGAAGCCCCTTCTTAACCCAGATTCTGATGATTAGGAACGACTTTTAATAAACAATACTTAATTTTGACAAAATAAAATTCAAAGTTTTAAAGGTTAAAACGATGAAAATTGTTCAATTTGTATCATCTCTGATTACATAAGAATCGCTACACACATATCACATGTCATTTAATTAAGAAAAAGAGAGAAAAAGAGAAGCCAAAACTTGAAATAATTTCCACAAAAACCAAATATTGACAGCACCACCACCCACCCTCCTCTTCATAAATAAAGAGTTAATTTTATTTATAGCCTCATATAATAATAATAATAATAATAATGATTGACAAGCAAACATCTAATAAATAATATATTTCACTCTCTCTCTCATTTTACCCCAATAGACATTGATTAAATTTGAACTTTTCTCTGACTTCTTCCTAAACATATATTGGGAGTCATAGCAACACAACACCAAGAGGAAATTCACATTTATTTATATTACGTATTCAAGGACACACAAAATAAGAACAACAGGGGCCCACACGTGACAGAGGGGCCCCCCATTCAAATTCTTATGCAAAATATCAAAGCAAATGTTTCTCAATTTGTGGCCCAAGTGTCAATTGTAAAGTAATCATCATTAGAGCAACTGCAATTATGTTATTTCTAATCAAAAAAAGCTGGCTAGAGAGGCTAGATGTCTGGTTACTATCAGTTTTCAACTAGAGTTCTAGCCTCTAACCATTGTTTTTAATTAGGAAGAACAATTGTTTTTTTTTTATTATCTAAACGAGATTGTCACTTCGCAATTGGCACTTGGGCCACATATTGAGAAACAGTCCGGTTGATATTGCATCAAAATCCGGGCCCCAGTAATCATCATCATCATCATTAGAACAAATGCAATCATTTTTTTTCTTATCAAAAAAGGCTAGATTAGAGGCTACATGTCTGATTAACTATAAGTTGTCATCTAAAGTTCTAGCCTCTAACCAGCGCTTTTGATTGAAATTTAAAAAAAAACAATTGGTTGATCTACAATGTGATTGGTTACTTCACAAATTGCCCTTTTGGACCACAGATTGAGAAACATTAGCTTTTGCTATTTTGCATAAAAATCCGCTGCGTTAATAATCACGCGCCCATAGATAAAATTTCACGTGGTGTCTATGAGACAGGCAAGTGTGCCCAGCAGTAACATTTTGTTGGCCCCGCCCTTTTATGAGCGTCATCATTTTCTAATTGGTTGATATTTGGTCTGACGCTCATAAAAGGGCGGGGCTAACAAAATGTATACTGCTTGGTACACTTGCCTGTGCCTATGAGTGCGTAATCAAGCGAGTAAGGGGCTGTTTGAGGCTATTTTGAATGAAATTTAAGTCCGTTTTCAAATGAAGAAGCCCGTTTTTGTTGTTGTTTTGTTTACGAAAATTTAAAACAAAGTATTTGATTTCTATGTCAATTTTTACTTACTGAACTTTGTGTCTCAATTATCATTAAAATAAATTAATTTATTTTGTTGTATTTTGGACTTGAAATCTGATGTTGAATTAAAATTTTAAAAAAATACTAGTTTAATTTAAATTGCGTTTAATTATTGAATTTTCTTTTGGTTTTCTTAAAATTTTTAACCCTTTTCCTCTCTTCGAAAATCATTTTATTACCAAAAATAACTTTTGAAACTTCCTTAAGAAAACCACGCAAATTAGCAAACAAAAAACAAACCCCATGAAAAAAAAACCGCTAAAAATACAGGCAATTAGAAATAGGGACGAGCAGAAGTTGGCTCCGCCCTTTTTATGACGACCGGCAACTTCAAATTGGTCTGTTGTGTGGTTCGACGTTGAAAAGGGCGGAGCATGTGACGTCAGACTACATAACCAACCAATTAGAAGTTGCGTTCGTCATAAAAAAGGCGGAGCCAACTTCTGCTCATCCCGATTTCTAATTGCCTGTCTAAAAAGTATGCAATTCCCTTCCTCCCTCCCCTCATATTTCAGTACGTTTTTAAACTCAGCCATTATTCCATTAGCTTAATAATCTGTGACGTCATTACCCACCTTCAACTTCAACTCTCAGTACTGGGTTACAATATAGAAAAAACAAAACAAATCTTTTATTGAATAACGTCAACAATATTTCTCTGCGTTTTAACGAAACAAAAAATAACTAAATTCGGCAAAGATTCATTATTTTTAAAAATACGCAAAAAATTCGGAGGGGGAAAAAAAAAATACCAAAAATAAATAAAAAAATAGGATTTTAAAACTTATTTTCAATGTGTTTTTGAAGTAAACTTAACTATAGCCTCACATACAGAGAGCACTTTTTGTTGGAAACTTAAATGTGTTCAAAATACAAATGTGCAATCGGCTTTATTCACTATAAAGTGACGTCAGAGCACAATGACGTCATCATCTGTCCTTATTCTCTTATGATGATTAAAGGATGTGTGCCATATGACAATTATGATGCAATGTCTATAATTTTGCTATTTTAGTCATAGCGACCAAAAGAATTATTCGTTTTTCAATCAATGCGACTGGTAAGAGGCTAGAATATAAAAATAACCACTTAATTGTAACACCTTGCTGCACACACACACACACATGTTTCCAATCTACCAATTTCAAATAATAAAAAATTATAGCCTCTAAACAGCCTTCTCAATTTAAAAAAATAATTCTTTTGGTTTTTTAGTCTAAATTAGTTCTAAATCACTCAATAATAAAAGGCTGGTTAGAGGTTACAGTTCTCAAGTCATTTACATATATATGAGTGAGAATTCTATCCTCTAACCAAATTTCATGAATGAAAGGAGGAGGAGGAGGCTACAGAAACAAAACAAAAAACCATAGTTGTGGTTGGAACAATTTCAATTATACTTTTCCTCATCCTTTTTAAACCACATCCGCTTAAATGCATTTAAAACGCATTTAAAAATTCATTTCTAATTGCTGTCTCAGTACTACCAGACACCATATTACCAGTACTACCTCAAAAAAAGGTGTGGATACCCTTGAATTAAAAGGTGCAAAAGGGGAAGGAGGAGGGTAGCTAAAAAAAAGGGTTGTGTTGTCCCCTGCACATGGGCAAACACTGCAAACAAATGCATCCTTATAAATAGAAGAAGAAAAAAAAATCTGCATAAATATAAATTTAGTAATAAGAGCAAATAATATTTAATGCAATTGATTACCTTTAAGTCAGATAATAAACACAGACATAAAACGCACGCAATTGAGACGCCGGCTGAATTAAAACACACAAACCCCAGACACACACTCGAGTTTCTCTCTTTAAAAAAAAGAAGTTCAACCTTGAACCTGTTCTGGTTTCAGTGCTAAAAAGACGCCATTGTTACGTAAGAAAAGACATTTGGACAACAGCTAATCATCACGTTACAATGTATTGAAGTGCTAAACAAACGTATTTACATCCAGTTAAGGTTGAACTAAAATGGCGGTCACATACTATGCCGATGCACGAGTCTTGACAACCGCATATGTAATCAAATATGTGACGTCATGTTCTTAACTAGATAAAAAAAATTCCAAGGCTATCACAACGATTTTTCAAAAAAAAAACCTTGAAATCGTAAAAAGCGACATCTAGTGGCAAATACGCGAAAATAGAATACACAGCAAATGCTGTCATTTATAATAAAACGAAAATTTTTAGAAAGCAATTTTACATGCAAATGAATTTGTACCTTGAGACTGCAGACGTAAATAAACGCCACCTAACGCTGCAAACGTTAATTATACATAAGACACATCAAGCTAATCACCATTAAACTATAAAATATCAAAAGATTACAGACAGAACTGCATTTATCACCTGTTCTCATCACAATTGCAGAAAGCGCCATCTGCCGTTGTAATATCAAATCTTAAGAATATTAAATGTCTATTAACAGAAGCGCCACTGTTAATAACACTGAAGCTACCATAAATCATAAATCCTTATTTAATTATCATTTCCTCTTTGCTGTATTTTTAATAAAATTAAAAAAAAATTACAAAATTAAAAATACTTTGAAGTCAAATAGGCCTAAAAATATTTTTGCACTTAAAATATACGAAATTATATACATTTGGTTGACGTCACAATACCACAGGGTTTCAACAATAGGAACGATACGGGGGAGTGAATCTCGAAAGATATGGCAAGCTGTTTTTTTACTAAATTTCCCATATTATTTAGAAAACTTAAGAACGGAATTGGAGGGGGGGGGGGGGGGGAAGTAAAACCTTAGTGAAGTTAGCGAATTTTTGTGAATCTCATACATGATTTTCTTCTGTGTCGTCTCCTTGGGGTGGTTAGACGTCTGCACGCAAGATTAACGCACAGCATCATGGGAATTTGTGACAATATCTTCTTTTAATCAAGGGGGCCGACATTAAAGAAAATCGTGTACGAGATTCACTAAGATTTAAAAAGATTCACCCAGATTCACAGCAGAATGTATGTATGGAAACCCATTTTACTTTTTTTCCCCGCGTTTTACTGGATTCCCAGAATAGAATTAAAATCAGAAAATCCAGTAAAACGCGGATAAAAACTAAAATGGCTTCCCATACCATACGAGATTCACCTGCAATGTCCTCCTCCCTCTTGCTTTTAATACTTTTTTTGAATCTGAGCTGTAAAATGCTGCCCTCTCTAGGCATATACAAAACAACTACACTGTAAACATATGACGCTTTTATATACCGACTTTTATACAAAAATTAAAAGTTATTACCTACAAAATTATAATTCAAATTATATTAGCGACCAAATAATTTGAGCTAGTTTTTAATTTATTAAATATTAGAATATTTTTAAATTTTACTGAATTACAAATTTTAATAGATATATTTTATAAATTTATATAAAAATGTTTCTATGAGTCTATCACTTTTATTTAACCAAATATTCATTAGTCCTGAAGCTAATAGATACCTTAATAAATTAATAAATTCAAACAAAATTAAATTTTACAACCTTACAAAAATAACTATTAATAATATCAGATATTGAAAAATTTATAATATTCTGAAGTTTCAAAATTCTAATCTATAAACACGTTGCTTCATTACAGAAATGCAATAAGACTGTCATATGATAGTAAATTGTCATATCTAGCTCATAAACTTTTTTAAGTCACCAAAAAAAATTACAAAATATGATTCTGACAAAATATTGTCATGTACAACATAATGTAATAATCATATAATTATATCATATGACTGTTACAGTTTTATGACTTTTTCTGTAATGACGGGCCACACGGATTATAAACTAAACATATTAATGAACATGTAATTAGTGTCTTACTCAAACTTGAAATAAAATTCATAATAAACATTTCAGATTAGTGAGTGGGGTCTCCACCATAGGGCACAAGGACCTTTACTTTGGACTCTTTAATTTGAATTTGTAAAATTCCTCTACAAGTAGTCAAAACTGGCCTATGACAGAGGAACCCAAAAGTACAATTACAATTAGTAATTATTCCAATAGAAAAACTAGTAATCTAAAAAAGCGCCCCCCCCTTTTTCCTTCACCTCAAAAAGACCTAGAAAAATTTCCTTAAGTGCAGAAAATATTAATTTAAAAATATAGCCTCCTCCCTACAGTTATTATTTTCATGTCGGCACCCCCCTTCTCCCCCAACCCCCACAAAAATACAATTTAAGACAAAATAAGATTGTTTTTTTATGTTGAGAAAAGAATATTTTACTAAAAAAAAAGAACGTACACAGCTTCTGTAATATTACTACAACACACAGAAAAGACCTTTTCTCCTCTTTTTTCTCTTAATAAATGCATTATTATTATATAAGAAAAGTGAATAATGAACGACCAATTTGTTTAAATAAAGAAAACAGAATTATGAGTGGGATTTTTTTTTTTTGAAATGTGGTCTAATAAGAAAATTACTGATATAAAAGAAGAAGAGAGCAGATGGGGTCCTTAAAATACATGTCTTTTATACATATTATGTGTATATATAGTTATAATAGATTTTTTTAAATAAAAAAGGCCAAAAGAGCCGCCAACAATGGAAGAAAAAGAATAATGGGGAGGCTTCTTTCATTTGTTGTTGTGTAAAAAAAAAAGACAAGGTAAAAATTGACGCCTCGGTTAAATAGGGAGAAGAAGAAGAAGAAATTGAATCTGTGATGGTTCATTTATACACAAAAGCATCATCATCATCAGTTACGCCGGCATATGGCCAAGAAAACGACGCCAAAATAAGATTTTTTTAGGCGCATTTGCTTAATAAAGGCACGAAAAGGGGAGCAGACAAGTCAAAGTGAGAAAATCCGTCATTCTACGAATTCACTAAGTCCATCTTCAAATTGCTTAGCATTTTAACCAATTTGTAGAATGCCTGTATTATCAACTATAGTCAATCTTTAGAATAGCTATAGACCTCTACACATAAAAAGCTCAGTCCAGCAGCAAATCCCATGGAGCAGCAAATCCCATGGGGCTTCATGGGTAGGCCTACTTACTGGTGGGTCTTATGGATCATATTATGGACATTGTAGGCCTCCGTCAGTCATATGGAATTTGTGGGCCAGGTGGTCCTATGGGCTTAATATGCTGAACTCCTTTAACATTTTATGGACTGGGACTGGAACTCATTTTTTTTTTACAAAACGTTTTTGTCTATTAGTGCCATTTTGTAGATTGGCTAGTTAATTTTAAGTCAAAGTGAAAAAATATGTCATTCTACGAATTCACTAAGTCCATCTTCAAATTGCTTAACATTTTAACCAATTTTTAGAATGCCTATATTATCAACTATAGTCAATCTTTAGAATAGCTAGAGACCCTCAACACATAAAAAGCTCAGTCCATCCAATCCCATGGGGCTTCATGGGATTTGGACCCACCTTACTGGTAGGTCTTATGAATCATATTATGGACTTTGTAGGCCTCCGTCAGTCATATGGAATTTGTGGGCCTACTGGGCTTAATATGCTGGACTCACTTTAAAATTTTATGGACCGGGACTTGAACTCATTTTTTTTTTACAAAACGTTTTTCTCTATTAGTGCAATTTTGTAGATTGGCTATAGTTAATTTTAAGGCATTTTGTATATTTTGCCCTTTCTAAATGTTTGCACATTAGATTGCTACATTTGTAGTTTGCATTTCGAGTTCAGATTTTGTGAAAAAAAAAACCGGTGTATCCAATTTAAATAAATATTTCGGAGAACGTCAGAATGAAAACATAACTATAAACTCAGCATTATTATTAAAACTTTCAAAATGTCTAGTTGAATTTGCAAATTGACTGGTTTTTCACTTTAGCGTGCGTGCTTAAGGAAAAATTTCGTGTTGTTTTGCCACCATGCTTGTTGTAAAGATTGTAAATAATACACGATGTCATTCAATTGTAAAAACCCATTTTAGTAGATATTCCGGTAATATCTGGGCCGTGAAATTCAAGTGTTAATTTATGCAACTTGTGTGTCGGTCTATTTCTCTATGTGTGTGTCCATTATAAAGAGAGATAGCCTCAAAACAACCCCCTGCACTAATAAAATAACCTCTACATTATATATAAAACCTATTATTTTTTGTCAAAAGAAACAAATTAAAACTTTCAGGTGGTTTTTTTAAAAATTCTGATTATTCTATCTTTCAGGTGTAAGAAAAAAAAACTAGAAAGTGTTTTAGAGACTAGAAGGGTAACTCAAACATTTAAGATTATTTTTTAATGTTGATAATTTTTTTAAAATAAGCTTTTTGTGGCAGTTTGAAAATGACTAGAATATTTTCAAGATATTTTTTTAATTTGTGTCTATAAAACCGTTTATTTTGAAAGATATAGACCTATCAACATGAAAACATCTTTAATTACCCATCTAGTTTCTAAAATACTTTCTAATTTCTAAATTCGAAAATCAGCTCTTCAGAAACCATTTTAAATTGAAAAAGTGCTAAATTAATTTAGAAATGTGTTCAGTTTATAGTTTAATCGAATTGTCCATCTAATACCTTGTACACACACACACAGAGTTAAATGAATTCAAATTAAATGTGTTTATAGGTGAATTATACGAACCAAATGAAAATTGACTTTAATTATAAATATTTTAAATTGAAATACTAAATCAATATTTTTTCAATAATTTATATGTTTTATATTTAAGTATTAACTCAATATTTTCAGATTATTAACTGAATAAATTGAATTCGACGACATATTGTTTGTTTGTCCTTCACAGGACTCTGTAGAACACGTTTATTATTTAAATGCATTTAAATTATCAGGTGTGGTGTACTATAGGTATAAGGTCCTTGTGTAAATTACTATTTATTGTGTACTAGATTCAATTTATCAGCTAAAAAGCCCTCCCGTCCCCAAATAAAACAATTCAATTATTTGTTTATTTAAATGATTTTGTTTATTGAAATAATTAAAATTACTTCAGTATATAAATCAGCATAATAAATAACATAAAAACGGAACTCAACTTTCTTCAATATGTATTGAGACCTATACATATCTCTATAGAGTTAATTTAAATATATTACTAAACGGCCCTTAGCTTTTTTTATTTTCTAACACACGAGAACAATGTTAGAAAAATAAAGAGATCATTCAAAATCGATGATTTCCCTTCGAAGTTCAAACCTCGAAAATTTAATGTAAAAACACATTGTAATTAAGTTGTCACATTAAACAGTGATGAATGGGTTTCGGTTACAATGTGATAGACAGAGAGAGAGAGAGAGAGAGAGAGAGGAATAATTGAATAAATTGAGTTTAATAACGAAAAAGACACCAAGGGACTCCCCCCCCTCCAAAAAAAGGGCGAGTGAAAAGAACCACAAATAAAAAGACCCTTTCTCAATCAAATGGGCCCACTTTGCCCAAAATAACATATTACATGAAAAAAATATATTGGATATAAATGGAAATTGTGTAAAATATAAACTAATTAAAACTAAAAACTTGGCACTTGAACCCTCTAAAACGGGGTTAAAATTATATAAACCAATATATATATTTTTATATATTATGTTATCAGTGCTATAATAAGATCAAAACTTTCAATAAAATCCACACAAATACATCGAGTAAATCAAAATAATTAATTATAATCAAGTTTAAACGAACAAAATAAAAAATAAATTACATAATTTTGAAAAATTTGCATAAAGTCGCGTAATTTTTTTTAAAAAAAAAACACGGTTTTGTCAGAGAAAAAAAAATCTACAAAGATTTTTTTCTGCAATTGAATTGTTTTGATTTTACATTTTCCGTTATTTCTTTTCCAATTAATTGCTTCCTATATTTAATTAAGTGTGCTTTTTTATTAGATAATATAATTTTCAGAAATATTTTTAAAAAATTATAGAGAAATTTTTTATTCAGAATTTCTGAAAACTTATTATATTTCGGATTTTTAAAAAAAAATTACATTGAGATGGTTTATTTCATTCGAACTCCTGATTATTTCTGTTTTTCAGAAGAACAAAATGAAAAGAAACTAGAAAGGGTTTTAGAAACTAGAAGAGATATATAGCTCAATCATTTAAAGAGTATATAATATCATATTTGATATCTTTCAAAATAAACGTTTTATAGACAAAAATTAAAAAATAAGTAATTTTCAAACCGACATAAAAAGCTTATTTTAAAAGATTATACTCTTCTAATTTCTAAAACCACATTCTAATTGATTTTTATTTTGCACCTTTGTGCTTTTATTAGATATTAAGACTTCAGAGATTTTTAAATTTGCATAAAAGGAGACATTTTTTAAAATATATTTTGCAAATTTTTGAGAATCATTATCTATTTTGCATTCTATATTTCTGATTTTTGATTATTTACATAAAAGGCTCTAGATTTTCAAGCTTATAAGTGAAATTATCAATTGGTAAGATTCTGTTTTTCTCTTCAAATTGGACCCAAACCACTCAACCTTTTACAAAGGACCTTTTATTTGTATTTCATTGTATAGAAAAGGACCATTTTGCGTTTTTGTTATATATGAAAAAAAAAAAATAACAAACCAATACAAAACAAACAAAAACCAGGCTGTGTAATCAAGAGCAGTTAGGCGTTCACATTAAAAAAAGCGCTTCCAATTTGTTTTATTTCCTTTGGGGAGAATTGTGGGAGGGAGAGGGTATGATCGGGGGGTTGAGGAGGAGGTTAGAAGAATAGGAACTGAATTGAAAGACTGTGATTTTGCTAATTAGTGCATTGGATGAATGCACAGGAAACTGTTGGAAGTCGTTAAGCAAATTACACAAGGGGTCGACACACAAACACATCAATGAATCTTGAATATTACAAACACGCACACACATCGTGACGTCATCACACGCATACAATTAATAATCACGCAAATGTGACACACTATATGTGACAACAACAGAATAAAGCACAAATTCAAGAAGAAAACTTGACACTTGAAGCCTCTCTGTGTAACGGTTTCAACATAGAAACCCTTCCCCCCATGTTGTACTGACCTTCCGTATTCAAGACTAAAATGTCTATATAGTAAGAGTCTATGGAGAGTTTTTAAGTTTAGCTTTGTTTAAGTTTCACTTAGGCTTAAATTCAAACTTGAATTTGGACCCAAAAAAAATCCATGAATGAAGGGCCAATTTTATTTATTAATTTTATGTAGATTCATAAATAACTCAATAGGTCAATAGGTCATAGGTATTAAGCATATGCTATATTACTAGTGAAAATCAAGCAAATGCTACCGTACGGTCCAAAAGTCAATACTTGAAATAAAAAAGTCATAATAATTCTAGGGGTTTACTCTCCCGGGGCGTAACTTTTTTTTTACCGTACCCAACGTATGGCTACCGTAGTCACTTTTGACCAAAATCCGCCAGATTCGGCCACGGCTGGTCAGATGTGGGCCCGGGGTTGCCGACCACTCTGCCGGGTCCTAACCGACCAGGATCGGTCGACGCTTTTTCGACAGTAAAAATTTGGCGTTTACTTTTACTTTATATGTATGTTAGTATTTGCTTTTAGAAAAATAGTAAATGCTTTACAATTGTATGAATAAAAAGAAGTAAGTTCTTCAATTATGTAGCAAATACTTAATAATATTCAAGTTGCTAAATAAGCGTTATTTATACTATTCGAAGCAGTTACTTTTATATGGATACTTTTTAATTTTTTTAAAAAATATGCTTCATTGTATTTGAATTTGAAAAATCACTCTGTAAGTATTCATAAAAAAGGCCAGCGACAGAGGGACAAACTGTCCAATTACAGCATGCTAAATACACTGTCAAAACCCAAAGATACAAATCCATGTGTGTTCATTATATGGACCTAGCCCCAAGAGCTAAACATTCAAACAAAAGCAAAAAACTGCTCAAATATTAGGGGCTCGGATATTTATGAAATATCAAGTAAATGTTTATCAATCTGTGGCCCAAGTGCCAATTTTGAAATATAATTATCATCATCATTAGAGCAATTGCAATTATGATTTTTCTAATTTTAAAAAAAGGGCTGGTTAGCGACTAGAATCTTCTATTTCACAGTGTCCTAAGTAACAGGACACCTATAGCCTCTAACCAGCCTTTTTGATTAAAAAGAAGCAAAACTGCAGTTGGTCTAATGATGATGATTACTTCACAATTAGGACACTTGGGTCACAAATTGAGAAACAAGTTTACTTGATATATTAAAACGAGCCCCTAAACAAAGTAATATTTCTTGTACAATTTGGATACTCATTTTTCAAGCACTCAAAAGCATTTAAGTGCCATTTGATTTGCTCCAATTCTTATATACAAAAAAAAATTCATTATATGTAAATGAGATTCTCTTAAGAAATCTCTCCAAATAAAAAAAGATAAGCTTATATGTCAAAAAAAACATTTAAAATATTGTATAATATGATCTGACCTGAATTTTGAAGAAATAACACACAAAGAAATTTAATCTCAAGATATTTTTTTTAGAAAAAAATATTTCTCATATCCATCAAAATCCATGACAAATAATGAATTATTCTTCACAAAAAATACAATCATATTATTGTTAATTTTTCTTATCTGTTTTATATCTGTATTAACTTAAAATTGTATAAACTGCGGTAGACCAACCTAACTGATGCAACAGTTTTAAAATATGTAATATTTTAAAATATGTAAAATCACCTATTCCTCCTCCTCCTCCTACTTCAAACCCCAAGGGGTATAAGTTAAGCTAACAACAACAACAATAAAATCCACTTTTAAATCTTACGATAAACAAAGATCTTCTTTTCTAAAAAGGTCCACTTCTATGTATAATTCGCATCCACTTGGTGTAATGTATCCATTACACGAAATGACTATCCAATTTCGCGAAATGAACATAAGATTGGCCTGATGCAAAACGCGAAATGGACATACATTTCGTGTAATGGACACATTACACCAAATGGATGTGACATATATAATATATTGTTCAAAATTGAAAATTTTCTAAGTGCGACCTAAACCACTAGGGGTCATGATGGCTTCCAGCTGAGGGAGGTGTTGCCCAATTCAGTCCCACTCATAAATTAGTTCGTCCAATCGTTTGGATGGATGGATGGGTTTTGTACACACACATACTGTATGTGTGTTTATTACCTGTACTTACCTATGTGTACAAATGTGCGTGTGTTTTATTATGTTGGGACCACCATAATAATAATATATAAACTTGCTTCTTTTCAAACTCAGCTGGATATTTAAGCTTATAAATAAACACATTAAATACACCTTCCCATAAGAAAGAGAGACAAAAAAAAAAGACCCACCACATGAACAAAAATTGCACTTTTGATTTTCTAATCGATTTTTTTGGGCCTTTTTTCTTCTTATTAAGATGGCTTTATAAATATTTATTTTATTTTTATTCTTCCAGGTGGCGCGCCTGCAGTGGCTAGTATGTTCTATAGTGAGATCTCACTGCACACCACACCTGGTGGTTTTGAGAAAATTTATATTTTTTAAGCGAACGTTTTTCAAGAAAAACAATACGAAAAAATTCAAACTATATTAGAAACTAGAATAGTTGGTAATAATGCTAAAAGTTTTTTTCATGATGAAATCTTTCAAAATAAACTTTTTTATGACAGTTTGATGAACCAAAGGCCTGAAATTATTTTTTTTCATAAAATGTCAATGAAAAAACGTCATAATGAGTAAAAATGGGGGGGGGGGGGGGGGGGGGAATAACATAGCGGTCCACTGGTGTCCTCCACCTAATTGGATGATATGATTTCTGAAGTTCCAGTTTTCATTTCAAAACCATTAGAAATGATTGAAGGTCGGTGATATTCTAAACCCTCCCCAACTTCCAGACATTTGTACGGATATTATATTCCCCTAAAGAATTACAAACAAAAGAGAAAAATACGAAACAAAAATCATCATCATCATCTTCCAAATTATTAACAATCACACGAAAAATAAAAATTATTTGTCCAGAAGATGGGACCATTGGTCACGGCACAGAGACAAGCTATAGCTACATTCTCAGCTGTCATTAGCCTAATTGGAAGTTGTGACATCTTTGTTTTGGTTTTGGCACCTAAAACCCTCACTTATAGCCTTGTTTTTTTGTTGTTTCCTTCTAAGAAACTAATAATTTTAATAAAAATTATAGTAGCCATTATTACAGAGGGTTTCATTTTGAATTATAAGGTGGGTTTGTGAGAATTTTGTTGTTGTTGTTTTTTTATTATTTCAGCACTTCCAAACATAATTTGACATTTAATTTCTTCTTCTTGTTTCTTTCCATCATAAAAAAAGATACACTTGATATAATAAACAAGACAAAAACACAACAAGGAAAATTTAAACACATATAATATATACGTTAGTCAATCTGCGGAATCAGTCAATCTGCAGATTGCCTACACAATCTGCAAAACAAACCAAACTTGCTAGTGAATCTGCAAAATTCATACACATTCTATAGGTGTTGAATTTTGCAGATTCACTAGCAAGTTTGGTTCGTTTTGCAGATTGTCTAGGCAATTTGCGGATTGACTGATTCCGCAGATTTCCAGTAACATCTAGATAGATATACATAAGAGAGAAAAAGGTGTTACATGAGGCATGAAATTAATGCTTGTTTTTATTAAGTCCACAAACTCCACAGAAAAACAAACAAAATTATTATTATATGGGTTTATGCCGCGAAAATCAACTAATTATTATCATTATTATATACATACAGGGAGGGGGGGGGTGGGTGTTTGCTTTTTTTTTCCCTTTCCATAAGTCTGTAAAGAAAACAATATACCGGTAGATGGCAATTTGATATGATTTCTCTTAATGTCCGACTTATAGGACTCACCCTTGTTTTTCCCTTTGCCTTTGTTTCTTATACACCTTTTTCAAAGGTGTTTATTATTACAACAATTGAATCTCTCTTTTGTTTTCTAAACACCTGAATATACAAGGTGGTGCAAAAGTAATTGAATCGGTCATTTTTAGAAACAACACATAAGTCCTTTGTTAATGTATGGGACACTTAACCAATCAATTAGATTTAAGACATCAACTTGAGCAGTTAATTCCTTTTGAAAATTTCCATGTTAAAAGTAGTGATGGGAAAATTTCATGAAATTTATTTTGTTGAAATATTTCATGAAATTTATTTTGCTGAAATATTTATGAAAAGTTGTGAAAATAATATTGAAAAGTTGTGAAATTAATTAAAAACCATGAAATAAAAGAAGATAAATTGCATCAGTTTATGTTAACTTTATAATACGAATGGTATATAAATCACATAATGTGACTAATGATTGTAGAATAATTAGACATTGTGTTTGAACATAAAAGCAATTTCTATTTATTCAAAAATGATTGAAGAAAAAATGAAACAGATTCCAAAAACCTCGAACAAAAAATTGGCACAAAAAATGACACAATTGGTAAAATTAAACATGTTTAAAAAACTCAAATGAACCCCAATTACTATTTTTTTCGTTTATGGTTTCAATACTTGGAAACCAGTTTTTTTTAAATAGATCTAAATTTCATATTTTTTTTAGAAATATTTCAATGGCACATCACTAGTTAAATTGGTTGGTTTATATTCGGCCAAACTGTTGTGAAACTATGACATCACAGCAAAACGTTTACAGTTTGTTATCTTATGTATTTTTATTAATGTTTACAAAGAATCATTGCGATTAGATCTAAGTTCTAAACAAAATGTGATGAATACTTTTGCGCCACCCTGTATTTACACCTTACACCAACTTGTGGTTTAAATCTAATGTTATTTACTACCGGTCAGTCCTTATAAACTAACATAATATAATCAGAAGAAGAAAAGTTAATAAAGTTATGAATGAAAATATCCCCCCCCCCCATTTGTCAAATTATTAAAAAGTAGAAGTGCCGCCGCCGCCGCCAGCAGCTAATAATAATTATATAACCACAACAAATACAAGTTGTAAGATTTTCTTTCTTCTTGTAATTTCGGTCATTTTACAACAAACACAATTACATAGCATTTGTAAAGTGTAAAATGGACATCTATTTAGTAATATTAACAAAAAAACAAAATTACTAATGTCTAAAAAAAGAGAGAGAATGCGTTTTTTTTATTTGCAGCACAAAAAGAAGGTCCACATTTTATCCAAAAATGCATTGTTTTATAGTGACTTTTGTGACCTTAAAAAAGACCTTTTTTATAAACAAATAAAGAAAAGGGTCCTTTTCTTTGTACAATTTTCTATGTTATTTTTTGGGTCTTACTTTTAACATTGATTCTAAACACAAACAAGACACACACAATGTTATTCGTTGTTGTCTTTCTCAATAATAGATTTGGGCGCTGAAAGATTTATTGCTAATTTGCTGAAGGGAAAAAAAGGGGAGAGAAAGCTGAAACAGAAAATGAAATTTAGTAGCTCTCTCTCTCTCTCAAAACAGAAAAAAAAAGACACAAGTTAAATATTATTCAGATATGTCATTTTTTTTTGTTTCTTGCAAAAAGTTAACGAAGAATGCCATTTTTTTCTTTCTTAGTATATTTTCGGCGTGGGTGGCCCCCCTACCATATATACACACAGACACATTCATTTGGTCCTCCATCTTTCCCCTTAACTTAAGTCATAAGTTGGGAGATTTTCATTTGGAAGTGTAGTATACTCACATACAGTATATATGCCAAAATAATAATAATCATACACATATGAAAAGTGTATGTTTTATTTTTAACTTTAGCATGTGTTTTACAAGGGATTATGGGTATTTTTGTGTGTGTTATTTCGTGGGTGGTTCCAAACATTCTAAAGCGTAGTTTTGGTTACATCATGTAAAATGATGGATAGGTTATTTTAAATGACCCGAGAAAGAGAGACGCTGAAAACTTTCATATATATTTAGAAATATTTTATAATGTGACATCTACGCTTTAAAGTTATAAATAGATCATTTTTAAGCTTTTCTCACTTTTTTTCTTCCAATTTTGAAGATTTTTCGTCATTTTATTTTATTCATTTTTATTCAGTGGCGCTAATTAAGCGCCAAATTCAAGTTTATGAGTCATATTTTAATGACTGCTGCGTCTAATGAAACTGCCTATCAGTAGCTCTTGAGTTTAGCACTACCTTTGAATTATACCTTGTACACACATTAGTTAAATTAATTCAAATTAAATGTGTTTAGGTTGAATTATACGGAATCCAGTTAAGGACACATCAACCAAATAAAAATTGACTTTATTATTAAGATTTTAAATTGAAAAATACTAAATCAATAGTTTCTATATTATTACTTAAGTATTAACTCAATATTTTCAGATTATTAACTGAATAAATTGAATTCGACGACATATTGTTTGTCTGCCCTTCACAGGGGGGCTCTGTAGAACACGTTTATTTATTTAACTGCATTTAAATTATCAAGTGTGTACAAGGTATTAGCAATTATTTAGAATATGACCTCTATGTTCCTTTTTTTTGAAAAAAAATAAGCTTATATATTGGAAGTTCTTTTTCTAGAAACCCACTTTAGTCAAAACAATGAAACATGCTAGCAACATTTTTATATTTATGGTCACTTTTTGCTGTTTTTGTTCTATTTTCTGCTTTTGACATGAATTTTGCATGTTGTATTTGGACTGTTGTCCCTCTGCCACAAGCTTACACACAGCTAGCTACCTACAAGCTAACTAATCAAAATCTAAGAAGTGAATAAGAGACTCAAGTGAAGAAAAAAATCATTTAATAGATCTACTTTTTATGCCACTTTTATAATGACATAAATCAGGTGTTTGCGTTTTGAAGACTCAGATGACGTCATTATGAAATGACTAAACGCACAGGCATTTAGAAATCGGGAAGAACTTCAGTTGGCTCCGCCCTTTTTTATGACGACCGGCAACTTCTAATTGGTTTGTTATGTGGTTCGACGTTGAAAAACGCATGTGACGTCAGACTACATAACCAACCAATTAGAAGTTGCCGGTCGTCATAACAAGGGTGGAGCCAACTGAAGTTCTTCCCGATTTCTAAATGCCTGTCTATAAATGCAGTCTTAGGGCCAATTGTTATGCAACAGAAATAATGGTGCAGCTGAGCAAACATTGAAACAAAAGCGCCATCTCGTCATCGGAATAATAAGTAAATTTCTCCCTCAGTGTGCACAAATAGAACCCCTAACTAAATAAGCTAATTTCCTGCAAAAATGAATGCAAAATGCGTCATTTTCAAGCAGCACGAGCCTCCAAATAATTACATTTACAATGTCTAATATTCTAACAATATATAAAGCTGCGACCACATTATTATTGGAACACGTGCAACACGTGGTCATAATGCAGTTAAGTTATTATTATAACCTCCACACACAAAAAACCCCACATTAATTGTGGCCGACGCGGATGTTGTAATTTTCTAATAAAGTGGCTAATCATTGTGAATGCATTATTATACTTTGTTGGGAGGGGGGGGGGGGAGGGTCTGTTTGCACAGAAACAATTAAGATACTAGAAAGGGAGGAAAATGAGGAACGTTTGCCTCCATTCATTTATCTGATTACAAGTGATCAAAGATGGCTGAATAGATATTTATTTTGCGTTTGTCCCTTCGAACGGCGCTCCTGCAATGGCTAATGCTAAGCTTCATACACGTTTTTTTGTTGTTGGTAAAATTGGACGTAAAACATCTAATGTTCGCTAATCAAGCGAGCATTTCTTTAGTAACAACATTACGAAAAAATTGAAATTGTTTTCAAAACTAGAATGGTAAAAAGATGATGCTAAATGTTTTTTTTTTTTTTCACAGCAATATCTTAAATAATAAAACATTTTACAGTTCAGTTTGAAAATGACCCGTTTTTTTGGTTTTTTTCATTGAAATTTCATGAACATCACAATTTTTTCAAACTGTTATAAAAAGTTTATTTTGAAAGATATCTTCATGAAAAAAAACTTAGCATTATCACCAACTAAATCTAGTTTCTAAACACTTTGAATTTTTTTTTGTTCGTAATGTTCCTCCCGAAAAACGTTCGCTTGAAAAATAAAAATTTTCTCAAAAACCGGGCGCGGGTGGAGAAGGAAGAGACATAATATAGCCATTACATGCGCGCCATCCAGAGGGACAAAAACAAAATAAATATCCATTCAACCACTTTAAAGATGATGGCGATCTTTCATTCATTGCAGGAGGTTGCCTCAAATTCAATCACATCTTGATAGATTGATTGATGGGCTAACATTTGACCCTAAATGTGTGTATCCAATCAGAATGTCACAAGAAAAACATATACCGTGATATTCTCATAAAAACAGACACAGTAACAAAAAGATAATGTTGAAAGTGTGCACAAAATAAACACACTTTTAACAACAAACAAAACAAAAAACCCAAACCATAAATAAAATACAACTCCTATATATAAAGATAATAATAACAAAACAATATTATTGTTTAGATATACACAATAATAAATAATAAATAATAATATATCCATGATAGGATGTGATATTTTCCATAATAAAAATAAGTGAACTACTAAAATCAAAATTTCATTTAGAAAATTGAAGAGAAGAATTATTATTGAAAAAACATATCAATTTGTTTTGTGTCACTTTATATTTTATATATTGTGGCTCCTAACAATTAAAGGATGTCATTTCCCATCACTCTAACCCTCTAACCCCATCATCATCATCATCATTATTATCATTATTATCATCAGCACGCACATCTTCACTTCCGGTATATCCACACTTCAATTAGGAATCATTACCTATAGTTTGAATGGCACAAAATAACGGTGTTCATCTGTAAAGCCAGGGTGAGGGTGAGAGGGGGGGGGGGTTTGCAACACAATAGGGTTTAGAACCCCTTCCCCCCTCCAATCTGAACTCAGGTTAGCAAAAGTTCATAAATTAAAATATTAAATAATTAAATAATTTTTTTAAAAAAATCATAAAAATAAAGAAATGGTAATTTTTTATTTTAGAGAAAAATTTAAAATATATTTTTCATATTTTTTTTTTCATAATACATTATGTTAAATGTTTATTTTAAATTATATTTAAGTTAATAACACAATTTACTAAATTTATTATTATTTATAATTTAATTATTATATGATAAACACTTCAAATTATTTTTATTATAATTATTTATTACATGTAATTTAATTACGTCAACCATTTCAATTATTTTTATTATTTATTTTACGTCACAATTTTTTTGAATCGATGTATATTCCTATATTTAATCACCTTCCGGAATATGTTGTTCTGACACCTTCTTGTGATACTTTTCGGGTTAAGTTTGTATATACTTTGATTATTTTTATTTGGTGGTGTGATAAAACATTTAATAATGTCATATATTCTCTTTTTATATGTATATTTTTAATTTAAATTTATTTGTATTTTTGTTACTTTTTGTTGATTTTATGCTTATGTAAGATGTTGGTATAGGCAACCTTTAAGTGGTACAATAATTATTATTGGTAATTAATAATTATGTTAAACATTTCAAATATTTTTATTATTATTTATTTATAATTTAGTTATGTTAAATGTTTAAATTATATATTAATAAAATTAAATCCAATAGATCATTTTTTTTGTAAATTTATTTTGAATTCAATCCTCTGGCCCCAACAATTTTAAACAAATAACCCCTCAAAATACAAATTTATGCAGAAAAACACGAACATTTAGCAAGATTTCATTAATTTCCTTCCTTTTAAATAAAAAATGCGCTATTGGCCCATTTTTTTTTAAACAAACTCTGAGCCCAAAATAAAAAAAACAACCAAAAAAAACATCCCCATTTTCGAATTTCCATATGGCCCATCATCAATCCACCACCGTTTTAATAAAGTTGCAATTTCTTTGCGTAATTTTTTTTTGTTAAAACAAAGAAACAACATGTGAGCTTCTAAATTACGTTTATATTATAAGCCATCAATTTAGAAATGCAAATTGTTTTCATGTATAAAAATCTCACGCAAAAAAGCACTTCATTTAATATAAAGGAGATTGCAGATAGAAAGAAAAAAAATCTATTTGACTAAAGTCATTATTAGGATTCCACTTAATGGAAATAATATAACCCTCCCCAAAAAAAAAACACCCCATATAATCCCACCCCTACCTTATATTGTACAATGGGTGGTGGTGGTGTAATAGAGTTCGGAAGTTAAGATTTTATTACAAAAAAAGATCAACCAATCAAGGATTATTGAGCTTAAATGCAGCACACGCGCACACACTCATTATTATTATTGCTATTATTATTATGGTGCTATTTCGTTGATGAGTTCGGTTCAGAAAGACGTGCGCGTGCCGTGCTATATACATAAACGCGTGTCTCGTGTGACATTCGTGAGATCAGCTCTTCCCACCCCACCCCACTTTCAAACCAATTACATCTCATCTCACAACATCTAAATTAAGGGGTGGATGCATTGGGGGAGGGGGGAAGGGGGCCGAAAGACCCACCAGACAAATTTTAGGTAGACCTGTTTATTGATTCGGTTCACTGTTTATTTCAGTGTTGAGAAAGTAATTTTACCAAAAGTACTTTAATTTACTAAATAATTACTATGGCTCGGATTTATATGCAATAATCAAGCAAATATTTCTAAATCTCTGCATGGCCCCAATGGCCAATTTTGAAGTACCAATCAAAAACACTGATTAGAGGCTAGAACTTTCTAGTTGACAACTGATAGTAACCAAGACATCTAGCCTCTAACCAGCCTTTTATTTCCTAGATAAAACATGATTGCAGTTGCTCACTAATGAGGCCCACAATTCATAATTGGTCCTTGAGCCACAAATTGAGAAACACTTGCTTACTATGGCATAAAAATCCGTACCCTAATCATCATCTTTAGAGGAACTGCCATTATGCTTTATGTAATAAAGGCTGGTTAGAGGTTAAGTATGACTTGGTTACTAGCAGTTGCCAACTATAGAATGTTTTGTAGCCTCTTACCAGTGTTTTGGTTGATCTAAACTAGGAAGTATTACTTCACAATTTGGCTCTTGGGCCACAAATTGAGAAACATTTGATTGATATTTTGCATAAAAATCCGAGCCCTTGTAATAGTAGAAGTCTGATGGGAGGGAAAAAACCACAAAATGAAAAATATATTCTATTTCTTATTCGGTTGCATTATTATTTTTTTTTTCTGCATCACTCTGTATCTGTATAAGTTGTAAGCTCAATGAAAATCAATACTGAAAGTTGAAACCTGAGCCTCACTTGTTTTCTCCCTGTGAGGTCTTCTTCTAATACAAGTGTACATGCATTTATGCATGATACAATGTTGTTAGTAATAGAAACATCTTTCCCTTTATCATCCATCCATCCATTCCTCCTCCTCCTTAAAATCCTCTTCTTCATCATCATCATCATCATCATCCAAAATTCAAGCCTTCTGTTTAAAAAAACATCATGTCACATTGTCTTGTCTGTATTTATGCATATGGTTTCAACATACAAAATCAAAGGGCCACCACAATTCAAGCAGAAAAATATTTGACTTGAACCATGAGTGCCCGCCCGCAGCTATTGACAAGAGAGGGCCGGCCGCTTGCCCCCATTTATTCGAAAGCTAAATTTCTTATTTTAACATATTTTTATATTTTAAAATAAGTGTTAGTAGTCCATTGTTCTAATACGATATTAGAAAATATTGTTATTTGGGTATATTTGAGGCTATTTTCTGTCCCAATGCCTTCGTCACTTGCTCTCACCTCCATCATAAGGAGGTATTTGGCATTTGTTATTAGTACTTATTACCAGAGTCAACCACTAAGATCTGCATCGACGGTGGTTCTGGCTCTGGGTGGACTCGCACCCAAGAGCCTTCAAAACACACAGTCCTGCAGGTGTCCCTATAATTTGAACCCTCTAAACGGGGTTGGGAAGGGAAACAGGAAGGGAAAAATCACACATGCTGAAAAACCACCAGAAATTAGAAACAGAAATAAAAAAAATCAAAATATTTCTATGATTCTTTGCACTGAAAGATATATGGCGCTTCAGTTAAATTCCTTACAATGTGAAATTTCGTGGGATTTTATTATGCGTATGTGCTTCTTCCCGAATAATCTTCCTCAAAAGTGTTCTTAGTCCTTTTTTTGAAGTTCCCACAATCCCACATTATGATTACAGTAGGGCCTAAGTCAGAGACATGCTGGGAAAATAATTTGGCCCTGGCATTTTATACTGGATTGGCAATATTTTTTTTTAAAAAAGAATAACCGGCCCATCTGGCATTTGCCCGAGCTGCCCTTTGGCCAGCCCGCCTCTGATCTATAAGTTGAGACACAGTTGTAGACTAAGTATCAAAATTCCTAAATCAGAATATCAATTCAATAAAAGGTTACCAATTTAGGAATAAATTGAAGTATTTTTTGTGGTTCATGAAAGAAGACTAAAAAAAAACAATAACCTTTCTCCAATTATACCTATCATCCAAATCCAAAATTCCCTTTGACTCAATTGTAAGTTAAATAGGCCCTACACCTGTTTCATATATGAATTGAACCAAAACTGAAACTGCCATTTACTCTTCAAACAAAAGTTTCAGGAATTTTTATTCATGAGAAACATTTGCAATAAATGGGAGTTAGTTGGATGGTTTGATAAAGGGGGGGTAGGTATAAGAGGGGGTAGGTATAAGGAGGGGTAGGTATAAGGGGTGGTGGAGAATATACTTAAGGTTCTTGTACCTCTCTCTCTTTCTTTCTCCACCTCTAAAAATGCAACATGCCAAAAATAAGACAACATTTGATATGCCATAATGCCAAGTAGTAAAGAGAGATCTTGTCATTTAGGATTTGGAAGCCTCGGAAGAAAACAAAAAGAACAACACCTTAAGAGAAAAGAAACAGAAGATTGACGTGGCAAAAAAAAACCTGTGCAAAAGTGCAATTTTAACTATATACACTGCCATATAGACACCTTTGACTGGCTTTTTTTTTTAGAGAAAAAAACAGCTTATAATAGAGTTGAAGAACGAGAAGTAACAAACTTGGAGTCCTCCGCCGCCTTCCTTTGTGTGTGTCATTGAAACACCATTAGCTTCACATAAGAATGTGTTGAAACTGGTTGCCATTTTGCACTCACGTGACGCATACGCAACATAATCACACACATTCTTCTTCTTCTTCTTAGGTTAGTTGTTATATTAAAACAGACCTCACACATACATAACAACAAAATGCTAATACTTAAAAATGTAACAACAACAACAAAAAAGATTAAACCATGAAACTTAAAATGGGTTGCATAGCATGTTTTTTTTAAAGAAGGGTATAAACTCCTCCTCCTCCTCCTCCTTATCAATGGGTTATATTCGAAAACTACGGGGCGACTGAATAATAGCCAAATTGAACAAACGTCAACCTGAATAAGCGCCAAATTGAACAAACGCCAAACTGAATAACCGCCAAATATTTGGCTTTTATTCAGTTTGGCGTTTCTTCCATTTGGCGTTTGTTCCATTTGGCGCTTATTCAGTTTGGCGTTTGTTCCATTTGGCGTTTATTCAGTTTGGCGGTTATTCAGGTTTTTTGTAAATTGTGATGGTCCAAATATTGTGAGCTTTTATAGACGTCAGACTGTGCAGATTTACAGCTAACCTAACCTAATCTAACCAATCCTAACCTAACCTAACCAAACCTAACCTAACCAAACCTAACCAATCCTAACCTAACCAATCCTAACCTAACCTAACATAACCTAACCAATCCTAACCTAACCATGTGTTTATCACATTTTGGCGGTTATTCAGTTTGGCGCTTGTTCAGTTTGGCGTTTGTTCCATTTGGCGCTTATTCAGTTTGGCGTTTGTTCCATTTGGCTTTTATTCAGTTTGGCGTTTATTCAGTTTGGCGTTTGTTCAATTTGGCGCTTGTTCAATTTGGCGCTTATTCAATTTGGCGCTTGATCAGCGCCACCGCTCATTTCTTATATAAAACATCTATGAGATTTCTTTAAAGGTCGGACCACATAAGACACCGACGCCTTAAGTCGATGAAAAAGAAGCTTTCCGGTCACACAGCACTGCTGCCAATCGCTTCATGTCGTCTTAATGTGGTACAGAAAGAAGCTTCAGCTAGCGGACAATTGCTCCACGTAGTTTTATACCTAGTTAACACTTGAGTTAAATGCATTCAAGTTAAATGTGTTCTGTTCAATGACATGGAATCCAGTCAAGGACACGAAAAACTTAAAACTAAGGATGGGCCATTCGAATCCTCGAATCCAGCCGATCTTGAAAAATATTTCGAGATTCGAAAACTCGAATCTTCGCCTTTCTAATCTATCGAATCCTAACCTAAAAAAACTGTTAAAAACTTTGGTAAAATTAGTTTTCGGTGGTTGGACCCGGATCACCAATATCACCTTGTGGTGACCCTGATTGCCACACATGTTTTCATTAATAATTTAATATTTAATATTATTTCATTTATTTGTATCTTCTTAATGAATAACATAGGTTTCTTAGATGAGGGATTCGTAACCCACGTCTACTTAAAATTAACTTCATTACCTTAATATATATAAAAAATATTAAAATACAAAATCAATATTTCGTTAAATTAACCCTTTTTTTATTAAAAAATTGTATTTTAATATATTTAAATATTAACTCAATTATATTGAGATATTAAATGAATAAATTGAATTCGACATCTGGTTTGTTTGTCCTTAAAGAGGGGCTTCTATAGAACATGTTTAGATATTTAAATGCATTTAAATAATAAACGTGTTCTACAGAGACCTGCGAAGGACAAACAAACAATGTGTCGAAATCAATTTATTCAGTTAATAATCTGAAAATATTGAGTTAATACTTAAATATATAAACTATTAACAAAATATTGATTTCGTATTTCAATTTAAAATATTAATAATAAAGTCAATTTTTATTTGGTGTTCATGTCCTTAACTGGATTCCGTATAATTCACCTAAACGCATATAATTTGAATTCATTTAACTTATGCATGTTTCTGTGTTTATAGTCGCCATTTGGAAATCAAGGTTAGAGAAACCGTGATCACAAAAATGACAACTATAAACGTGGCATTTTACTGCTAATTAATTAATGCATCCTCTTTAATGCAAAATACGATCTTTTGTTGAGTCCATCGCACTATATACGTGTATACGC
The DNA here is from genome assembly GCA_036925085.1 of Brachycybe producta. Taxonomy (NCBI): domain Eukaryota; kingdom Metazoa; phylum Arthropoda; class Diplopoda; order Playtdesmida; family Andrognathidae; genus Brachycybe; species Brachycybe producta. The sequence continues at coordinate 3,184,196 of JAUPFP010000006.1, forward strand.
CTAAATGGCCAAAGAGTGGACACTGGACAACAGTGGACATACAATAATGCAGTGATGCTAATGATGATGATGATGATGTTGACCAACAAAACACGATCGCCTTGGGAGAAATGGCATAAGATGACCGGATGTCGTGACCAGTGTCCCCTTCTCCTTCCATCCCATCAGCCCCCCCCCCCTTTTTCCAAATATTTTCCACTTTCATGAGAAAACAAAATCATCATCCAGAGACTCCTTTTTATTATCTAAATTAAGTTAATTAAATTAGAAATTTGAGGAAGAGGCAAAAATGAGAGAAAAGATCATTTTCAATTCACCAAATCCACACTCTTCATTAAAAAGGGGGGTCAACTAATTTCCATTATAATTCATATTATTATTATAATATAAATTGCCAAATAATTCATTTCCAAATCAAAGAGTTTTAAAATCACCCTGTATATATATTATAATAAATTCTCTCCCCACAAATAGAAACCTGTAATAAACATAAACCACCCTTGAAATCTCATGTGACCCCTCCCCCCCCCCCCCCCAAAAAAAACCAACAAGCTGATTAGCAAATTGAAAAACAAAATAGATTTTAGTCACGATTTCAAGAGATTGAACAAAATGCAATTTCCATGAGGATATTTATATAATGTTAATATTAACTTCCAATTATATCCAACCCCCTCTTTTCTACTTTTTTTTTAGATTTTTATTGATTATTTTTATAATAAGATTGAGATATCTAATTGGGTATTGCGTTCAGTTCCTAAGCCACTTTTTTTTAAAACCGCTCTGAGAATGCTAGCTATATATAAGCTTAGGATCTGAACGGTCAAATAAAAAACCGCTTGAATCGAGCCGCTTGTTTCTTTTAAGGTTGTAAACGTAATCCTCTGGAACTCTTAATTAAACCGTGTTTCAGGTGCAAAATGAAGAGAAACTTGAATTTGTTTTATAAACTAGAAGTAGCTCAATTACGCTTATGACAATGCGCAACTTCAAAAATTCACTGGAGTGGTGAACCGGAAGAAATACAAAGGATTTGTTGGGTGCAAAGCGTTCCCAGTGACGCGTCTGCATGCTAGACAACATTGTCTTCATATTTACGGTGCTAATTCAAACTGCAACTTCAATAAAGATCTATTTTGAAAAGTAATTAAATTACTTTGAAAAAAAAATGAGTAATTGTAATTAATGTCTTTTCGACATGTGGTAATTGTAATTAATTATTTACTGATGTAATTTAATAAAATTGTAATAATTCATTACTTTTAAAAGCAATTTGTTTCAACATTAGAAAAAAGCGACAATTTTTTGTAACCTTGGTTCAAGAAACAGTAGAATATCAAATATCCGGATTTTGGTAATCTGGACTTCTGCGTAATCCGGACAGCCTTTTATTGTGTTACAAATGTTTTTTGTTTAGTTTATCAGGTTGTTTTTTGAAGTTGTAACTCCCTGATAGTGAATGAAAGTAACAACAAAAAAACGGCTATTTTTCCGATGATCCGAACTTTTCGATAATCCATATGAGGTCCATGAAGTCCCATTTAGTCCGGATAATCGAGATTCTACTGTACTTTTTTTTCATACCAAGTAAGCTCATTATTTAATCACCCTGCAGAACAACCTCCAAAAAATTCATCTCCGCCCAGAATATCATCAAGAGGAGTTGGGGGAGGAATCGGATAACTGTAAAAAGCTTCTTTCTTCTCGCAACAAACACAAGATACAAATCCCATTTTCAAGTAAACTCCACTTTTATCTATCTGCAATGGGCTCCTTTTTTTAGGGGAATTTGTTTGGAAGAAAAAAAGTGACAGTGGCACTGGTATGATTTGTGTTTTAAACACGCCACTGTGCATTGAATCATAATGTAGTAATGTACACCCCCTTCTACCCTCCCCCTCAATTCTCCATATACACCCCCACACACTATATATATTACTGTCAATCTGCGGAATCAGGCAATCTGCAAAACAACCAACCTGCTAGTGAATCTGCAAAATTCAACACCTAAAATGTATAGAATTTTGCAGATTCACCAAGCAAGTTTGATGGTTTTGCAGATTTTCTAGGCAATCTGCAGATTGACTGATTCCGTAGATTGACTAACATATATATATATATATATATATATATATATATATATATATATATATATATATATATATATATATAGTCAACCCCCCCCCCCACCTTCCCTCCACTCTTATACAAGAGATAATAGAAATGATTTAAGGAGGCGACTTCAGAGAACCACTACAGAATAAAAATATCTTATTTGTTGAAAATCACCACCACTTGTGTGACTTTGTGTCTGTATGACTTGTGTAGATTTGTGTGTGTTTGGAGGTTGTGATAAAACGAATTGGTCTCTGGAAACCCATCAAAAAACACGGGATTTCAAAAGATTCAAGAAAATAAGGCTCTCTCTTTGTCTCCTTTTTTCAAGCTACAAAAGGAAAAAAAGGAATCTTGGACACTTGAAATCGATAAGAAAAGGTTAAGCAACCTCAGCTCCCCCTATCACCTCCTCACCACACAGAAATGACCATGTTTACAATCAGCAATACAAATGAAACAATTCTCATCTTGTCAGGTAATTTAGTACCATATATTATAGTGGTCGTGTGCAACGCCAAAGATTTAATAAATGCTTCCATTATAATAAGATGGCCACTTCTGATTAAAACTAATTTGGAGGAGGGTTCATTATTACATCTTCGCACTTGTAAGAAGCAGGGTGGCCGTCATCAGAAACTAGGCTTTTCGTCCTCCTCCACAAGGTCCCCCCTCCTCCAGAAAATTCCATTAAAAGAAAAGACTTTCCCCGGATGTCCATCATTTTGCCATTATTTGCTCACTTACTCTATAAGGATATAGAAGAGCTCATATGGAAGAGGTCACGATGCAAATATGACGTCACCTGATACCAAATTCTTTATATTTTTATTTATAATTTAGCTTCATCCTAACACATTTCAATTAGGTTATGAGTTATGACAATGCCTTTCACATGCTGCAATTGTACATGTATTAGTTTGGTAGGAAAATAATTGCGGTTTTGGTTTAAGATCATTTTAATTGAAAGTGAATTTTGCAGTCTGTATTTAAGTAATATTAATTTTGGTTTAATTGTTAACTGTTTCAATTTAGGTTATTGAATTGAAAAATGGACAAGAAACAAATATCATCAACAACGTATAGCTGCTGCCAAAAATGCACTTCGAGATTTTATCAACTCCAGGAGTCCGGAATTTTACACCACCGGAATAAATAAACTTGTAAATAATTGGCAAAATATGTCAATTCTAATGGCGCTTATTTCGATTAATAAAGTAAATCATTAATTCATAAATTTCGTTATTAGCTGAGAAAACAAAAACCGCAATTATTTTCCTACCAAACAAATACTTTTGTCACTCTGCCACAGGCTTTCTTGGCTACTTGTAGTGTAATTTTTCAAATTCATATCGATTTAAATATGACAAAGAGAAGAATATAGGTTTTTTTCCCCTTCCTAATCTTGAATTTGAGACACTCTGTATAGACACACTCTTAATACATTTTTTTCTATCTGAAAATGTGCAGCCTATGAGTTGTTGCTGTTATCTGAAAATTAACAACAAACTGTGTGTTAACATTGCTTAATGCAAACTCCCTTTTCTCACTTTTCATTTATGTTTTTAGCCACACATGTTTTTTTTTTGGAAGGGGGTTATAAAAAGGAACCACACACTTACTCTTAGTCAGGCAGGCAGGCACTCACTGAAATCAGTGACTGCCATTTGAAACTATAGAACCAACTTAGCTAATACTTCAGATCACAGACTCAAGTCAGTCAGTCACTTTGTCAGTTTTCTGAGATAAACTCCAAAGAAGCAAAAAACACAAGACACCATATTCCCACCACACCACCAATTTCTATGTATATAAATGGAGCTAAAATATGATGAAAAACAACGATAGGGACACATGCTAATAAAAAAAAATGCTAAACCCTCATATATAAATATGGAAGAAGATGAAACTGATATGTATTTCTGATTAATAGAAAAAAAAGTGTTATTATGTTAGAAATCCTAGGAAGTGTGGCTCATATTTTTTTAAAAAAAAACACAGATAAGCCACAACAACAACAAAAAAAAACTTAAAAGACTAGAAAATAATAAAAAACTTATATCTTACACAATGTAATTTGTAGGGTAGAGATGGAGGTTAGAAAAGGCTAAGAAAATATTTATGGCAGCTTTTAACAAATTTAATATAAATAGATTTATTATGCAAATTAATTGCGACCCTTCTTCAATTTCAATTGTTTTTTTTTGTGCTGACTATTGTCGTATAATTTTATATTTATATCAAACCAAATAATTTTGTTATAAAAAGGCAATTCAAATGAATTCAGGGCTCGGATTTTTATGCAATATCAAGCAAACTGTTTCTCAATCTGTGGCTCAAGAGCCAATTGTGAAGTAACAATCCCCCCGTTTACATCAAACAACAATTATGTTTTTCTTTTTCTAATCAAAAACACTGGTTAGAGGCTAGAACCAACTTATAGTAAACAAACATCTAGCCTCTAACCAGCCTTTTTTGATTAAAAAAAAGCATAATTGCAGTTGCTGTAATGATGATGATGATGATTACTTCACAGTTGGCACTTGGGCCACAGATTAAGAAACGTTTGCTTGATTTTGCATAAAAATCCGAGCCCTACAAATGATAAATCGATTCAATTAAAAAATAGAGCTTAAAGAGGGCTCTCCATAGAAAAATACATAAAATAACCGAATGTTAATTAAATTAATTTTTATTAATCAAAAATGTCATTAAAATGTTTGTCATCAAAACCGTGAAATATTTATCCACTATATTACCAGAATTTCTCATTTATTTGTCTATCCAAATCCGCTGCATCTTTAGCTTAGATCAAGCATGTTATACTCGCGGCCCCCATGTGGCCCACAACGAATATGTTTGCGGCTCAGCCAATATAACGGCATGTAACAAAAGTTTTCATAAAATTTTCGTAGCTTAATTTTTAAACCACTTTTTCTCACCTTTGAAATTATATTATAATTCTCATTTTGTGCTGCCGTTATTACATTTCTAAAGTAACACTCTATTGTCTTTGTCCTTTTTAATAAGTCTGTACTTTTCGAAATAAACCTACGTTTCTATAAAAATTATAATTTTTTTTTTTTGCGGCCAGTTTGACATGCTTGGCTTAGAAGAATCCACAACAGAAAAACTACAAGACTTTTAAGCTAAATTATAGGAGAAAATATCCACCCCGAAAAAAAAAAGTTAATTGACTTTCGCCACTTTCTTTTGTAACCGCTTTTTTGTTTTGTTACAAATTTGAAACATACTTGAGATTGTTGTCTTCTTCTTCACAAACAACACACAGAAAAGGAAGTGTAAAATACCACAAAATAAATGAAAAAAAAAAATCCCATTACAACTGGACAAACAAGAAAAGAAATTGACACCAAATTGAGCTTGGTGTCTTATTATAAGTTTCATTGTTGTCGTTAGAACACAATCATTATTATTGTGTAAGGTTGGTTTTTCACTGAAAATCGCTTCTTTCCAATCTCATTTCATTTTTTTGTGTTTGTGTATGTTATAGGGCCTTTCTCTGTCTCTCTCTCTCTTCCTTTTACTCTTCTAGTATATAGCGTATATATATGGGCTGAGAAGATGAGAGATGGAAGCGCTAACTCGCCAAACGACTTGATGACTTCAACTTTATACTAGCAATATAATTTCTAAGCTATAGGAACTGAAAATAAAATCCCTATATCTAATTCCGTGTACAGCCAACCAAGAAATTGGGTTTTTCTTTTCTGTTGAGAGAGAGAGAGAAAGACGATGATGATGATATTATATATTAGAAAAGTCAGGATGTATACATACATACATACATACAACATACAAACAAACACCTTTTAACCTCCTATACAACAAGCTTTCTTTGCATATATAGGTTTTTCATAAGGCCCCCCCCTGGAGCCCTCTTTTCTTCAGGGGCTCATATCTATCAGAACAGAAAGAAACCCGTCAAAGAAAACCAGGAAAATAAAATTGAGTCAAAGAAACCTGGGTAGGAATAATGCTCTTAGGTAAGGTCCTTGCCAGTTCTAGCCTTGCAGCCTAATACCTTGTTCAAATTAAATGTGTTTATAGGTGAATTATACGGAATCCAGTTAAGGACACATCAACCAAATAAAAATTGACTTTAATTATTAATATTTTTAAATTTAAATACTAAATCAATATTTTGTCAATAGTTTATATATTTATATATACCGGGATATGGTGGCATGTGGGGTCACGGGGGGCTTGGTGCAAAATCGAAACGAGTGGAGAGTTAGAACCAGCAAGGCCGACCCTGCTGCTTGCGGGAAAAGGTACAGGAAATGATGATGATGATGATGGAGTTTATATATTTAAGTATTAACTCAATATTTTCAGATTATTAACTGAATAAATTGAATTGGACGACATATTGGTTGTTTGTCCTTCACAGGGCTCTGTAGAATACGTTTATTATTTAAATGCATTTAAATTATCAGGTGTGTTGTACTAGGTATAAGGCTGTTTGTAAGAGTTTTTTTAAATAATTGTATAAATTTATTTATAATTTTAAAAATAAACAGTAAAAAATGTTAAGTTTTTCCAATTAATTTCATAAACATATTAATTAGCATAAATTACATATGTTTCAGTATTTGATCAAGTTCACGGACGCCCACAGTTACTGGCACAAACTGTAGTCAAAAGCCAGAAGTCGTTTCTAAAAAAAAAACGTTCGCTTGACGTTTTTGTGTCCAAATTTTACAAAAAAAGAACGTCTATGCCAATAGCAAAATACATGTAGACATATCTATAGAGCCACCTTAATCAAACAGGGCCCTAATACAAAAAAAGGGGGGAGGGGGGTTGTCTCCCCCAACTCCCCAACCCTTCCAATAAATAAGTCCTCCTCGTTCTAAATCATCGTTGAAATGCTACGTGACCCTTTTCGATTGTCGACTTTACAACGAAAGGAGCAGCAGCAGCAACATCAGACAAAATGACCAGTGACGAAGTGACACACAAGAAACAGAGCGGAAATATTTTGTCGTCATCGTCGCAAAAATCATTCGACCAAAATGCATGCAGCATACTCGTGGCGGAGCCCTGGAGATGGGGAGGAGGGAGAAGGGGGTGCGGAGATCTTTCGACGCACGCGCACCAACGATTGCCATCTATAACCATTTATATATGACTGAGGCCTATAAGTAATCCTAACCCTCTAGGACTTAAAATAGCAGAGAGATCATGAAAGTTTTGACTGTTACATAGGCGCCTTGACAAACGTTGATCAACCTCCATAAAACAAAAGAGCTATACTGTGGCTCGCGAGCCACAAATGACTTGAATCATTTCATGTCTGAATTGCATTAAGAGTTAATTTAGTAGCCCCAATATTATACTTGTGTATAGAAGAGTGATATCAGTGCTTTATTGTGTGTGATAAATACCTTCAAATATGACAAGACAGAAAATCGTAAAAGAAAAAGCCAAAAAAAAAAAAAAAAGAGGCTTAATCTCGAAAAATGGCCATTTCACATACCAAGACAGAAAAACGGCCCCCCTTTTCCATAATATAGTTTGTGCCCTTTATATTTATAGAAGAAAAAGCCATTCAAGCAAATAAAAAGTATCATTTGGAACAGCCAACAAAAAATAAAGAGAAATAACTTTAGAAAAAAATAAAGAAATTCCACTCTGAAATCGCATTTATCAAATTAGATAGAAACTTGATACTTTTTATTCCTTGTGAATTATTGAAGGAATCGCCATCAATAACATGATATTGCACCCAAAAAAAAAGTATGGAAAGCCATCATTTTATATAGGAATATGTCTTCTAAAAGTCAGTCAAAACTCGAGTCAAACTATGCATTCATTGGTTGGCTGCATGGGACCGATTTACTTACAAATCTCCATGACTGAGATCCGGTATGATGCAATACCTGGTATAATCGTTTAACATAGTGTGTCTTTAAAGACAGTTTATTTGAGTACTTATTGCACTTCGAAACTCGAATATTTTTTAAGATTTACAGGATTCGAATGGGGTCCCCCCATCCCTAAAACAAACTATGTTAAACAGCTATACCAGATATTGCGTCATCCTAATCTCACTTTTTCTTAATATATAAACTTATATAGAAAATGTGTATTAATGAAGATGCTCGCGCCATCTACTGGATATTTTCTTAAACTGACCCATGCAGCTATAACTTCTTTACAAAATTAAGGCAATCCTAAAACCATTCATTTTCTATCTGTTTTTTCAGCAAATAAAACAATGGTTTTTTTTATAAATGTTTTTGTTTCACTCTGCATTTAAAATGGGCCCTAAAGTGATGCAGTGAAGCTTCCTTTTATTCCTTTTTTACCATCTTCTTACAAAACGCGAAGAAGAAGGGGAGAAAAACCCCTTAAAAATGATGAGGTGGCCCCAAAATAATCATCAGCAAGCCGAAAAAAAAGTCATTGTTTTACATATACGATGTGTATTATATACGAAAAAAAAGGACATTTTATTTCTATACCCAAAGATAAGGAATTTATATACAGAAAAAGGAGATTACATAAAATAAAAGGGGACACATTGGAAAATGTGTTTCTGGCGCCTCATACCATAAAAAACCATTTATATTTTAAACGCTTCACACTTGAAATATAAGAGAAAAAAAAAATAAGAAGAAATGGAAATACAGAAAAGAAAAGAAAAAATAAGAGAAATTTAAGACCCCATTTGGGTGATAAAAACGAAAAAAAACCCCTTGAGTTGCACTTTTTGTCTCTCATTTTCAATGCAAGAAAAAATATTCAAAATGCAAAATATCTTTTTTTTTTTTCGTGAAATGTGTGTGTGGGTGGAAAATAGTAACATCCAAAAAGAAGAAAAGTTTTGTTATTATCGTCTACATTGTGTGAAGATAGGACTTGCAACTGCGACAACGATCATTCTATAATAATAAATGCCATTTTCTTCCTATACTTGTGAAAGCTCCGGTTATGTCGCTGTACCATGTCTGGCTCCATATTAAGAGCACCGGTTAGGTCGATGTACAAATTCTGGATAACAGATGATCAATCTTCAGCTTGACAATTCGAAAATTAATCATATGTGTGTGTGTGGATTGTGTAGGGAATTTTGTTTTATTCAATGTAACTTTTATTGTTCTTCAATTTTAGCTCAAATAAACTGTTCTTATTTCATTCTCAAAACAATTGATTGCAAAGTGGGCTTCCTGGGTGTTAAAAACAGGGCTAAATGTGTAGATTTACAGTTTTTATACAAAATACTTAAATATGGGTAACTCAGTGTGACCAAACGGCCAAATTATGAAACGACACTTAAGAGAGATAAGTTGAACTTAAAAAAAATCATTACTTAAAGGCCTTGCTAGAACTCAATGAAAACAAACTCTGAAGAAATATTCCAAAAACATAAATTCCCTATATAATCTCATAATGAAAACTCAAAAAACAAAAGCAATTGTGTTGCTGTGTCCTATGTTGCTGTCTGTACATGGTCAACCTGACCATTGCAGTGTTGCATTTCCCTAGATTCCCTATTGTATTTCAGAAGTAAAAACTATCATTTCTGAATATTTCATTGAGCTCTAGGAAGGCCTTAAGATAAAAAAAAGAGGAAAATGTTTAAAATTTTCACAAATTTTACTTCATTTTTTTCCTCCAAAATTTCAAGACATAAGTTAAACTTACATTTAAGTTTACCCCTAAAGAGAAAACAAATTTTAAATAGTGATATACGCGGGGAGCTTCACTGTAATACATCAAAACATTGCAAGATTCCATTTTCAAACTTTTCATTTTAAAAGTTTGGTTAAAATTTTAAATTTACAAACAAACATGTTTCAACATGTTGCTTGCATTGTTCTTTTTGTTTTCTTTCAAAAAATAATGTCTGTTTTTTGTACTTTTCTTTATCATGCAAGATAAGTTTACAAGAAAGAAGTTGTTTTCATCTCGAAAAATCTTAGCCCTAAGTTCGACACACACCACCTTTTGTTGTTAAAATATAAATTGGCCCTTTTCACATGCTGCATAAAAAGCTTCAGGGTCCAATTTATTTTTGCATTCACACAACCAAAATAAGCCTTTCTCTCAAGTTCGCCATTTTACCAAAAACAAATGTCACTGTTGATAAAAATTTTTAATGTCTGCAAACTGTGGTACCAAAACGGATCCATCCAAACCACCCCCAAAAATGAAAACGACTTTCATTTTTATGGGCAATTAGGAACTTGCTCTAAAAACAAAAGAGCAAACAAACAATAGAAAAACATCTTTTGCTTAAACTTTTCAACCAAAAAACCCACCCACACTCCACCCCATTTCTATATAAAGATCTATACAACATTTTTGTCTCCTTTAATGTAATTTGTGTTAAGAAAAAACAAGAAGGAAACATTTGTCTTATTAAGTGTTTGCTTTGGCAAAATATTTGCATACCATTTCGACCCTTATTAACGAGTAGATGATAATAATATAAAAGAATATAATTAGACTTTTTTTTTCTACCTTCTTTTCTTAAAGAAATTTCAACAACAACATTTTTTATTTACATTTTTCCTATCTTTTTTAAGTTTCGCTTGATGAGAGGAGGCTCATAATCCAAGTCAACGGTGTTAAATAAGCTGCAAAAATCAGTGACGATTACATTTTCATAATGCGCGTCTATTGCAGTATTTAAACCTCTAAAAAAAAGACCCAACAACATTTGCATAATATAAGAAAATGTGCACAACTTGTTTATAATGTGAACATTTTCCCCCCCAATTTAAAAACAAAAAGAGGGAACAAAAGATAGAGAAAAAGGGAGGTGAAATTGTTGTAATTATTTGCTTCTGCACTCAACTGCAAGAGTAATTAAGACTGAATGAAAACACACACAAAACTGTTTCTTCTTCTTGGTTCTTTATTGTTATACAGTTAATTACAAACTTGAAACATGTTACCAAAAAAAGGGGTATAAAAAGCAGGAGGTGGAACCTCTTTTAACCGAAAAACAAAATATATGCATCCACCCCCCTTAATATGAATGCATCAATGCAAAACTCAGGTGTGGTTAGGTGACAACATTAAGTACTACACCTTCAATATGGAAACTGAACTTCACTTAACCGTAAATCATCATCATCCTCCTCCAAAAGAAAACACACAAAAGGAAAAATAAGCTCATTAAAAGTTATCTCAAAAAGGGCGAAAGAAGAAGAAGAAGGAGGTGGCAAGAAAAATTATTTGCATTAGTAAATTACATTTTAACGCGTGTTTTCACTGAGTGCCCAATGTTGTAACAATTGAATTAACAGTTTATGTGTAAACGCCTCCTCTACTCACTATATTCCTACGGGTTACGTCTTCTTTCTCACTATAGCAAAAAGAAGAGAGAAATGCTGTGTACAATTGTTAATTTACAGAAAAAGGGATGAAGAATGGAGGGGCAGATGATGTCATCAAATATATTCATTCATTCTCTCTCTCTCTCTTATTCTTTCTCTCATATTCTCTCTCTCTCTCTCTCTCTCTCTCTCTCTCTCTCTCTCGTGAGTACCTGCTCTTTGCTGAAGTTTTTGGAGTAGGTTGCTCGAGGTCGTAGGAATAAAATACATGAGTAAAATGCTCAAATCGCATTGGTGGTGCATTTACTCATGATTATGAGAACCAGTTTAATATTTCGTATAAATAAAAAATAAGTACATACTCCCTAGATTGAGTATACCTATAGTCAAATTGTAGGAGTAGGTGCTCTCCAATTTTCTCATTTTAACTTCATTCATATTGAGAACATAGGCCTACTCATTTCCTTAGCACCTACTAAATTTCTTCAGTAGCTGCTCATGAGCACATACTCATATCGTGAGTACCTCTACTCCACTTGATGTAGTAGCTGCTCGTAATTGTATGCTCAACATTATTAATACCAATCATTAACTACTTTTGTTGCACATATTTTTTTACTCAATTTTGTTCACCGTATTAACTAATTAATTATTTTAAAAATCATTCAGTATTTTTAATTTTTCAGTTTTAGCTATTTTATTTATCTTCTTTGTTCATTTTAGCCATTTTTTACTCTCTTTTATATTTTATATTTATTTAAACTTCATGATTTGTTTTCGTTTGTCCACTGCAACCTTCTGAAATTATTATATATATAATATCCCAGGTCTGTGTGTGTGTGTGTGGAGTAACACTCTACAAAAACTTTGAAGCACGTCGGAATTTATATAAATTTAAATAAATGAAGAAATGAACAGCTTTTTTTTTCTCAAATATGTCATATGTTGCACCCTTCTCATCCAAGAACTCCATGATATTAAATTGGAGAGGGGAAAAGGTTGGAAAGTATAGAGGGGAGAGAGAGAGAGAGAAAGAGAAACGTGGAGGGGGAAAAAGTGAAAAGGGGTGACTGAAATTGAAATGAAAAGAGTAAAAAAAGAACAAACGAAGCGCATGCGCACAATTGAATTTTGCTCCCGTCAATTATGACGGGTTACCACACTAGTTTGAAAATATAATTCCCCTGCAAGGGATTGAACCCATAACCAACTTAGACCCAACATATAACCCTGGGCTAAGACACTAACCACTACACCAACAACACAAGACACAATTACATCTCGCTTCATTTTTAGACGTTTTTTTTTTATAAAAGCGAGTATCACAAAAAAAAAACACGTTTTTTTGTTCAATTTTCTTGTTTTAATTTAGCTATTTTACATATTTTTTATTCAGTTATCTCAATTCAAGTAACCAAACTCTAAAACAGTATTTATAAGCTCTCTTCTCCTATTGTTAAAATGTTAAAATTACTATTGCTATTTTCTTAATTTCCATAATTTATTAATTAGTAATTACAACAGCCATTCTATATTATAGGACTAACATATACATAATTGCAGTCCACATTACTTCTAATATTTTCAACATAAAAACTATAAATAAACTAAAATGTTGCTATACACACACACACCCATCCAACTCAATGTTAAATGTATAGTTTGGTATTGTTACCATGGCAACCAAGGCATCATCATCATCATCATCATCATCATCCGAAGCACAGATGAGAGAGAGGCCTAACAACTATCAATCATGACCAATCAGTTGGACGTAAATTTGACAGGAGTTGGGAAGATGGAGTTGAGTTGAGGGGGGCCCATCACATTCATACTTTTGGTGTGAATTGTAATCAAATTTAGAGTGTAAGTGTACTCCACCCCACAAGGGCACACCAAAAAGGCAAAAACACACCTCACTCTTCTCATTCAATCTATCTCACTTTCTCACTTTTTTTTTCTCTCTCCCAAGAATTCCCCTCCACCACCACAACCACACAATGATTATTATTTCATGAGGCTAAAATATTAGTTTAAGGGCATTTGTAAAAACCACTAAATTACATTACAACCTTCAAATTACATGAGATTGTTTTTTATTTAAAAAAAGAACTCTTGGAAGACGGTCGGGTCTCTCGAGAACCTAACTACATTATAGGACCAAATTCAAGAAGAAAAAAAAAACAATTTGAAAATGGAACTTCAACCTTTAGCCTCTAAACAGGGTTTCAAACTTAGTAGAAAACTCTGTCGGACCATATCATGCTGTTGTGACGGGAAGTTAAACAGGAAGTCTCCTCATTTTAACTGGTTACTCAACCCTCTACTATAGGGCGGCCATTTTGAAAGAAGGTATACAGCCATTTTTAAAGTAGCGCCACCTACCAACGCCACCTATCAAATGACTCTGTAAACGCAATAAAAATACATAGTAGGGCTACTTAATGGCATTTAATTTAAACAGGGAAAACCTACATAAAGAATTAACCATGCAAGTTGAGGACTTACTGTAGGTACACAGCCATTTTGAAAATGAGTAGAGAAGAAACTGCCACAGATTAATGACCGAGTTTCTCCCCTAATTCTGTATATCTCTCCATTCTATGATCAAACCAAGATAAAATATACAGAGGTAACTCAGCTAAGAGCTTTTCCTACAGAGCATTTCATGCCAAAACGGAGTGTGGCCAATAGATGGCGCAAACTGTGCAAGATGTCTTCCTTCTAGCTTAAAAAAGCAGACGATTCTTCACTCACTTTTGGCGGGTTTTTGTTTGTTCTAACATAGAATTACTTTACCTTTATAACTTTATCTTTGTAAAAATCCTGTTTTATTAAGTAAAAAAATAAAGCAAGGTAAGAGAACCATTGTTTTCAAAGGGATCAGAAGTTGAAGTTCAAAATGTCAAGTATTCTTCTTGAATTTGAACCTAAAACCATTTCAAAATCATAATTCTCTCATAATAATAACCATAAGTTTCCCATCTACCTCATTATAAGATTAGTTTCTGTTCTTAATCACGTCATTTGTAACAATTTGCTTCTCTTTTGAGAGAGTTTTGAAACAATACCTACCCTCCTCCCTCACCCCCTCTAAAAAAACTCTCTGCCCTAAAAGACTATTTTTGAGAAGAAGAAAGAAAACCAAACAAAAAATTACTTTGAATTATTATTCATTTAATATGATTTCATGTGAGCCAAACAGCTGAAGATGTTATGCATAAATAAACACTAGAAAAAACACTTAGAGAAGAAACCTAAATATAAATATATAAGAAAAGTGCATAATGCCATTAAATTCTAAAACCAAATGCAACACAAAAAAAAATACACCATAAAAAGCTCTAAAAAGAAAAAAGGCAACAAAAAAAAAGAGCTTCAGACATTTTCATGAGTGAAAATACATCATCACGTATCCATGACTCAAAAGGGAATGTTTTTTTCTTCCTTCCTTATACATAAGTTCAAAATATATAATCATTCTCGTGAGATGTTACCCCTCCTTCTCCACTTCTTCTTCTATCCTCCATCAAATTACCTTTTTTTTCTTGCTGTTTTTTTTACATTGAATAAATTTAGATTGAGATCAATTTCAAATGAAATTATGGGCTCAAGTGAGTGAGACACACGTCAAATTTTCGTTACCATCATCCATCCCCATTGATCCTAACACCACCAACACATCACTTCAAAAAAAATAGATGGAAGAATGAAGAAGAGAAATCCCTAACTTCTTCAATCTACTAAAAAAAGAAAGAGTCCTAAACCGATTTTTCTCTCTCTCTCTCTCTCTCTCTCTCTCTTATACGATGGACCAAACCTTGTTTTTTTAGGACCTTTATATACCAACTTCCAAATCCATCCAAGATGAAGTATATCTTATCAAAGGTTCGAATCCTCTAAAATTACTACATTTTACCTAAAAAAAATTTGAAATGTTTCATCACTGTGACACATTATGTGGTAGAAATTATGGTTCTTCAGAAAATACAGCTACAATCGTTTAGAATTCTAGCAAAAAAAAATAGCTGCAACATATTGCACAAAAGGGTGTATTGAACATTGTTCGATTAGAAACTCCATTGATTCCCACATTTGCAAGGTTGAAGTTTTTATGGTTAGATTTTCTATGTGTTAACAGGTTATTCACTTATTATACAACTTTTGAATTGAATTGTCCTTCTGCCATAGGCCATCTATAGGCGACTTGCATAGTAATTATTAGGGCTTATTTTTATGCAAAATATCAAGCAAGTATTTCTCAATTTATGGGCCAATTGTGAAGTAATCATCCATCATTAAAGCAACTGCAATTATTGCTTTTTCTAATCAAAAATGCTTGTTAGAGGCTAGATCTCTTGGTTATTAACTTATTATCAGTTGTCAACTGGAGAGTTCCAAACCTCTAAACAAGTGCTTTTGATTGACAAAACCATAATTATTAGTAGATCTAAATGGGATTATTACTTCACAATTGACACTTGGGCCACAAAATAAGAAACATTAGCTTTTGACATTTTGCATACAAATATCTTCTCTCCCTCTGCAACAGACCTCATTGGTTGCTTGAAGAGTTAATATTTCAAATACGCATCCAACACTTCAAAAAGCACAGATGGCGCACAACCTAACTTTTTTTTGGCAAATTTAGTCAAAAACGTAGCCAAAATTTATATAAAAAAAACCCCCACACATTAACAACTTCCTGAACAAAAAAAATGGCTTAATCGAGCGCCACCTTGCGACATAAAACGGAAGTAATTTATATAAAAAAAATGACCAAATTACTCCGACTATTATGATTATCATAATAATAATTACTATAAATATGATCTCACGGCCTAATTTACCTTACAGATGCGCGTGTAATTTAATCAACAGGAGCTCTTCCTACCTTCCCTCCCCCCCTCTCTTTCCACAAATATAATAATAATAATGGCTGTCCTTATAATGAAAGGTCACTTTATGAATCACAAGTTTCCGCTTATTTTCCACCTTTATATTATTTCTAACCTCTCATACAACCCTCCTCCCAAAAAAAAAAACAATTATACACGACAACACATTTTCACGGCAATATATGAATATACAGGCGAAAAAACAGCTGTAATCCGACACCTTCCAGTACACAACAACAACAACTAAGTTGAGGTATAATAACCCAAAAAAAAACTGGGGTTATTGGAAGGTTTTACCCCTCTATACCATCATGCACCCCATTTTCAGACATTCAATCCTCCTCCTCCTCTTCATCCGCCAACAGAGACACTTTGTGTATTTAATTGAATCAAATTAACTTCTAGTTTTTTTTTTACACACAATGGGCAACAGGTGTGTGTTAGAAGGAGGCCTTATAACCCCTATTTCTTCTCCCAATTCCCCTTAAAAACAATATAGTCTACTAAACAGAAGGACAATATGGTGGTGGTAATGTGTATTATGATGATCTAAATGGATTTTTTACCTGTGTTATATGTGTGGTAGTATTATATTATATATATGTTGTATATAACAACATTCAACCTCAATTGCCTCCATGTGTAATAAATATGAAAACATAAATTTTAAAAATACACCTTTCTAGTCTCCACCCTTAAGTACCACCTCTATATGTATCTTTGTTTGTATTTGAATGTATATTTTTCATAAATAGGGCTCGGATTTTTATGCAAATATATCAAGCAAATGTTTCTTAATCTACGTGGCGCAAGTTGAAGCCAATTGTGAAAATAACAATCTTGTTTAGAGTTCAACCAACAATTGTTTTTTTTTTGTTAATCAAAAACACTGGTTAGAGGCTAGAAACTGATAGTAACCAGACATCCTAGTCTCTAACCAAGCCCTTTTGATTAGAAATAGCATAATTGTTGGTTTATCTAATGATGATGATGTTGATTATTTCACAATTGGCACTCGGGGCCACAAGTTGAGAAACATTTGCCTTATATTTGCATAAAAATCCGAACCGTATTCATAAACACCTAGAATTTGTTTCACGGTTTGGAATTTATTCAGTGTAATAATACGGCCTGGCACTAAAAACAAGCCCTGAAATATTTGTTTTCCAAAGGACTGTTGATTTTAAGCAGTTGTGTCCATTGATACCTTTTCATTATAAGCCACTTTATGACTGTCACATCATACTATATACATCAGTCGATAACAGTCAAAAAGATCTGATATAGATATGACAGTATTTGTCATGATGTTTTTGTAATTCGCTATTAAATCATTAATGACAATTTACCAAGTCTCTAAATTAATCGCTCACCTGTTTTGTTCTCCTTTTTTCTTACAGAAAAAGGCATACAATTGTGACAATCATAGGGCCCTACCTTACAATATGTTACTGCTTGTATGCTATAATTTTATTACTGCCATATGATTCTGTACACTACTAGTCAATGGCAATAATATATTTGTCATAAAAATATTATGTAATTTGCGTTTGTGATTGTTACGTGATTATGAGCTAGATATGACAAATTACTGTCATATAAGAGTTACTTCCTTCCTGTAGTGACACCTCTGATTACCAAAAAAAAAAGTACAACAATACATTGATGATTGAATTTTGAATATAAAAGCTGGCGCCTCATTAAAGAAAAAAAAATAAGACTGTCATATGATAGTAAAGTGTCATATCTAGCTCGTAATCACATATAACAATCACAAAAGCAAATTACAAAATAATATTATGACAAACATTGTCATATGACTGTATTGTACAGCATAACATGACAATAATAAAATAAAGCAAAAGGAAGGACATATCATAATGGTATGACTATCACAATTTTATGACTTTTTTTTGTGTACATATGAGTCCTCTCTGGTTAAAAAAAATGTTGTCCCAAATATAAAACCTGGCTAAAACGGGCCCTTTATAAAACGGAAACCTGGTCAAACTGTAAATGGAAAGCTGTCCTATGTCAGGGACACACATGCAGAAAACATAAAAAAAAAACATGTCAGAAAACAGACAATTCTGTTTTCAAGTGCAAGTTCTGTTCTTTCCTGCTTTCTGTTATAAATGAACCAATAGGATTGTAGCTTGCTTGACATCATCAAAACATTTTTGTAGACACAAACAACATGGCTGACAACTACAGTCAAACGTCTGTTGTCTATGTTTCACAATAGATGGCGTGTCGCATTTCTGTTCTGCATGTGTGTTCATCACATGCAGAACAGAAACAGAAAATAAAACAGAATTTCTTTTGTGGCAATGGTTTTCTTGTGTGTTTTCTGTTGTCTGTTTCTGCACGTGTGTTCCTGACTTTAATACGGAAAAAAAAAATTGGAAACACAAGATTCCGTTTTAGCCAGGTTTTACTGTATATATTTTTTAAAAAAAAATCCTTAAAAAATTTAGTCTGTAAAAAAAAAATATATATTCCAACACAAAAGAGCTCATTTTTCCCCTGTTTTTTTGAATTAGCCTCACCTTAACCCCCCTCCCACCTTATAGAATTACAGGTAAAAAAAAGAAGAGGATGGAAGGAGAGAGGGATTTCAAGAATTAATATTTTCACCCACAAACCTCCCCCCACCCAGACCCACTTCTATAGACACAGACACCCAATTGAAAAATACAACTCCGGATTTCCGTAATTACCACCACCACCACACATAAATACACACACATAGACTATAGTGTGAGTATTTTTTTTATTATAATATATAATATTATATTATTCAACTTTTTTTTATAATAAAAGTATATAAAAGAAAACCGTCAAATTGTCTCCAGAGTTTTACCTTTTATATTTCATGTAATAATATAAAGTTCTATGGATAAGCTTTAATTTTCATTATTAGAGCTGGTGTCCCCCCCCCCTTTTGTGTAAAGGTAACTTTAGACAAAAGTTCCTCCGAAACAACCACATTTTCAATTGTGTGTGTCGTCGCCATCTTATATTTTTTTAATATTTTTTATTCAAAAGGAGAGAAATTTCTCTTATTTTTTTTAACAATTGAAATAAAGTGCTACCGTGTTTTGTGTGGTTTGGTTCTCTCTTTCTCAACTTCTCTCAGAGACCATTTTTTTGATTATTATAATCATCATTATGATTATCATATGTATATATCAAATTTCACATGAATGAATGAATGAATGAATTTATGAATAAGAATGGATTTTATTTAATATAAAAAAAAAACGGTCGAAAAAAAAAATGTTCACATAGCTGTAATTCTGTTAAAATTATTTTCAACAGTCTCTTTTTTTTTGTTGTTCATTCTATTCTTTTATTTCTTTTGTGACTTTCTAGTTTTTTTGTTAAGTTTATTCTTGAGCTGATTATATGGCTACAAACTCAACAAAAATCTCCGGAAGGGAGGGAAAAAAAATCTAATCTAATTTAGAACTAAAAGAAAACAAAGAGCTTAAGCTATAGAAAAATTCTAGAAATCATGGCGCTGAATAAGCGCCAAACTGAATAACCGCTATACTTTGGCGTTTGTTTAAAATCTTAATTGAAAAACTACTTAAGAGGTTTAAATTCACGAAATAAACTTGGCACTTGAACCCTCCATACAGGGTTACAAAATTGAACAAAAGAAAATATGTTCATTCATTAGCATTACTATCCTACTATTTAACAAAAACATTTTTTCTATTATTTAAGCTTTCTTAAGATAGGGTTAAAAAAATGTTGAATGTTCAGATGAGCGAATTTCTTTCTTGAATTTCGATGGTTTTAAAGTGTGTAAAAGGCACTTCTCGAACTCTTAAGATTATTTCGGTTTTTCAGGTGCAAAATGAATAGAAACTAGAAACTGTTTTGAAAACTAGAAGGGTAGCTGAATCACTTAAAAGGTTACCACCTTAAGCCCTCACCTTAAAATTATTTTAAGGGTCGATTCACTCTATAATAGTCAAGGCATGGGTCCGCGGATCAAGTGTTGAAATCCAATGTATTTAGAAAAAATGTCAACGAACCATTCACCTTGTTAACCGTGTTTTAATCGGATAGTGTAATATACCTTGTACACACATGAGTTAAATGAGTTGAAATTAAATGTTTAGGTGAATTATACGGAATCCAGTTAAGGACACATTAACGAAATAAAAATTGACTTTAATTATTAATATTTTAAATTGAAAAATACTAAATCAATATTTTAATGTCAATAGTTTATATATTTAAGTATTAACTCAATATTTTCAGATTAATTAACTGAATAAATTGAATTCGACATATTGTTTGTTTGTCCTTCACAGGGCTCTGTAGAACACTATTTATTATTTAAATGCATTTAAATTATCAGGTGGTGTGTACAAGGTATAAGAGCGCGATCCTTAAGAGCCACCACTGATCACGGGTGACTTTTTATTTTAGTAATCATTTTTACCTTATTCTGAACAAAGGGCTCAGTGAGTATAAATGACTCAAATGTTTATACAGTTTGAGAAAGAGAGAGGTCCTTAAGACCTTATTGTGGTTGTTATTAAGAGAGTCCCAAGAGAGAACTTTCCCAAAAGTCTGAAAACTGTCGCAGCCCAATATCATAACGCTATCATGGATAATTTGTGACCTGAATTATTAAACACAATCTCGCACAATAAGAACCACAAAAGTGATAGAATGAGGAGGAGAGAGAAGCCCCCCCCCCCCCAAAAAAAAAAAGACATTTCGACAAATCTGATAAAAGAGTAGAAGGGACTTCTTTGCAACGTCACCCATTGGTGTGTGTATGTCTATGGACCATTTCTATGTGTGTTTTTTTTTGGGGGGGGGGGGGTCGTCGCCTTATATATTTTAAGGTGATCACTTTAATCTCAGGGGAGTGATTTTAACAAAACGAGCCAATGAACGACCTAACCAAACTACTTTTGCCCGTTCAACCCATTAAGCCTAATGACACTCTGTGTTTCTAGTCTCTTATATTTTGATGGGTTTGGTGTGCTTGCTCTCTCTCTCTCTCTCTCTCTTATACAAAACACATATGGAAGTCTCTCTCTTTATCCGAGACAGAAAAGGGGGGGGGGGGGGGGGGAAACTGATGCAAAAGTCAACAATGCTGTCATTAATCGCAAAAATCCCACCTACTCTCTCACTCTTGACAACTAACTTCCCTTATATATTTTACCCAATTTCAGAATTGGTAACAGCTTGCCTTTTTCCTTACACCAATTGTAGAAAATATCATTTCCTTTTTTTTTTACCCGGCATGCATTTTTTGTAAGTGTAATCAACTCTTAACATATTTGGCCCTCCATTGGCCCACCAATTTAAACTGTTTCTTATATAGTGGCTCTCAATACTATAGAAACAGATTGAATACCCTACACATTTGCCATGATATACTTATTACTTTCACTCTTGTTATGTGTGTGTGCTTACTTACAAAGCATTACTTGCATTCTAGAAAAAACAACACACAATATAACAGATGGAACCGTTTATTATTGGTGTCATTTTTGTTTGGAAACAACAACAAAAGATATATTATTGTGTTTTTTGACAATAAAACCGAGATTCAATTTGGAAACAATTCACAAAATGAGGTATATACAAGAATGTACATGAAACACACTGAGCCCCTCATATGACCCATTTTATACTAGATCAACGGGAAGGGGGGGGGGGGCAACCCCACTGCTAATAGATTATTTATTGAACGCTTAGCTAGAAATAAAGGGGGCACTGTTTTAACTGAAAGGGCTACATTCAATTCTGTGGGTCACTGAAGGTAAAATCCAAAATGGTGCTTATCAACAACAATGGCTTCTTTTAGAACATGTTCATTATTTTTTTTTTAATTTTCACTAATTGTTATTAAATATTATTTATGAACAACTGCTTCTTAAACTCTTAATTATTCTACATTTAAAAAAAAAAATAGAAAGTCTTTTAAGAAACTAGAAGTGTATTTTTTATGTTACTATATGTTTCAAAATAAACAATTTATAGACAAATATTTTTTAAAAAATATTGTCTGCTTAAATTGGCTGTTTTTGAAGCTGATATAAATAAGGTTATTTTGAAAATACACTTAAGAGTGATTGAGCTACCCTTCTAGTTTCTAAAATACTTTTTAGTAATTTTACACATTTTTTTTTCAGTAAAAAATTCTATTTTTGACATTCACATAATAATTTCTCATAAAATAATCTCAAACTATGTCATAACGTGTGACATCCACCCACCACCTCCCCCTTTGAGTATAACTCATTTACATAGCTAACATACACATTAAGGGGGAGTGAGCCCTCCTCTCCCCTTAACTTCAACCCCCCCCCCCTCTAAAAAAATCTTCAATTTAATGCAATATTTCATCCCATCTCCCCATCGAACTCCCCTTTTTTCCATATTTATAACCAACACACACATTTATTTATGCTAAATTGCCTAGTATACATGTAAATTTACAGCCTGATTTGAAGATAAGCAGCTGGATTTATTACTTGAGATCCATCCACCACCACCACCTTCCAATTTCCCTATATATATATAATATACATGATCTCAATTTGATGGAAGAGATGCCATTCTTTCTAGTATATATAGTGATCTTTCTGCGAGTTGGCTCTCAACTAAACTCAAAAGTGGCTCGCGAGCCACTTCATTATACAAGTGTAGCTCTCAAGATGGTTTATGAACAACCTGCTGATTTACGAACTCAATTCTTTATTCTGTTATTTTCAGAAAAGCAAACTTACTAGAAACTAGAAGGTGTAAATCAATCACTTAAAGGATATTTTCATATTGATATCTTTCAAAATAACCTTTTTTTATAAACAAAAAAAAATTATAAAAATATAATCTTGCTTTTAAGTTATATGTGTATTAAATTTTGAAAGATATCTAGACATTACCCTATAAAGTGATTAAGCTACTATTCTAGTTTCTAAAACACATTCAAGTTTCTCTAGTCATTTTACATCTGAAAAGCAGAATAATCAAAGAGTCAGAGAAAAGGGCTTTGTTTAGACTTTAAAACTATACCTTAATAAAGGTTGAGAAACCGTTTTTGTGTGTGTCTATATAGGAAATTATTGTCAAAAGAACGTCATTGTGGGCCACAATGCAGTGAAACTGTCATCAATCATGTCAGCGCGCTACGCTCGAGACATTATTATTATTATAATATAGACTGAGAGAGAAAACACAATTTTCTAGGCTTTATAATAATACCATAGAACAATGCGTACTCAGTGGGCATGACAGTGTCGGCATTTAAATAAGATTATTAAAGACCCCCCCCCCCCCCCCCCCCCCCCCCAATATACCTCCCTCCCCCTCATGTAGAATTTTTAGAGCTCGGATTTTTATACAATATCAAAAGCAAAATGTTTCTCAATTTGTGGCCCAAAGTGCCAAAGTAATCATCATCATCACATTAGAGCAACCGCAATTATGGCTTTTTCTAATATAAAAAAGGCTGGTTCGAGGCTAGATGTATTGGTTATTGTGGGTGACTGCATTTATATATATTTTTTAATATTTGCAATGCAGGTTATTTTTTTGTAGTTATTGTATATTGTGACAGCACTTAGATCTTAAGATTCCTCTGCCATAGGCCAACTGGCTGCTTGCAGAGTATTTTTTTTGTAATTGTAATTATTATCAGTTGTCAACTGAAACATTCTAGCCTCTAATCAATGTTTTTGATTGAAAAACAAAAAGAAACTATAATTGTTGGTTGATTTGTTACTTCGCAATTGGCTTTTAGGGCCACAGATTGAGAAACCATTTGGTTTTGTTATTGCATAAAAATCCGATCTTACTGTAAGGTCCCTCTGTCATAAGCCAACCCGTCTGCTTGCAGAGTATTTTTTTTTTGTAATAGTAATTGTAATTATTATCAGTTGTCAACTGGAACATTCTAGCCTCTAATCAGTGTTTTTGATTGAAAAACAAAAAGAAACTATAATTGTTGGTTGATTTGTTACTTCGCAACTGGCTTTTAGGGCCACAGATTGAGAAACCATTTAGTTTTGATATTGCATAAAAATCCGATCCGTTAATAATTTCCACCCAAATACAGAAGGAGGGAGACATTACACAACCCATCTTGTTCAATATAATAATTACAAAATAAACCCCAATTTCATGAAGAAGAAGAAGAAGACACACATACATTATTTATATCTACACCTGGATTTCTTTTTATCATTAAGTTTAGTTACCATGGTAACCATCAATTTACTCCTCCATCTTTGTTTTGTTGTTGTTATCTATCTCTATATTTATTCAGGTTAAAACTCAAATTAACTCCGAGGGGGTTTTGTGTGTTTTTCTATGGTTCCCAATGGAGATCTTTATATGAGACTATTATCACAGGTTAAATTGAATGGGCCTTTGGTCATAAATACAATTGGAAAAGTGACCAGTGTCCACCTATATTGTCCTATTTATATTACACACAACACGCAAACAATTTTGAAGATTGCACTATAAATGAATGAATGGATAGGGATTTTTACAGATCAGAATCAATTAAGTTAGTTAATCTCCATAAAAATTACTGAGAGAGAGTTAAATGGGTGTTTTGGAATTGGGGAGAAAGGGGAGAAATTGGGGGGAAAGGGGGACGAGGAAAGGTGACCAATTACTACTATTTAATCTGATTTACACATCAAAACATCATAAGAGTTCTTCTGGTCATTTCTATACCATTTTGAAACTAATGCCGCGTTTATAGTCGGCATTTCACCAGCTTTTTTTTACTTGTGGTTATGTTTCTGGCATTTAATTAATAATTAGCGATTATTAGCCGTTTTTTTTTTAAAGAAAAAAAACCATAAATTTGATTTTTTATCTCTATTTTTCAGAATTTTTAAAATTCTTGAATCTTTCAATTTTTATCGTTTGTTTTGAAACTTCCGGAGCCAGATGAGAACTTACTATGCCTTTCCGGGTTATGTAATAATAATAAATTAAAAATTTTTCGTCCTTTTTTTTTAAAAAAAACGCAAAAACTTTATATTTCTTCTGTTTTTTATTTAATTTTAAACATCTTTCAATTGTTTGATGTTATTTTTAGGAACTTTCTTGATCACATTTGAGTTCTCATTGAAGCTATTTGAAATTTTGAATACTTTTCCAGACATTTAAAAAAATTGTCAATTTTTAGACATTTTTTTAAAAAAAAATGATTTCTAACGATTTTTTATCTTAAACTTTTGCATAATTTTTTTTTAAAAACAATTTAATCTTTCCATTTGTTGAGATTTCTGAAGTCAGTTGACAATTCCTGATGCCTTTTCAGATCATGCAATAAATTTACAATTTTTGGCCATTTTTTTAAGCAATTTAAGCCATTTTTTTATTTGAAGAATTTTTTTTATTTTTAATCTTTGAAATTTGTGTTAAAATATAGAAACTCTGCGGCCACATTTTGAATATGTTTCAGGCCAATTATCAGATTTTAGACGTTTTTTTTTTAAAAAAATCAGTCTATAAAATACATGTAAACTGTCTTTTTAAATTATTTGAAATTTAAAAATTCTCTAATATTTCGACATTTTTAAGTTGTTTTGGCGACTTCTGAAGCCAGTTAATAAGCTTTACTGATTTTTTTGCCAAATTAGCTTCATTTTCTGATTAAAATATATAAATTTCGCTATAAAAGAACTTTATCTCTGAATCACACACATCATTTCTAAGTCGGTTTTTGTGCAAATAATAAACGCGAATAAAATGAGAATTCTATTGCCAATAATATATTATAAAGGAAGGGGCCTCTGTCTGTCTGTCTGTCTCTCTCTCTCTCTCTCTCTCTCAAGATTCACACTCACTATAAGGCTATAGGAGAGTTGGTTGTGATGTGAAAAAGAAAGAGATAAAAGAAAAATTGCAAAAGACCTTAGCCGTTTATCAAAAGACCTATCGTCGCCACTAAAATTTGACCTGCAAAAGAAACCTGCTAACAATGACAATCACACTGCAAATGTGGCAAAAGACACTTTTGAGTGCTTTATTTTCAAAGAAGACAAAAAGATAGAGAGAGAGAAAGACAATTCTCAATTTTCCTTCTATCTATTATATAGATAGATATTATTATATATATATCCCATCAAATATATACCAATATATTTAGGAACAGAGAGAGAGAGAGAGAGAGAGACACACACAATGGCAGTTGTTCTATATAAAACACCACACTTAATAAATGAGAATGGGTTGATGGGGCAAAAAGATATAAGGAGGGCATTCAAGCATAGCATCAAAGCAAATGCTAAAATCACATGACGCATCAGAACCGAAATTGGTCGGGGGGCACCCTCCACCCCTCTCTTCAGAAAACACATCATAGAACGAGCCACTGAAGCGACGACAAACGGCAATTTCAACGGGCAAAAATTGCTTAATAATATATAGGCCCTAGATATATAGATCTATATATAAAAGCCATTTTGAGAGACGAAAAAAAAAAAGATCTCAAAAGATGGCAGCAAAAAAAAAAGCATAACATTGCGTCAAACTTGTTTCTATACTGTGTGCTTTATGGTGTGTGATAAAGTACCAAAGTATCCACCACCACCCCCCCCCCCCCTCCCACTCACTTTCACCAAAAAAATAACTGCGAAATGTGCACCTCAAATATATTGACCATATAGAATGGAATTTGGAGGTGGTACCACTCAGTACTTGCTAAAAAAAAAAAAAAAAAAGGTGGCGATGGTGGTACAAAAACATATACAGGGTGACTCAAAACTCTCAATAAATAAGGCATTAGGGAATAATGTCTCTTGTTTTTAGGTAACCCCCTTTCTAAAATGCCTTTTGTTTAAATAAGAATGTATAAAAATCATTGTCAGCATCGCATCAGGAAGGTTGCAATGGAATTTACCAGGATATAGGACAACCAATTTTCAAGTGTTGAACACAATACACACCTGCAATCAGCTCGAGAGCCAATGTGACAGAGAAAATTATAAATTCCAGATCATAAATGATTGTCACTTGGATGAAAGTTTAACAAATCATCACTAAAATTGAATTCGTCCTAAAACAGAAGTATGTGCTGGAAGATAATTTCATAGACTTATTTAAATATACATTGTTCCTGGCTCTTACTTCTTTAATAAACTTTAGATGGCCATGTCTGTACTTGTATGAGGAATTTATAGTAAGGATGTCATCTAACAAAGCAACGTTCTCTGCAACTAGCAAGCTGCTGGAAGGACAAGGCTTTGCTCAGCTCTACGGTTTGCTAGTGTTTCTCACTGAAGTTCAGCTCGTTATGCTGTCAGAATACATGCAATTTACCATTAACAAATCTTGCACTCCTACACTGTATCTTTTTTCTTTGAAAATTCTTTTCCAAAAGAATTCCGAATTGGGGAACAATCTCTTCTCTACCCTCTTTCAAAATGGCGAGATACCTACTTTTAAAATGGTGGTATACCTACGGTAAATGCTCAACTTGCACAGTTAATTAGTTCAGAAAATTTCTGCATAAGTCGAATGCCATTAAGTACCATGTATTTTTATTGCACGTACAGAGCCAATCGATAGGTGGCGTTGCTATTGAACAAAGTGAATGTTTATTAAAAAAGGTGACCATTTCTCCGCACCTATGCTGTATGTATGGAGACTTTTGAATCACCCTGTAGTATCCCTATACCTCTTATATTACCACCACCACCACCACCTCGTTCAATGATGGCCCATCACCTTCACATCCTCCCTACACACACATAAAGACCTATACCATACAAGAGCTCAAGTATGTATAACACAATGGAATAAAGCGAGAAATACTAAGTTAAGTCAGCCATGAAATTGGATTGCCATCTAAATACCCTGGATGATACGCATTTATCAAATTATATCCATCACAAGTTGATATTTCATTTTTTAACAGCAAATTGTCAGCCCTCCTCCTTCTTTCTTATATATTAGGGGGGCCCCTAAAATCCATAACTTTCAAAATTCAACCAATAAAATTTAACTTTCTTTCTATCCATCGTTCCCAATTTCCACCATGTTAGGTGTCAAATCAACAAAAAGAGACTAGAAGCACAAAAATACATCTCAAAGTCTTAACCTTCAATGAATCAACTGATAAATTATTCACTTTAAAATATCTTTTTCTCTCAGTAACTTCCACCGTCATCATTTCTCTTAGATGAACCTAAGAAAGTTATTGGAAATCTTTCAAAATAAAAACTTCACAACATTCATATTTCTATAGAAGAAAAAAAAATCAATAACAAAGATCACGTTTACAACACTAGACTGGCTTCATTATAGAAAAAGACCTCCAAAATTCACTGTATGACTCCAACAAAAAAAATAATTTTAGAACTCTGATTATTCTGTCTTTCAAGATCAAAATTTAAGAGAAATTAGAAACTAGAAGGATAGCTCAATCACTTCAAATTATTTTCTGCTTAAAGTTAGGGGTCATTTTGAAACTGACATAAAAAGCTTACATATTTTTCAAGATAACAACATGAAAATATCCTTAAGTAATTACGCTACCCTTCTAGTTTCTAGAGCACTTTCTTATTTTTCTCAAAAATCAGCTGTTCAAAACCATCTTAATTGCATCTAAATTGAGTTCTTCAAATCTAATATGAAATTACAAAACCCTTACACCTTAGTTTCCACTACAAAATTTAATTGCAGTTAAAATAACCAAGGTTATAGTTAACTGCAGACAAGTTTG
Organism: Brachycybe producta; assembly: GCA_036925085.1. NCBI lineage: Eukaryota > Metazoa > Arthropoda > Diplopoda > Playtdesmida > Andrognathidae > Brachycybe > Brachycybe producta. The sequence continues at coordinate 3,213,253 of JAUPFP010000006.1, forward strand.
AAGTGGTATTTGTTGGTGTTTCCATTTTTAAGACACTTTTACCTGTGGTTAAATTGATTTTGTGTCACTTCCTGTTAAACAATTGTGCATTTTGTAAAATCTTCACTCCTCATTCAGTCCGCCATGTTGTTTGTAAGTTAATTGGTATTTAACCCTTCAATAATGTCAGTTAACCACATTGAGTGTCAATGCAGTTCAGTTAACTTCATTTGTCAGAAATTTAACCATGGTTAATGTAACACAACATTTGTTTTCACTAGAAAATTAACTATAGTTAACTTTTTTTAAACTGTAGTTAATTTTTTGTAGTGAAAACCCTCCAACATGGTTTCAAATTAAAGTACTAATTCCAAATTTTCAATATGAAAAAACTCACTCTTCCCCCCCCCCCGACACACATCATTCCTCTCCCCCACCTTAAGATCATGGTCTCATGTCAATCAGAGACATAACCCATGTCACATTAATGTCACACACAAGTCTCACCTTCCCCCCCCTCCAACTCTTGTTTCGTTTTTTGCTTATAGACAGTTAAAATCCCAAAAGACCAAAATATATAAAAGTGAAATAGAGAAAGAGAGAGAGAGAGAGAGAGAGAGAAAATATTATTATTATTATATCTATAAAACTCAATTCACTTTCCTCGAATTAAATATTAATATTAGAAGCAACCAACCCAACAATCAAAATCTCATTGTTGTCATTATAAGTCATATAATATATTTATTATATGACTACATTGTTACTGAGAGAAAGAAACTATTAGCTAATTAAAACGTAACAAAAGAGTCAGTCATTTAGGCGGCTGCAGGTCAATTGAAAAATAATTCCCTGACAATGGGCAATCCATGTAAACAATCATTATTAACCATATTAAGGTGGTTTTATAGTGTAAACTGGGCCCTCCACCCCCTTTCCAACTCTTGATTATTCTCTTTCAGTTTCGGATGTTAAAATGGAAGAGAAACTTGAAAGCGTTTTAGAAACTAGAAGGGTAGCACAATCACTTAAAGATGTATTTTCATGTTGAGATAATGTCATTTTCAAAATGAACCAACTTTAAGAAGGCATTTATTTTAATGTATATCTATCTAAGCTTAGTCATGTGCCATTGAAATATTTCACATGACATGAGTTTGAAATATTTCAAGAAAATGTAAAATTTATTTAAAAAACCTGTTTCCAAGTACTGAAAAGATAAACGAAAAAAAATGGTAATTGTAATTGGTTCAAAAGAGTATTTTAAACATGTTTAATTTTACCATTTGTGTCATTTTTGTGCCAATTTTTTGTTCGAGGTTTTTGGAATCTGTTTCATTTTCTTCAATCATTTTTGAATAAATGGAATTGTGTTTAATGTTCAAACACAATGTCTAATTATTCTACAATCATTAGTCAACTTATGTGATTATTTTATGGATTTCAATTAATTCTATAACTTTTCATAAATTTCATGAAATATTTCAACAAAATAAATTTCATGAAATTGCTGATCACTATCTATATAAAAAGTCTATTTTGAATGATATCAAAATAAAAAAATACCCGTAAGTGAGTGAGCTGCCACCCTTCTAGTTTTTAAATCACTTTCGAGTTTCTTTTCTGAAAGACAGAATAATCAGAGTTCGGAAATCTGCTGGCTGTTCATTAACCATCTTACCTGTTTGTGAATTACTACCATATTAGAGCTAATTTCTTGCAATGCTTGCAATAGACCGACTTTTGCTAACATTCCACACACACACACACACATAGCATAACAGCGTCAACTTTAGTGGTGGCCATTGTTATGCTGATCTTGTCCGTTAAGATCCTTATGGGCGGGCCTTAGTATAACTTGAAGGAAGAATTTTTCGAAAGCATTTGATAAAAGTATGGGCATTTACAAAGACATTTTCAAGATAAAAAAAAGCCACAAAAATTTACTTTTACATCAATAATTCAACATTTTTGTGTGAAAATTTTATGACAAAAGTCTTTCTCTTCCTTTGGCCCTTAAAAAAATTCTTGTCCTTCCAAGACCTCTCTTCTCAAGATAGAGGTTTGTAAGTCATTATAGAACATTAAGAAAAGCAAGTGGGCGGAGAACTGTACCACATTTATAATAGTTGACATCAGTTGACACCTGCTAAGAAGAATGGGACAAGACACTTAACCCTCCCCTCTAACCCCTCTATTTTTAAAGGTATCCTACCATTTACCTGTTTTACCTGTGAGGTAAAAAAAATAACACCCTTCTTAACCTTAACACTCTTCAAGATGGTTCCCGCCCCTTTTCCGTCATTTAAGATGTCCCGCTGTGGGACAACTGAGGAAAAATCCTTCTCTTTACTTAAGGGGATGAGGCTCGCGCCCTCGACAATAATCTCTATCTCTCCCCCAGTTTTACCCTTCTTTTTTAGGGGTATTTTAGGCTAGACTATACCATAAGGGCCTACACAAGAACACAGTCAAGCGTCTTGGCGCCGTCCCATTATAATATAAAAGGTCCCTTTTTTCCTTTCCTTTAAACCCGGACTCATCACTTGTCCCAGTAACAAAAATAGTCTCCATTGATAACTCCAAAACAAGAAAATGTGGGGTCTTTTTTCTTTCGAAGACTTGAGACGGATATTTTGACAGTTAGAACCGCAATAAGTTTATTCATTGATTCACTTGTATATTACCCCCACATATTGGGATGGAGCCTGGAGGGGGGGGGGGACCTCTTTTCATCTCTCGATCCCCCTTTTCTTTTGGAGGCTTCTTTTCGTGTTGCCAAAACTTTTCCCCTCCGGGTTAAACGATGATGGATCAGAAGGGTGTGAATAACAACAAAGTACCCAAATTGTTATCAATTTAACTCATCTATCTCTCTCTCTGTACACACACTACACTACACTATAGTATATTTCCTACTTGAATTGATCCAAACTTGAATTGGTTAATTTTTAATAAGTACTAAATGTCAGTCATTTTTAGGACAAAATTCAAGAAGGAAACTTGGTATTTGAACTTGAATCATCTATGTATGGTTTTCCACCCCTTTTCAAAGGTTAGGCCTACTTCAATAAAACAGGGTTGTTCTTAGTTGCAACTTATTCAGGTTCCGTTTCCACTTGATGATAGTAAAGGTGAAAATGAGTTTTAAACTAGAAAAATCACAAAAAGTAGGGTAAAAATTATGTTGAATAATGTCAACTGTTGAATTTGTTTTCAATTTGTGACAATTGATTCTGGTCAACATTGTTACATTTTTTTTTGTTTTAGGCGAGTTTTTATTTCAACATTTCCTTTAATTAATTATCCATTCATAACTTCAGGTAATGTAATGCATATTTATTAGATGCGGGTTAGTTTTAACTATAAATTTACGTCAAAATAACTCCAATTCGATGTGAATATTGATGAGAAACTGTAATTTAAAATATAATTAAAGAGGTAGAGCGATAGGGGTTTTCTCGCACCAATTGTCCTAATATTATCAAGAAAACCATTATAGTAAATAGGCAGGGCCACATTTACACTCTCCTATCAAATTAATTTTCACCTACTAGTTAAATTACATTAATTACCGTATTAGCTTGAATATAAGGAGATTTTGTATAATAAGAACTCGCGATATATTCGAGGCCTAACCTAATAATTACCCATATGCATCATTTTCTTTCCTGAAATTCTTTATGAAAAATGAATGAGTCGCATTAAATTCGCCGCAGTGTTATATTTGGGCTAACATTGTCATTTCACCATAAGAAACTATGAAACACAGTTTAATAATTTTCGTTAAGTGGAAACAGAACCTTTAAGATTAAAAAAAAACTGCTAAACTGACCAATTGGTTTTTACATATCAACTTTTGTTTGGCTCAGAAGTTTTAAAATAAGCAATTCTCACGACGTTTTTTTTTTTTGTTAAGCAACAAAAAAAAGCAACAAACACCATTAGAATATGTCAAAAGAAAAAAGATGTTATTACTTTTCATGCAAGTAGCAAAAATGCCCATTTTGTCTATGTGTGTACTTGAAGAAGGAAGAAGAGAAGACAGCAAGCAAAACAGTCAAGAAAACAAGCGCCACCTGCATAATAAATGATTGAAGACACACCACTGCAGGTGGATACTTTAAAAAAACAACATAAAAACTTAAGGAATTTCTTCTCCTTTCAAAAAAGAGAGAGAGAGAGAAAAAAATGTCTTCTTGTATAATAACACATGTTATTTCTGCATTAATAACAGAAGCACTTCACCATAATATTGGAAGAAAATCTCTTTCTCTTCAGGTTTTTTTTAAAAAAAAAACGTCATGTTGAGATAAAGATCAAGAAATTCTTTCAAAGACAACACAATCGTTTTCATCATCACAAACAAACTCAGAAGGGGGGCGCCACCTTCACTCCATACACTTCAATAATAAAACAAGTTTCTCTAATTGGAGATAATTTATTAAATCAACGTTTACAGCATTTTAATTATGAAAAAAAAAACTTCAAATGTGTAAGAAATTTATTTCACCAATCATCATCATTCAGCACCACCTCATAATGACTAGTTTTTATCTAAACCAGAAAACAAAAATTATGTTTGTTTGTTTGTTTTTTTGGTAAAAACTGACCATTTCGTGAATCATAATGTTGTTTCTTAAAACTGTTTTGTTAATTAATTTCCTGCTAAGTTAAACCGCAATTAACACATCTAAGGCTAATTACATTATGATATACATCACCTAAAAATATAGCTAAGTCAAAGCTAGAGCTAAGGAGAAAATAAAACCATTTAAATATATATGTATGAAGATTCTTGACTGTAGAAAATATCAAATAAAAATTTCTTTTAAAACAGTCCGTAATCCAGATTCCAAAAAAGGAAAAATAGAATCAGGGAGCCATTGCAATTTTTCATTTTTCATTATTGTTATAATAAAAAATGGCTTCTCCCTGATTCTATTTTTCCTTTTTTGAAATCTGGATTACAGACTGTTTTAAAAGAAACTTTTATTTGATTTTTACATAAAACTTGTGTGAGGTTAGCAAGCATTAGCTTTGACTTAGCCTTAAGTGCTAAGTTTCCTTCATGAATTTTAGTTATATATACTTGACACATAGATCACATTTGACAAGACATTCTTGAGTCTTGAGTAAATTAGAAGATGGAAAAAAAAATAACTTTGGAGAGAAATACAGTGGGAGAGAGAGAGAAAATTTTCTTGACCAGTTTAGACCAAGTGGTGACCACCACAATACATACATAAATATGTACAGGTGTTTTTTCTTTTTTTTGATTTCAGTAAATAAGAAAAGGTTTTCTTCTTTTCCAGTAACATCCTGCTGAGTTAAGAACACTTTTTAAAAGTTGTGCAAAAAAACTTAAAAAAAAGGTGTCCTCCAATAACTTAACTTGTTCCTCACCACAAAACCCTCCAAAAAAAAAAAGACGAATTTATTACATTATTCACAACAAGTTCAAAACCAAAGGAGAGAGAGAGACATTTATTAAAAACTGACCCAAACATTACCTTCCAATGTGAACACACATTCATTATATAGGAAACATTTTTTTACCTGAATCATGATAGAAAATTTATATAAAAAAATCTCCATCCACCCCTGTGATGACAAATTGAGGAGGAGGAGAAGAAGAAGTAAAAAAAGAAATGGCCAGAAATGAATGACAAGAGTCATGGGTGGTAAGAATGGCAAATATTGCAAATATAAAAAGGACTTAAACTAATAAAAAAAAGCCATCTTTCTCAAACTGGTTTGACCACGTCTCTTTTCTACATGTACATGTTACTTGTCAATCTGTGGAAATCAGTCAATCTGCAAAACAACCAACCTGCTAGTGAATCTGCAAAATTCAATACATTTTATGATGTTGAATTTGGCAGATTTCACTAGCACGGTGGTTGTTTTACAGATTGCCTAGGCAATCTGCAGATTGACTGATTCCGCAGATTGACAGTAACATATATCAACCACCCCTTTAAGACGGTGAGTTTTATACAAGGATACAAATCAGACTTGGTTGTTTGTACCCCCATCTCATCCGAATCCATCACACACAATGACGAGGGTTGGAGGTGAAGGCTATACCTCTAAGCGAAGCTGACTAAGCGCCAAATTGAATAAATGCCAAACGGGGAACAAACACAAAACTGAATAATTACGAGAGTCAAATTGAACAAGTGCCAATTGTAACACGACAAACTGATTAAGCACCAACTGGAACAAGTGCCAAACTGAATAAAAGCCAAAAATTTGGCAGTTATTCATTTTGGCCTTTGTTCAGTCACCTCTGGCTTAACGATGCTAAATGCCTTTCTGAAAATTGCATCGTAAATGTAAATGTGATTCTGTTTAAAAGCTCTATAGTTTGGATTAACTACGTTATAGCGAGGTATCGTTCCGAGAAGTAATGGAGGTATGGATGTACGATGGAGCATTATCAAAGCGTGCCGGACACTTCCACCATTGGTGAAAGACCAAATTAATCATACTCCAAATTGCAACCTAACTTCTAGAAGTATTGTTAACCTCCAACTCCAACTCTCTTAGAAGTATTGCTAGCCTCCACCTCCAACCCTCGTCATCACAAGAGATGAATTCGTCATCCTCTTTTTTTTTTCTTAAAGTTCACTGTCAAAAACGAAAATCTTACTCGAAAAATATCTTACAATTATTCATTGTAAACAAAGAAATACCCATTAATCGTTTAAAATTTAACACAGAAAAAACATAAACGCAAGAAATAAAACATTTCTTCTTCACGTTTTTCACCTGCTGATTTTCGTCGCTATATTCATCAAAATAACATCTAAAATGTCCAAAATATGTTGGAAGAACCAAAAAAAAAACAAAAAAAAAAGACAAATCAAGTCTTTAAAAATGCCAAATGCACGCAGAGAAAATGTTCAAATATAAACTATTTTAAACACTTTCAATTTAGGCTTGTTTGGCGCTTATTCATCACCTTTCACCTTACTAAGGAGGCGACCGAATAAGCGCCAAATTGAACAAACGCCAAATCTTCATTTTGCACCTGAAAGACAGAATAATCAAGAGCTCAAGTTTGAAATGAAATTAAAACACAAGGACTAGTTTCCATTTGGCGCTCATTCAGCTTGACGTTAGTTCCATTTGGCGCTCATTCAGCTTGACGTTAGTTCAATTTGGTGCTTATTCAGTTTGATGGTTGTTCCAATTGGCGCTTATTCAGTTTAGCGTTTGTTCAATTTGGTTCTTATTCAGTTTGATGGTTGTTCCAATTGGCGCTTATTTAGTTTATCGTTTGTTCCATTTGGTGCTTAATCAGTTTGATGGGTTGTTCCAATTGGCGCTTATTCAGTTTGGCGTTTGTTCAATTTGGTGCTTATTCAGTTTGATGGGTTGTTGAAATTAGCGATTATTCAGCTTGACGTTTGTTCAATTTGACTATTTAATTTGGCGTTTGTTCGATTTTGTCGCTTATTCAGTCTGGAGTTTAATCAGTTTGCCACTTATTTCCATTTCACACTTAATCAAATTTGGCGCTTTACCAGCGCCACCTTACCAACATGTTGCATTAGGTCATTATACCAACTACAAATGAAAATTCATTCAAACAAATATGTAATTATTTACAATAAACCAAACTATTCAGTGCCTAAAACAAACCTGAAGAAATTTGTCAACAAGAAAATGCTGATAACCATTTTAAAATTAAGAATATCACAAATACAATTTCTACGACGACAACAACAAAAAATGATAAATGTACATTTGACCAATATGTGTAGAAAGAAAAAAAAAGAAGAAAATGGTCAATTTAGTGACCACCAACAACACAAATGGTGACAATGTCGCCTTAAGGTCTGTCCAAAAATATAACAAGTGGAACCAATTTTCAAAAAAAATCTCATAGAAAAGAAAAGAAAGAAGTGCAAATAGGTCGAACATGTCACCAACTACTTTAACACCTTTGCAGAAACGATTCTTTTGGACCTTTTTTCTTCTTTCTCTCCTAGCTGTTGTTTGGTTCATGAAAAGAAAACTAGACAAATAAAATCCCAATGAAACACTGGGATGTATCATCCATGTGTGTGTGTGTATACATAGTGGACACTGGTCAATACAACAAAATACAAAAATTCATTTTGCCTTCAGGTACCACCACCACCATTCATCCATTCCCTCCCACCTCCAACAACGAATTGTTCTGACAATTGGGAATCAAACCCACAAACACAACAGAAAATACCAGTTCAAAATCATTTGAAAAGTATTTCCTACAGTATGTTGAAAAAAACAGTAGGAGGGAATGAGGAGGAGGAGAGTTAACAGGCTCATCCATCAATTTGGAAGTTAAATGTCCAGTGTGTAGAAACAGTGGACACAACAAACCAAAAACTCCCTCCCTCCCTTTCCCCCCGTAGTGACCAAGAAAAAAATGCCAATGTGACACTCATACCACAATCACACCAAATTTCTTCCAAAGGAAGGAAGAAAGAGATAAAAACATTCTTAACAAGGTGTTTGTTGTTTGATGTTCTGTTCACGAGGAATGGTCAACTATTCAAACACGGTTGGAATTCATGGAAAACAATTTACTGACCATTCAAGTGACCAACTTGACTTCAATTTACATGATGGTCATCGGAACTCATAGCTCACATTTTTACCCTGTTGCTTAATACCTGTAAATGTCCTATATAGCCAATCAACATGGGCGTAATCAAGAATCCTTCATTCACCTACAAGTTTGCCATAAAAAATGGAGGCCCAACAGACATAGCCCACAAAACTATATAAGTGAGCCAAGCCCAAAAATCTCATGGAGCCCACAAAGTATACTATGGGCTAGGCTTTTTTTTTTTAAAAACCAGGGTTCAGCTACGGTCTTTATGTGGTGGCGCTGAACACGCTCCACACTGAGCATGGAACAAGCACCAACAAAGGCGTATCGGGTGGCCCGCAGCACCTGCAACAGCGGGGGCCCGGGGGCACAATGTCGAGAGTTTGTAGGGGCCTAAGTTTTTCCGCTTTTTACAGTCAACTTTAACAAGAGGTTCTATGGAAGATGGGTGCCCAAGTTCAGCCCCGTTGCTCCCTTAAAAAAACACAGAATAATTAAAGCAGAAAAGCACCATTTTGTATTTAAACAGTTCATTATTAAAATAATTTTAAAATTATACCACAAATGGCTGACATTTCGACTGCAATTGTAGTCATCTTCAGAGGCTATTTTTGAAATATTTGTTATAATTTTTACTAAGAAAAACAATCCGCCAACATTTTCTTTGTTGGTCAATTGGTCAGTTTATCAGCAGAAAGGAAGAAAAATTCTTAAACAAAAATAAATCCTACCTAAGACAATTTCCAAAAACTTCAACAAAAATACAAAAAGTTCTAAATTGATATAAAGGCGAATGAATGGACCCACTGAGGGGTGAAGCGTTTCAAAAAAAAAAAAACGAAACCTTTCAAACTTGGTGGTCGCCAACAAACCCACCCGAAAAAAAAAGTCCCATAAATCGTTTGCATATTTAAGCGTTGACGTGGAATTGAAGGGGGTATTATAGGCATGTGCTGTTGTTGTTCTCTTCCCCATCCCCAAAAAAATGGACACCCAAACCCGTCCCATCCCATCTCATCCCATTCACACATGATTTTCTTGACTAAAATAGGAGGACCCCATCTAAGAGGGAGGTTGATAATATGATGGAACGGTAAAAGGTCAAATGGGAACCATCTCACGTCGATTCATGGACAAAAGGTAAGTTCTATTGAAGAAGTACACAACAAAAAAAACGGCCAATTCTTATATGGGCCCTTTTTTTTCTATTTTGACATAAGAAGAAGAAGAGTAAAAACTTCTCTCTTTTCTCTCTCCATAGCTGTCAATCGTGTTTTGAGGGGGTTTTTTTTCTGCTTCTTCTTACCACCGACTGAGATAACGACCAATGTCCGCCAACAACAAACCATCATCAACTTCGTATTGATTGTTAATGATTTACCTAACCAAAACACAGAGTCAAGTTAAGGGGGCAACAAAAAAAAAGTCATTCTCATTGATGACCACCACCACCACCACCAGTTGACCACCCACACCCTTTAAAAAATCATAAAAACCTCTCTCTTCTTTCATTCTGTCTCTTTTGTTACCAAGTATGTTTTTTTTGTATCCCATCCACTTGTATGTTTTAATAATGAATATTTTTGTTTGGATTACCCACTGAGCAAGTCATTTTTAAAAAAGACAAAACTCTTTTCAATTGGAAGAATATTATTCATCACTAGTATTTATCATATTCACTATTTTTTTTCTCTACATTTCAAAAGCACAACTTATTCTACTCTCCATTGTTGGTAAACGTTTTTTTTTCTTGTTAGGAATATGAAGAAAAAGACAAAGTTAAAAAAAAAAATCTTGAAAAAGTTTAAAAAACTACAAAAGTACACAAATTAAAATGCCAAATATCAAGACTGGTAAATTAAACAACTTTCCTAATACCTATAGTACACACACATGATAATTTAAATGCATTTTAAATAATAAACGTGTTCTACAGAGCCCCGTGAAGGGCAAAAACAAACAATTACTCGATTTCAATTTATTCAGTTAATAATCTGAAAATATTGAGTTAATTTACTTAAATATAATCAGATAAACTATTGACCAAATATTGATTTAATATTTCAATTTAAAATATTAATAATAAAGTCAATTTTTTTATTTCGTTCATTTGTCCTTAACTGGATTCCGTATAATTCACCTAAACACATTTATTTTGAATTCATTTTAACTCATGTGTGTGTACAAGGTATAAAAACATTGCAAAAATTAAAAGTGCATTAGAATATAGGCATACTTAATTTAAGTTGATTGCACTAAAAATTAATATCCTGATTTTTCAAGAAAAAAAAGGGTTTCTTTCTCGAATTCTAGAAATTTCCCTACTTTCCTTTTTACCCCCAAAATTGTGTCATTTTAATTTTTTTTCTTTTTCGGGTAAGTGCATTTTTTGTTGAGAATATATGAATTTTTTTGTACCTCGTCCGAAAAAGATAAAAACAATTTTTCATGTCCTCAACAGGGCTCCGTAAAGAGGGGGGAGGATTTTCTGTTATTAAAAATATCAGCTTTCTTCTGTTAATTTTCGTGTGCGATTTTTATGCGAATTTTAGTCGAGTTTCATCATAAAATCGGCAGCCATCTAATAGAATAATAAAAAGGCCAGTCTTCAAACGAAATTGGCCCATCATAAATGGGCAACTTTATAATATGTACAATATTTTTCAACGTATTTTTACCTTCTAATTTATAGGAGCCGGATTAAAAATATAAAATGCAATGAAAAATTGACAAATTTGAAGAAAAAATGCTTACTTTCCATTTTCACTTCAGCAATTATTTTGCAGAACCTGTGAAAAGAGAGAAAAATATGTAAATTTCAATTTCTCATTCGACCAAAATGGCTGCCACCTTAGTGAAAATTAGATTACACAAACATAATAAGCTTCAAATACATCCAATAAAAGAATTAAGAATAAACATCATGAACATTCTAGTTAGGGACTAAAACGTTAATAATAAAAATGTGGACTTTTTCCAGGTCGAGAAATACTGAATAAATTAACAAACAACTATTGTACAAATTCACTAGTCAATATTTTCCCAAAAAAAAACCCATTCTATTATAGTAAATTCTGCACATTTTGACTATAAAAATGTCAACCCAAATAAATGTGTATTATTTATTAACATTTTTCTAGATTGACTTGTTGATTGTTATGACAATTTGCACATTGCCTTTATTCATACTTGATGATTTTTTTTTCTCCTTCTCTATACGATTGTTGGTAACGTCCATATATACGTCAAAAAATCTCCGACATTACAAGTGGACAAACTGAAAGAAATGTCTTTGAATGTTTCTCGTTCATCCATCGAGAAAATTGTAAAAAAAAATATAATAGAATAGAAAAATTAAACATCTCGAATTACACGAAATTTCAATATCGGTGTCGAGTGGGCTGGCTTTTCAGTCAAATCAGTCAGCCACCGAAAATTGATTTCAAGAGAAGAAGAAATTCAATACCCAACTTTAAGACCCACTCTTCTCTCTCTTGTTTAGAAATCTCCACACTCCACAAAAACGGGACAAAACCCATATCAAATAATAATAAATATCCCCGCTTGTAAAATGTACAAACCACACACACACACAAAAAAGGCTAACAAAAAAAAAACGCCTTAAACCAAATTTCAGCAATCATTGACCATTGAACAAACATAAAAGAAACCTAATCATCGTGGTCAAAACGCCATGAAATCAGGAGATAAAAACCACACTTCAAAAAAACATCAAGCATTCACAAATACATACAATATGATACAAATTGTTGCCTGAATCAAAATCCTAACAACCTTCTTTTTTTTACATTAATTTCAAGGGGCCTGGCCTTTCTTGTTACATACAGGGGGCAGTAGGAGCGTCTGCCCCCACATTTTCAGGCACAGTTCAAGTATGCTTGTAGTGGCTGCTGGGCTGCAACTGTGCATTTTAACTGCTGCTTGCCTGATTTTTCAAGCTTCCATTTGGTTTGCGATTTTGAAGCACATCTCCCCCAGCGTTGAAATAACCAATTAGATTCAAGAGAGAAAAAAAGCAGGTCAGCTGGTTATGACGCAACAGCTACATACCACTTTTTCAAGTTTCAAACCCTATGTTGAACCAATTTCTCAACAGGAAATTATTTTCGAAAAACTTTTTTTTAACTCGCTGTGCTCGCGAAATTGGAAAAGACATTCACGTATTTCAAAACTTGATGTGGCAACAGGTAAAACCGAACCGTTTCTACTCAGTTCGGAACCGATTTAATCAGTTCGTGATTTTTTTCTGAAACTGGTTCTAATTAGTTTGTGCAGGATCTTGACGAACTGGTTCCAACCGGTTCCCAATATGCAATAGTAGATTTGGGATTGCAAATTATGCGCAATATTGCACACAGCACATTAGTTAGAGGTGGCGAAGGGTAGAACCGAACCGAATCTACGCTGTTCAGAACCAGTTCTTACCAGTTTGACCTATTCTTAGAAACCTTTTCTATCGGTTCCAAACCGTTGACACCTCACACTTCATAAAGATCCTGTTTCACAAGACATCTGCTGCTAGTATAATCAGCATTTTAGCTTTTAAAGAACATTCTAGTATGTAGTAATACCGCAAGATATTCGCAAACATAATGAATGGACAGCGTGTGTTTTTTTTTTCCCAAACACAACCAAAGACTTTAAGTCATTTCACATGATAAACATTCTCGAACTTTTACCATATTGCCTACATGTATATGCAATTTTACATGGACTTGTTTCCTATTATCCCCCTTAATGACCTCTCCATCTTTTAGCCCAATAAATTTATCTCTCTTTTTAACTCATTTCCCGCCATATCATTTATTCTATCTGGATAATTTTAAAAAAAAGTGGCAATCACAAAATTCAATAGATTAGTAGGAATTACCCTCCTCCTAACCGATTACACGCCTCTAACTCATTTCGAACAGTTGAAACAAATTGACAGAAGACAGACTAATTAACATTACAAAAGAGAGGAGGAGGATTTTTCTCTTCTCCGCCAAAATACAAAAGGAGGAAGATTTTTCCTCCCTTCATCAAGGGAATAGACATGTAATCTCACTTCCCCTCTCTCTTTTATTTTTTGATACATTTATATTTGGAAGTGCGCATTGAGTGTTTCCCGCCACCCCATTTTTCAGGGTTATTTTTCTTGTCACTTGAATTGCTCCAGATTAAACACATATTTACCTAATTTAGTGTAGGTTTATATATTCTCAATCATCTAAAAAAAAAACAATAGTGATACCAGATTTGAGTTTAAAAATTGTATAATGGCTGACGTTAGAAGTATGGTTACCTCACTGTAAGATTGGAACTTGTGACGTCAGAGGGGTTATTCGAAAAATTGAAACTGTCATTTTGTATTGATATATAACAATCTGCAAAATTCAAATTTCAATGCTTAAAATGTATTGAATTTTGCAGATTCACTAGCAGGTTGATTGTTTTACATATTGCCTAGGCAATATGCAGTTTGACTGATTCCGCAGATTGATAGTAACATTCACTGAATTCAGTGCGTTTCTTATGATGCTGGCGTACCCACTGATAATTTCATACCTTTCCAGTGTAATTGGTGTCACCGGAGTGATCGTTTTAGTAACTATTATGGCAATAAATTACCAGGGAAAAAAATGTTCGATATTTGGAGGTGAAAATACGGCAGTCCGGATAGCCTCATAACAAATCTGTACTTATTCAATCACACGGATATTAGCCCATCTGTAACCACTAACCAACTTTAAACGTTCATTTTGGATCGATTTCTAAAGGCAAAAAATATTTGCCCGTGATCAAAGAAAAGGTTGAGAATCAGGTTCTCTTACACCAAAGAAAATCAATAGACACATAAAATCGACTAAGATTTCACTTTCTTCATCCAAATTTCTTTTCCATTTGTGTTAGCCTGGTACTACACGATGTGTGCACTTTGTCATAAACTTTCAACTTGTACAACAAGATTACAACATAAAAAATATCTTCTCTGAAAATTGTTTTCTAGGTTGCAACATCCTTGTACAAAAACAGGGTTCAAAATTGATATTTAAATATATGAAAATAAGTTCACACGCATCGTGTGAAACCGGTCTATCTGAAAGGACTACCTTAACCCAGGCAAAAGAGACGACACAGAAGGTTGAATCTTGTACAAGCAGATAGGAAGCTTTTCAGAATTCAATTCTATTCTGGGTAGGGTAAGATAGAACTTCAGCCTGGCTCCCTATACCCTCCTCCCTTACGCAGTGTGTCTACCCCCCCCCCCCCCCACATTACACATAAATGAAAACACTGAACGCACCAATAACGATGATTGATCACACCGAATACACCGAAAGTCAATGTAAAATCACCATGACACAACAGACATGAAGCGCTTCACTCATTCAGAACAGACACATCTTAGTATGTGTATGTGTGGGCCAACTCTATTTGGTTCGAATTCAAGAAGGCAATTCAGATTAATCAGATTTCAGAACTTTTAACTTGAAACCTCTAAGCAAGGTTCCAATATAGACATTATAAATTAACTATACAGACAAGCTAGAAGTGGTACTTTTGTATGTTACCATTTTTAAAACACATTTAACCAGTGGTTAATAATCACTTCCTAATAAACAGTTGTGCATTTAGTGAAGTATTTTCATTATGTCAATGCAGTTAACTTCATTGTTAAGAAATTAACCCTTGGGGTTAATGTAACCACATTCATTTTCACTAGGAAAACCAAATGTATTTAACCTTTTAACTGCAGTTAATTTCTCTAGTACTGGTATGTGAAAATTACTATTACAAAAAACATTCTACAAGCAGCCAGTTGGCCTATGGCAGAGGGACCTTAAGATCTAAGTGCTACAAGATGCATTGTCAATGTATAATAGAATAACTACAAACAAAAAATAACTAATGACATAAAAATAACTTAATGACATCATCAATAGCCTGTTTAGGAAAAGCATTCCATTGTCGTATAACCCTCGGAAAATGCACCAGTAATAAGTTAAAGTTTGCAAAAAAAATCTCTCTAATTTTCTTTGAGTGGGGTCACCCCTTACCACATACAATGCCTTACAGGATATTACAACCACAGGGCCCTGTTTCTCCAAAAATACAAGTAAATTCTACGGAGCCATGTAAAAGACACACATCGCAAATTCACAATTTGTCATTATG